>CM062294.1:41937232-42462120 GCA_031216915.1 Pictodentalium vernedei
CTTGGTCACAGTTCACAGTTTCGTCGGCCACAAGCCCGGTCGCTATAGAGACTAATTGTAGTGGATCTCTATTCTGAAAGGGGGAATGCACTCTGAGCCAGTTCAATAATTTGGTGATATCATTGGCATCAGTCAATTGTGAACTTTGACGGAGATCCCGATGTTGTTCGCCATGACCAGTGTGAACATGAACAAAATTTTCGAGAGCATTACATATCGGAAGGCAAAGAGGTGGTCCATGTACCCATTTCGCAACAGTGCTATCGGTTATTCCCCTGCCATGTGTGAGACCGTCAGCTGTTGTACAGTCACCTCTGGCAAGTCCACAGAATATTTCCTTGACTTCTGTGCAGTCTATGTTATCTAGTGTTCGGCTTTCTTCAAACACAAGTTTTGTAATGGCAATTTGTGTTAGCAAATGGGCACGAACTGTTCTTGAATATGCATGACCACTGATCAAATGATGGATTGACCCACCAGCATAAACAGTCCCCCAAAGATCATCCAAGACGCTACCACCCATGATCGAACCAATTGCCCCTAAATATGACATGGCGTGCACACATTACATGCCAATGCATCTTGAGTGTAGGCGAACACCACATTATGTGATTTAATCGAACATGGAAATTGAAACAATGATGCTATAATACGGTATTTGAATGAGAAAAGTCGATGCCTTTTGAATTTGAGTTTAGGGGGTATGGTTAATATTTCACACGTTTCACCAGTTCATTATGGAATAAATGACTATTGTTATATATAATTATAAAGCCACTGCTTTTCTGCATTTTTTTATATATAATTTAACTCCCAAAGTAGTCGTAGATTTGATTTAATGGACGTTGTGTACCGTTGTGTGTATGAAAACAATAAATTTTTTTTCGTAATTTTGTACATTTTCGTGAATATTTCACCATTGAGTGTGAGGATTGGTACAAAGTTGGCATTTTCTGTTGGGGATATGTATTCTCAATATAATTCAGCACGATATTTATGATTCTCACCCTACTAAGGCGAATAAGAATGAGAAATATGGAGCTGGGTCGAATTTTTTTTAAATTTTTTTTTTTCATCAAAAAAACGCTATAACTAAAAAAGCTCAACTCGGATTCGCGGGGACTTTTCACACTTTATCCGCAATGTGTGTCCCGGAAACATATAAAAAAATCAGCTTTCTCCGATTTTTTTCCTTACTTTCTCATTTTTATGTCTAATGTGCCTGGACTATTGTAACCATTTTACATGTATGTGTACCGTGAATAAAGAATCTGAATCTGACCCAAAGGTTTACAACAGGACAGGGGTATGTTCGGAGGGTGTGTTCGATTGAATCGGAGTATCGCGAATTACCCAAATAAACCCGACAATCCCTCCAAGTCACCAAAATCTACCCAAAATCACCAAAATTGACTTTATTTGACACGGATTTCCCATTTTATCGGCTTAGTACGTAGTGCTATAGTACTAAGGGGGTACAAGGGTGCGTTCGATTGAACAGGAGTAATGTTCTGGCTTCAAATTCTTCTAGAATCCCTTTGTGGATCCCTATCCCATTGTCGTTTTTCCCCCATTAAAAGACACGTTCCTTTGGTCATTACCCAGAATTCTCTGCTTCTATCTATATATGCAATATTTTTCGTCTATCTGGCCCTGTTCCTTTGTTCTAGAGTATATTCCAGTGGCGTAGAAGAGCCTATTAGTTGGACCAGTTTTGCTTATTATTACTATATTTAGCTATTCTGGTCTATTCTTGTTAGTTCTGACCCTATTCCAAGTACTCTTGTTGTTTCATTTATCTAGATCATTTATCGAAATTATAACTAATCAATCCGATTGCTTGATTTCCGATAACCTGTACTTAATCGTACAGAGTTATCTCCCCTTATTACAACGAAGTTGTATCCGATTCTCATCGCCTCTATATCCAATGACAATATCCTTTGGAATCCCTTTTTTGTCGTATGTGCTTATGTGAAAAGGCACAATGTGACACGATGTGCCCTAGCACATAGGTACATGCTTTATGTGCCGATATGTGCTTATATGTGCTTATGTGAAAAGGCACAATGTGACACAATGTGCCCTGGCATATAGGCACATACGGGTATGTGAGGATGCATATGACCTGGTATAATGGTATTGTATTATTCGAGGATACCTACTAGAGAATCCCTTTTTTGTCATATGTGCTTATGTGAAAAGGCACAATGTGACACAATGTGCCCTAGCACAAAGGCACATGCTTTATGTGCCCATATGTGCTTATATGTGCTTATGTGAAAAGGCACAATGTGACACAATGTGCCCTAGCACATAGGCACATAGGACCAAAAAGGGATTGCATAGCCACAGGTGTTTTCCAAAGGGGATTCTTTAAAAAGGATTCCGTAAAATGGAATTCCTATCCGACTCCGACGCATGAGGGGTGATAAGCTATGTTTTGAGACAAAAAATTAAAATATAATAAAATTTGAATAGACATTTTCGTATATGGCGCTGGCCGTTTTTGTCCATTACGCTGAGTAAAGTTTTAATTATATAAATCATCAACTGTACGGGAATTATTCAGCTATCTATTAGGGCAAGTGATTAATCGGTTAACCAAGGTTAATTCATGCGATTAATCACTCACAAAAACCCTTTAATCGTTTCAGCTCTAAAATTAATCTAATTTTATTAAATTTTATGTGATGAAAAAATGCTTATATTTTTGCAGGAACGGTAAATGGATTTTCTTATCAAGCATTTGCGAGATCGTCACAGGAACTAAACGATCATTCTTGCAATTTGCGAAACCCTGGTGAGCCCAAATATGGACTTGGCTTGAACAAACTTAAATCTCACCCGTCTAATGATACTGCATACCAAATATCAAAAGATTCTGATCGGTGGGTCTTAAGAAGATTTTTAAAGAATATCCCTCATACTGCACTAGTTTCAACATATGGACTCCCCTAGAGAGCCCAAATATGGACCCAGGGATCTGATTTCAATAAACGTGAGAAAAAATCTTCCAAAGATGGTATATGTGAAATTTGAAAGCTTTTGGAGAAGTGGATTGGGTGAAGAAGAGCCTTAAATTCTTTCCCCATTACCACAGTGTTAACACATGCTGACTAAGCATTTTTTCAAAGTCCCGAAAAAGTACCCCATGATAGACCCGACAGCAATTTGTTTGGACCATTCCGTTCTGTTGGTCCCAAGGAAGCTTCATATCAAATAAGAATTCTCAGTGTCGTGTCGTTTTGGAGATATGGGCGTTTTAAAATTTTGTTACATTTTTAGCTCCTGTGGTTCCCATGGGGTGACGGGAAAATATTTTTGGGCATAAATTAAGTACTTATGACCCAATAAGCCCACATATTAAATTTGGTTCAAATGAGCCTCTTGGTTTGAAAAATAAAAATTTCGGGCGGGGCGAAAATACTTGCCCCTCCATAACGAAGGCAAATATAGCCCTACAAACTTCTCTTGAACAAATCTGAGTCTACACCTCAAAAGGAAGCTGCACACCAGATATCAAGTCTCCGCTACTTCTGGTTCATAAGAAGATTTTTTAAGATTAAGGCATAATTTTTGGGCGTGACCCTAATGAGGGGCAGGGCAACTAGATTTGAACAAAATCAAAATGCGATGTCAAAACAAACAATCATCTCAAATTTCGCTTAAATCGGTTCAGCAGTTTTGGAGGAGAAGACGCAAACACGATGTTTACGGACGACGGACAGCGAGTGATCACTATAGCTGACCCTGACTGAAAGTCAGTTGAGCTAAAATCTCAGTGGACAATGAGTGCTGCAGTTGGGCGAGAGACTTGGTTCAAGGAGAGAAGAAACTTGTAGCTGCTTGCTGTCGAAAGTGTTGTGAAAACCCAATAAATAAATAAACAAGAGACCCCACGGGACCTGAAGCGCTCACCTTGAACAAAATACGATATAAACAGAGTCCAAGAATGAATCTACATTAAGGAATCCATCTCCATAGGATACACTGTCAATCCTTGAGCCCCTCAGGAGTGACAAAAACAGTCCAAGCATCATGCCTTTTCTTCAGTTGATAAAATGTGGAGCTCCCCTCTGAAGCCCCTTGATACAAGCTATGTAGATTTCTCTTAGTTACACACCTCAAGAGGGTACTGAATAAAAAATTTCTAATTCTTCAGCTACATGGCCAATTCCGTGTCCCATAGGGAGTCCAAATATTAACCCAGGCACTCGATTTGAACAAAGTTGAATCTGATCTTCTTAGAGATGTTGTATACCAAATATGAAAGCATTCTGACTGGTGGATCTGAAGAAGAAACTTTTTAAAGAAATTTCCTCATATTGCACTAAGTTAAAATTTGTGCTACCATAGCGAGCCCAAATTTTAACCTACAGACCCGATTTGAACAAACTTGAATCTCACCCCCCTGGAGATGTTGTACACCAAATATGAAAGCATTCTGACTGGTGGATCGGAAGAAGAAGATTTTTTAAGAAACTTCCTCATATTGCCCTAAGTTAAAATACCAAAGGAAACCCAAATATTACCCTAGGAACATGGTTTAAACAATCTAGAATCTGATCCCCATAACAATGATGTATACCAAACATGAAAAGATTCTGAAGAAGATTTTTAAAGAATATTCCCCATATTGCCATAAGTTAAAAAAGTTGGGCTCCTGCATTGAGTCCAAATCTGAACCACTGGGCTTCATTTTAAGAAACTTGTATCTGACCCCTCTATGGACGATGTATACCAAATATCAAAAGATTCTGAACTTTGATTCTGGAGAAAAGATTTTCTAAAATGTTTGCAAATCTGCTGAGTCAACATTATTTTGATGCCCTCTGCAGAACTCCCTAACGATACAGATGGCAAATGTTTTTTTTACCATTCATTTCTACTGGTCATAAGGATGTTTCATACCATATAACAGTTCTCTGTTCCAAGTGGTTTCGAAAACATGGGCGTTTGAAAATATTTCTATTTTTAGCTCCTGGGGTTGCCATTGGGATGCAGGTTTTTTTTTATGAGTCAAGTATTTATGACCCAATAATACCACATACTGAATTTCGTTCAAATCGAACCATCGGTTCAGAAAATAGAAATTTTGGGTGGTACCAAAGATCTAACCCCTCCCATTACAAAGCCAAATATTGCTTCACGAACTACGTTTGAACAAACTTCATTCTACACCTCAAAAGGAAGCTCCATAACAAATATCAGGTCACTGTATCCACTGGTTCATGAGATTTTAAAAATATTTTGGGAGCATTTTACCCCAACCCCTCCCTATGGGGCTGGGCATGTTGAGTTAAACAAAAATGCAATACCCCTTTGGGACCACAACTCACACAAACTTTCACTTGAATTAGCCCAGTGGTTTTGGGCGAGAAGACAAAAACATGGTGTTGATGGACGACAGATGGATGGACAATGGACGGAGAGTGATTAGATAAGTCCAGCTTGACTTTGTCGTGGTGAGCTAAAAAACAAATTAAATGGTTCATGTCCGATATTTTACCCATGTTATTAAAATTGACAAATTTGTCTCTGGAGTGCAACAAGGCTTGTGCTATAGCACTGCAAAGCCTTCTTGCACTCAAGGGATGGAATACACCACCACCCATGCTATTCTGTAGATTATGAGACCTAAAACAAACCAATAACATGAACTTTTAATGGCAAAGAAATAATTACAAAAATAAAATTAAAAAAAAATCACTCGCCTGCATGCAATTTTTAAAAAAATGGCCTGAGAAACAGATCCACTTTGTGGAGCCGTATGCATGAAGATTATTACAATGAATACATTGTCTTACACAAAGGAATACCACACAATCCAGTGTAGACTGATTTCAAGAAGTCCTCCCTTGTGGAAGGGCAATTTTAACAAACATACAGTCCCACATAAACTTCATACACAGTGTAAAAATTCCACAAAATTAATAAACATTCATGTATGTTTAATAGGAATTAGGAGTATTGTAATTAAAAGTCCAACCTCCTTGTCGCAGTTTAAACGATACGAACTTCACGATGGGACTTGTTGCCGCCATCATGTGTTATGATAAGTAGTGGAGGGAGTCCTATAGGCAGATTGCTACTTGCCTACCTTGAATCACCGTCGTTCCGCTGGCGAAAATGAAACACTAATACTCTAATCTCAGAAAAGTAATGATTCGATCGTCATTCTCCATCATGTGTCACATAATTGGCTCTTAGTTCATTCTTTCAGTCACAGTCTGTTTGCAATCACCCCATCTTCTTCCAGGGGGTGGCAGGTAGACAGCCAATCTGGCTATGCCACTTCCCACGTTATACTTCTCATTACATTTGTGCAATATGTTTATTTGTAACCATTTTACATGTATGTGTACCGTGAATAAAGAATCTGAATTTGAATCTGGAGTCAATTGTGTGGTTGTTCATAAACTTAAATTTCTTTTTTATCAGGTGTTGAAAAATATTAATATTTGTAAACACACCCACCCATTTAGATTAGTCCCTGTTTATAGCAGAGGCGCAGACATACAGTGCAGTTGCCGTGGACTGGTCATAATCCATGCATGGGCAGTGATGTCCACGCATGCTTTATCCAGGCAACAGAAAATCATCATCAATAAAATTTTAATTAATGAAGCACCAGATTCTACCCAGTGTTTCATTAATTAAATTTTTTATGATTATTGCTGTAAACTGTGTTTGAAATCTAATATCTCTGCATCCGCGGAAATATTGCCCACCCGTGGAAAGTGACCAATCAACGGTGGCCGCACTGTAGGCTTGGGGCCTGGAGAGGGAACACATGCCCTCCCCGATTTAATTCATCCACCCCCTCTCCCCTGTTAACCCATATAATGAACATCCGACAAGACATTTTAATATCCAGATATTTGTGCTTGTTCCCAACTTATATATTAAGGACACAAATGAACACAGAGTCAAGGTAATTGTGTTTTTCTGTCTTGAATTTCAATTTTTTTTGGGGGGGGGTGGGGGAAAGGGCAACCGACCCCTCCACTGATGAGAGGGGCACACTCCCTCTTGTCCTCGCCCCCTATCCCATTGCTATGTGGCCCAGGTGATGCTGTGCATCATATTCTTCATGCCCCGGCCCCGGCCCCACCCCACTAGATATTACTCTTGCCCCTAACTTTGAAATCCTTTGATATCATGGTAAACTAACATCAAATTGTGTGCTTATGTCCAGTATCTAACATCGGAATAGTATAATGTGCTTTGTCAGAAACTTGATCAAGTATTGATGACAAACGACAATTTTCATTACCAGTACCTGGTACCAGTAATAAAATAAGATTTGCAAATATCACCCTGCGTTTTTTCAGCTATTAACTAACATAATATTGTGCGCTTCATGAAAATTATTTTGTTACTACCTGTTACAAATTACTGTTTCTTGTTTTGCTATTTTAGAAAAAGAAATCACTCCTTTTCTGACGCGCATACTAAACACCGAGGCAAACCGAGGGATACCAAGGTGAATGAAAACAGGAGTGAAACGGGCATGGGGTTGTGTGTACTTTTTTATCTATTGGTGTTTAAGGGGACACATTCCTGCACAACAGCTAATCATGACTAATCATGACAGTTTTATGGGTGGAGGAAGCCAGAGTACCCAGAGAGAACCACTGAGCAATGGCAAGCAACTGTCAGCTCCTCAGCATACTACACAAGCAGGGTTATCCTTGTTCGAAGACAGGTGCACCAGGAACCTGCAGTATGCCTTTGTACACAGCAAACCATGCCCCCACATGGGCAATGAGGGTGAAGTGTCTTGCCCAAGGACACAAAGCTGGGAGTCGAATCGAGGACCTCTCGGCTTGCAGCCTGCACCTCTACCTACTGAGCCACTGCACCTTTGGTGGTGTATTCTGATTATGTAAATAGATTTAAAAAGTATGTACACGGTTTTAATGCCATATTTGAGAATTATGGGTGCTAAATCGAGTGCCCTGAAAAATCTTCCCTTTGGTATTTAGTAGGTAGCTTGGTAATGGTATTTAAAGTGACTCTACCTCAGTAAGCAACAGTCTGAATTGTAAATCACAAAGTGATTTCTTAATTAGTTTTCTTTGTGGCTGTCGGCAATTGTCTTCTTTGTTATGATAGAAAAATTGTCATGGACCAATATCACGACATGGGAAACAGTATTTTTTGGAAGTGGTAATTTTTCAGTTGCCAACGATAAAAAAAATTGCCGTAAGACTAGAGACATGGTCAGCACTCATGGCGACCAATGGGATCGATGATTAAAATAAAATAATTCTACAATTCTATAAAACGGCGGCAATTGTAAAAAAAAAAACTGGTCACAAAAAGAAGGTGAAAAACCTTGAAAACAAAACGTGTCAACAAATCACCATAAATTAGTGCCGTTATCACAGGCGAAAGGGCTAATAAGTATACTGTATATATACAGCAGGTGCAGAGTGTATTATCACTAAATCACCCACAGAGTGGACATTTCACCCAAACAATAATCCAAATTTGTTGCAAAGCATAACAAGCACAATTTAAGCTCTGGACAGCCAATGGATCTCTGGGTTAAACCTGAAGGTCCATTGACTCCACTGGCTGAAACATTGCTTGTGTTTTTGTCCACATGTACAGAATTTGAAAGTGATACTTTGGGTGATAATTCCACTCCACAGGTGATTTTGTCGCAAGCCTCTCCCCATGTACTGCAAATATACCGAATACAAGCTGTAGCTTTAAGTGTACAGCCGAGCGATACTTATCACAGTATGCCACTAAATCCTAATAGCATAAAGCAAACAATGGCAAAATAATAAACAAAAAATAAATAAATAAATAAATAAATGAAAATGAAAAAAAAAACTTTAGAGCTGCCGGAACTGAAAAGTTTGGCCGCCCCAAGGCCCAGATAAAATTTGATGGGAGATTTATTTTTATCAAATATTACAGTGATCTGTTTTAAGATACCCAGTTACCACTTAAGTGCTTCTTCCACGCACAGACATAGCCCATTAATAACCAAGCTACCTACTATATACCAAGGGGCAGTTTTCGGTAACAACTCGGTCTACATGTATATATCTTGCATTTACTTGAATAAAATCAAGTAATATCACGTATATTGCTTCGAAGGAATCAATTAAATGCCTGCAATTATATTTAAACCCTTTTAAACAGCCCTGACATACTTTTTTTTCTTTTCACCTCGGTATCTCTCGGTATACCACGGTGTTTAGGACCCTTTTCTGTGGGTGGTTTGCTTTGGAGCAAATTGCAATAGGATGATTTGGGTTGAATTAGCAGCCGTTTGGGTCAAATTACTGGAGGACAGTTTGGATGCAATTCTCACTGATGACAGTATATTATAGAACACATGGAACGTGGATTTATTTATTTATTTATTTATTTATTTATTTATTTATTTATTTATTTATTTATTTATTTATTTATTTATTTATTGGGGTTAAACAGCAGTTTTGACAGTTAGGGTCACCTCGTGTCGGACAGTTTTATGGGTGGAGGGAGTTGGAGTCCCAGGAGAGAACCGCCGAGCAAATGCCAGGCTCCCAACATACTAACTCCACACGAGCAGGGTTAGCAATGGTTGAAGACAAGTGCATCATCAACGTACTATACACCTTAGCACACAATGACACTGTCCCCGCACATGGGCAATGGGAGTGCAGTATTTTGCCCAAATCGGTCAATGCAGATACGGTAAAATTTTTCAATTTTGTAAAAATTATGAAAATTTCAATGGAAATTGTTTACTTCGGTAAACTGTTTGGGGAAAAAAATACTAAAGTACTAAAGGAAACAATTACATTGCATTACCGAAATAAAATTTAAATTTAGGGGCGAAACTAACCACCGCCGTCTGTGGGGCGAAATGACCCGGGGCATATGAGGATTGGGGCGAGATGACTCGAGGGGCGAAATGACCCGGGAGCAACTTATCAGCAAGATATCTCCTATTTTCAAGCAAACTTTTCATTACTATTTATTACACCTTAAAATTAGGATAATTCGAAACTGCGTTTCGTTTTTATTCTTGAACTTCACTAGCTAGGTGTCCATGCATATCTTTATGAAATCGCACCAATATAATCAACAAGATTGCCGGTTATATCTGCGCTTTTTATGAAGGTACATCATGTAATCGCCGAATAGGACAAGTTACAACGACATCAGGAGAGTTCGATCTGAAATAACAAGATTATTTGCTGAACGTATTGAAAAACCTGTAAAAGAATAGAATACGAGTGATGTGTGGACATGTAAATATCACGCAAAACTGAGAGATGCGAGTTGGGTTCCAGCAGAAAACGAACGCATTTGACATTTTGTTTGCTTGTTGATATTGGCTAAAAAAATCCTTGAGGGAGATAAGCCGATTGCAATTGTATCGGCAATTGTGAACTGGAAGTCACGTGATTTTTTCCCTGAAATTTACTGTTCAATTCAAAATATCGCTTGACGGTATTAGAGAAATCTGTTCTGGAACACATTTATCTGATTGGGTATGCACAACTCCTTGCGGGCATACGGCCCATTGGGGTTCCTATAATGCCACAAGTGGGAAGGTGGTTTTCAGGTATTTTCTTCGTTTTACTGCTGGGGCATGACTCATTTGAAAGCCTTTCCCATAAACAACTTTTATCCCAAATTTCACTGAAATCATAAAAGTAATGTTCAAGTTATAATGCAAACAGACATCAGAGTGCAGATGGACGTATTTTCGGACAGACATATGGATGGACTTCAAATGCGAGAGATTGTACCAGAGGTGCTGACATTCCAGTGTCAAGGATAAAGCTGTGTCAGATGACAGACAAAATCTCTCACCCAATGGACCCTGCAACAAATCTCAGGGCAAAAACGTTTTTTGTGTAAAATCTTTGAAGTGTTCACAAACCCATTTTATAACTCAAAACACCAGAGTAACTCTACCGAATCATGTAATATTAAGAACAGCAAATGCACCCCACTTACCCCCCTTCCCCCGAAAATGCCACGATGGACATATTTTCAACACTAGGCATACACACGAGGGGTTTATAATCTTTGTTTTACAGCGGAGAGAAATCCAACCCCGCAAAAATTGTGAGATCAACGTACACCTGTTAATAGTTTGTGTCAATCAGATCATCTACATGTGAGATGTAAAATTATTGTCTTTGTTTTGCAGCAACAGTACCCCCCCCCCCCCCGCCCCCCAACACAGAATAAACTGTAAAGGCCAGCAGAAACAATGATTGGACCATCAAAGAGAACAAAGACATAATGTCACTTGTGGGGAGGTGATTTGAATGAATTTTCTTGGTTTTACTGCAGGGACATGACTCATTTGAAAGCCTTTCCCACAAACAATTTTCATTTCAAATTTTATTCAAATCTGATAGCCCAAACCTGAAATATGAGGCAAATAGACAAAAATTGGTATTTTACGAGACAAACAACAAATTTTCAAAGTTAAAAAGTGGGATAAGTCGGAAAAGTGAAAATTAATAAATATGATATGAGATCCGATAATCCAAGCCCGACATACGAAGCGAACAGACAAAACATAGGCTATTTTTGTATATTCAAAGGGCCATAACGCACAGAAAAAATATTTTCTACAGCAAAACGGCTGTTACTCCTTAAAGATCTTACATGTATAACAGTGAAAATGTGTGTGGAATTTCAAGTTATAATGTGGGCCGACATCTGAGTGAGGATGGACAGATGAACACACAGATGTATGGACAGACATGCCGACTTACGGATAGGCGCAATCCAGTATACCCCACGTTTTGAAAAAATCTGGGGGTATAATTAGCTATCTTAGGGCAAGTATGTCAGTACCGTACCAGTTTCCAAACTCCTTCAGGACATTGCAACAATCTCACATACCAATTATTGACCAATCTATAGATATTTGTTCAGGTTGTCATGCTAATGAGCTGACAGCAGGCAAAAATAACTAATTGAGGTCCATAACTCCACTCAATTTGGCTGAACTGTACCAATTTTCGAACTCCTTCAAGACATTATTATGGAAGTCTCACATAGCAAATACTGACCAAATCCTTTGATGAGTGTGCAGGTGAAGTGCGAATGAGCTGAAAACAGGAAAACATTAACTAAATAAGGGCTATAACTCTGTTCAGTATGGCCAAAAGGTACCAGTTTTCGAACCCATTCAAGACATTAAGAAAGTCTCACATACCAAACGTTGATAAAATCCATCGATATTTTAAGTGTATCATACTATTGAGCTGAAAACAGGAAAAAATCAACAAATTAAAGGTCAAAACTCTGCTCAGTATAGCCGAAACATACCAGGTTTTTTAACCTCATTTGAGGTTAATGTTACAATGGGGATCCTTGTATGGTGCATCATAGGCCAAATGTTAGCAACTGTCTTGGCCTGTTTGATTTAAACCCTTCTACGGTCGATTCCTACTAATTAATAAATATTTGTCCAGTCCTTCTTAAAATATAGGTATTTGAATGTTTTATCTTTAGCTCATACGGTTCCTACGGGTGAGGAGGTTTTATTTGTCTCATTGGAAACAGAAAACTGGATTGTGCTAATAATGTTTACCCTCCCCAAACAACACCAAATATTAACACTGCCGAGCCCAAGAGCACTTGTTACCATCCCATGATGATAACAAACGTAGTCCTAGAAGTTCTGTACAAAAAAACTGACTGTACCTAATTTGGGTATAAAATAGCCGGCAGCTATCTTGAATTTCAGACCGCACCCCAAAAGACTTGTTTTCATCCCAAGGTGATAACAAAGATACCCAAGAAGTTTTGTAAAGATCGGTTTATAAACACGGCCTCTAGCCCAAGCCATATAGAAGTTCTGTACAAAAAACTGATTGTACCTAATTTTGGTACAAAATGGCCACCGGCAGCCATCTTGAATTTTGGACCGCACCCAAAAACACTCAGTCTCGTCCCAAGGTGATAACAAAAGTACCCAAGACGTTTCGTGAAGATCAGTTCATAAATACAGCCCCTAGCCCGAGCCGTATTGACATGTGCACTTACTGTGTATAAGTAGCACTGAATAAATCAAAGTTCATCTTACTTGCATAATTTCAGCACGAAAAAGCCTTATTATATTTGATGTATTCCATGTTACTAAACATTCATATAAAAATTTATTCAGATCAGAACTTTCATACAGAAGTTCTGTACAAAAGACTGCTTGCACTAATTTCAGTACAAAATGGCTGCTGGTGGCCAGCTTGAATTTTGGACCACACCCAAAAACACTCGTTATCGTCCCATGGTGATAACAAAGGTACCCAAAAAGTTTCGTAAAGATCAGTTCATGAATACTGCCTCTAGCCTGAGCCGTAATGAATTGTTGATGCCGGACAGACATACAGACGGACGACGGGCCATGGCATAATCTTAAATTTGACTATGTCAAAGTTGAGCTAAAAATGGTGTGTATTCAGAGTATCATATGACAAAAAACAATTTGTAAAGGACTCCTCCTTTCAAGGACAATGGGACAGCATTGGCATTCAAAACCATGCAGCCTTGAGGCTACATTTTGAATTCCTGTGTTTGTTGTTCTTATGAAATATTATTTTATTATTATCAGTTATGGTACAAATATGGCACCGGTAGCACCTTTTCAGGAACGGCTGATGTCTGACGTCAACTGTCTGTCAGTGCGTGAGGTGCACACATACTCTTGGGGTTCTATACACCACATCCTTCATTTTGCTACATAATTTGTGTTAATTTATTTGGAATTTATAGAATTTCAGACATATAATTTCATATTATTGTTTTTGCCTTATTAATAAGTAATGGTCAATTAAGTTTGAAAAAAGGGGGTTCGTGAAGATTCAGCCACAGGAAGATTCAGCCCTCATACCTTTTGCAAGAATATTCAGTCTCAGTCGTGGTCGAATCTTATCACCTCAGAGGTCAAATCTTCACAGCAAATGTTTTTCTTTAAATGTTCTATGCATTTTTTCTATAGTTTTTTTAAGGATTTATGATTACTAATCATGACAAAATTGTGCAATATGAAACAAACCTAAATGAAGCTGGCACAAAAAACCTCCCCAAAACAAGCTGAGAGGTTCTCAGTTTGAATCCCACTTGCGGCAACTGTACTAAGGCGTACTGCACATCGATGATGCACTTGTCTTCAACCAATGCTAACCCTGCTTGTTTGGAGTTAGTATGTTAAGGAGCCCGACAGTTGCTTGCCATTACTCGGTTGTTCTCTCCAGGTACTCTGGGTTGTTCCCCCAGTAAAACTGTCCAACATGTGGTGGCCATGACTGTAAAAAGTGTTGTTAAACTCCAATAAATAAAGAAATCAAATTTGCTGAATCCAAGACTTTTGAATGATGGTTTTGATTGGGGTTGGGGACGGGGGTGGTTTTTGTTATACAGTGAAGCCTACTTAATTGGATATCCCTTAATTGTATATCCCTGTTAATTGAATATAATTTACTAACACAAAACCATTTACCATGCCTCAAGTACAAATTTGACCTGTTAATTGAATATAGGTTATACAGTAATCTCGTGTTAATTGAATAAAAAATTGTGTAACATGTCGAGAAATTACCCTTACTCTTCCCAGTTTTCCTTTGGTTATAGACCAATTTGGCCTCAGTACATCCAATACAGGCATTTAATCTATTATATCTTGTTTGACAGAGATCATGAAGATCTCTCAAACAAAATATAATAGAATAAATGCTAAGTGTATCTCTGGAATACAGGAAAGTGACACAATCCCTGTTAATTGAATACTCCTGTTAATTGAACAATTTTTATTGGCAAAGTGGCTTTTCAATTAACAGGGTTCCACTGTACAGCAAAAACAAATATCACAAACTAAAAATGAAACTATGAACTTGAGAAATTTTCAAGTGGTCATTCTACAACTTGTTTAAGCTGGTACTAAAGAGTTTTGAAGGTTAAAGGGCGCAGGGGCTTAGTATTATTTATTTATTTATTGGTGTTTAAGGTCACATACTTATGCACAATGGCTAATCGTGACCGTGACAGTTTTACGGGTGGAGGAAGCCGGAGTACCCGGAGAGAACCACCGAGCAACGACGAGCAGCTGTGAGCTCCCCAACATCGTAACTCTGACCTCTGCACCGCAGCACAGGCAGGGTTAGATTGGTTGAAGACATGCGCACCATCGACGTGCAGTACGCCTCAGTACACAGCGTCATCGCGCCCCATGTAGGCAATCGGGGTGAAGTGTCTTGCCCAAGGACACAACGCGGTTGCCGCAGGTGGGATTCGAACCGAGGACCTCTCGGCTTGCAGCCTGCACCTCTACCAACTGAGCCACCGCGCCCCCAGGGGCTTAGTAGTTAGAGGTGCAGGCTGCAAGCCAAAAAGTCCTTGCTCGAATCCCACTTGCGGCAACAACTTTGTTTCCTTGGGCAATACACTTCATTCCCATTGCCCAGGTGGTGACATTGTGTACCAAGGCATACTGCATGTCAATCGTACGCTTGTCTTCAACAAATGCTAACCCAGCTTGTGTGCCGTTTGTATGTTAGTTGTTTGTCATTGCTCAGTGGTTCTCTCTGGCTTTTCCAACCTGTAAAGCTGTCCATCATGAAGGGACCCTGGTTGTCGATTGTCGAAGTGTCATTAAACCTCAATAAATAAATCTATAAGAATCATGCACTCCTATTCTGGAGGACGGTTTGGGGCAAATTGCCAGAGGATGGTTTGGGTTAGATTAGTATCCAGTTTGTGTCAAATTGATGGAGGACAGTTTGGATGCAATTCTCACGAATTCCAGTCATTTTGGCCCTAAGTCATATCGGCCCCAGTCATTACGGCCTCAAGTCAATTCAGCCCCAATATACAAAGTTATTTCGGCCTCTGTATATATTTTTAAATATCGTTTGAATTTAAACATTTTTCTATTTAATTGTTTTTCAACATTTATACCTCAAATAGCTATTCAGGTATACATATGATATATGGTATTCCTTCATGCCTAGCAGATTTTCTTTCATGATGAATAAATAAATGAAAAGTTTCAGCACGCCGAAGGTGCGCATGGACGATGTGGGATTTGAAATCCCTTGCGACCTGAATAATTTTATTTGCTTATGAATCCACGAGAGTCGGAAGTGAGGGTCAGTAATGTTATTTGGATTGAGTGTGCGCATTGAAAGTGGGGTACTGGGGTCAGAACCCCGTAGACCTCGAACTGGAAGGTGACTAGAAATTGCGCATAACTACAAGAATTCTGCTCCGTGTTTAGAAAACGTGAACATATTTAAGGTAGCATCGAAATCGCAGTTTGGTGGTTGTTTTAGAAAAAAGAAAGGAAAAAGAAACCCTGTGAACTTCGAACTGGTTGGTGACTAAGAATTGTTCATAACAATATGAATGAATGAGATGACTGTATATACTTTGCGAAATTTCAAAGTAAACAAATTTCTCTTACTTATATAGATAGCATCCTAAATGTATGTAAAATTGAACACATGGATAATTTTTAATGTCACGTAAAACTTTTCTGAACACTTGTAAATACAAATAACTGAACATCACATAATAAAGGTAATTACCCATTATTTCTAAACATAAATGATGCGCTGGTCTTTATAGATCTCTACACTTAAAATGGTGCCGAAATGACCGAGTGGCGGAAGTGACTAGGCTGAAATGACTTTAGGCCGATGTGACCAGAGGCCAAAATGACCTGGGGCCAAAGTGACTGGATACCATTC
Source organism: Pictodentalium vernedei (assembly GCA_031216915.1). Classification (NCBI taxonomy): domain Eukaryota; kingdom Metazoa; phylum Mollusca; class Scaphopoda; order Dentaliida; family Dentaliidae; genus Pictodentalium; species Pictodentalium vernedei. The sequence goes on from CM062294.1 coordinate 41,953,963, forward strand.
TCACAGATGAGAGACGTTAATTATTATAGAACACATCGAATGTGAATTTACTGCAGAGATAATTGCTAGACGATATACATGTATATTAATACTTTTTTCAATAAATATCGATCAATATATTAATTTTTTTTAAGAATTATTTTTTAGGAGTTAAAACGAATATCGTAGCGTATCTAAAATATCCTAACAGATGTGTACTGCTTTTCTTTCGGACGAATCATCCCTGGACCGAGTGTCCCCCGGGCTGAATCTTCCTGCAGTTCCCGAATAAAGATGACATGCCATTTTCAATGGAGGTAAATATCCAAAAAGGTTATTATTTTCCATTTTTTAGTGTTCAAAACTACGAAGCACTGCTCAGAAACACAGTTGGCACCAAAAAGTAACACATTATTACTTTGTTTTAATTTCTTATGGGACTGAAAGCAACCTGTCAGTATCACTTTTTTCGAATTACACCCATTTCGTCCGCTAATCAAGTCGTCCGCTGCAATTGTACCCAACTTGTCCGAAACTCGTCCACTGGGTAAAATATTGAAGTATTGTGTTTTGAATCATTTTTTATTTATTTATATAATAATTTTATTGTATACTTTATTGTATATTATCTATTGTAATATATTTTAATGTACCTCCTTACGTTAAAATTTCATATACGAAATTCTGAAAACAGAAATGTCAGAACAAAATAAACTACTCAACCATCTAATTAATTTTGACACTGTTTAACGCGGCTCTGAATACTGGTTATCCAATGGATTACCAAAAATAATTATATTATTACAGCAAAAGTTCTTAAAGCATATGTATGTTTTATTAAGTTTCACAACATAATCTTATAATTTTGCAATTATTCATTGAAGAGCGCCACCGGCGCTTTACAGTTAATAATTGCAAAATTATTAGCAAATGTATTATAAGAATTAATTATATTAAGAAACACATCAAAATTTATGTTAAATTATTTTCCGCAATATAATCTTATAATTTTGAAATTATTCATGGAAGAGTGTCACCGGTGCTTTACAATGAAATTGAATAAATAATCGCAAAATTATTAGCAAATGTATTACAGAAATTAATTATATTGAGAAATGCATCAAAACTTGTTATAATTATATTATGAAATGCATCAAATTTACTGTCCACTCCAAAAATCACATTGAGGGCTATAGAGAATTCTGTTCTGGAACACATTTATCTGACTGGGTATGTGGAACCCTTTGCGGGCCTACGGGCCGCTTGGGGTTCCTATAATTTCCACTAATTTGTTTCCTTAGGTCGGTGGTTTATTTATCAGTTTAATGCTGTCATCAAACAATGGTGACTCCGACATATCGTCGCCTGAGTGCTAGAATGTTCTATGTAACCTATGGGACAAAGAACATTCTAGCACTCAGGCGACGAGATGTGATCTGTTTTCAATGAATGTAAGTAAAAAACTTTCTCTTTGTAAATCAAATGATTGCATGCGACGGTACAGTTGCTACCCTGGATGCAGATTTGTATTTTGCCAGTCTCGGAATTACGTTCGTGTTGTAATATAGACTCACTCAAAGTATTCATAACACCAGGCATTATGAACCATTTAAACACTGATATTATCTCCCATAACAGTGCAGTGACATCATTTGGAAAATTCCATATTCATTATTGGGGATATACCAACTAATATTTTCACAATGCAGCTTTTTGGCTTCGTGTTCAAAATACTAATTAATCTATCATACAAATTCATGCAACAACCATCTAATCTATGATTCCAGGTCGCATCACGTTCCTGGACCTGACATTGGCCTATGGGTTCAAAGTGTTAAGTAACATGTTGGGGCTCTAACTGTAACTAAATATTTAAAGGATTCTATTGGGCTCGATGATATAGTTGGGGCTGAAGATCATGTTGGGGGTGAAACATGAACCAATACAACTATTTTTTGGTACCATAAATATCACGAAGGGTCTAATTCATTTCCTTGTGCTGGTGATTTATTTATCTTTTTATTAATGTTATCAAAAAACGGTAGCCTCGACAGAGGTAATAATTCGATGCCTATTGATTCCACGTAAAAAACCTCCTCTCTCCGAATCGAATTATCACATGTTCGGTTGGTATCCTCAGTACAGATCTGTATTTTGTCCGGACGTTCTTACGTGTATTAGGGAATTACGTTTTTCTCTAAGACAAAAATTATTATTGCGGCTCTGAAAACAAACAGTGTCGATGCCAGTAAATCAAGGTAAGCTTGTGCAGTGATACCGATTAGCAGTTTTTACCTGTAATTTATGGTCAGTCTGGTACCATTTATTTATGAAATGCCAAAGTTAATTGTAAGAGAAGCCTGGTTTTGAAGAGTACCTTGATGGCACCTTTGGGTGGTCACTGTTGTTCAAGCTGAGGTCGCGGTCCCTGGAGCTGAGGGGAAAATTTGGGGAAAACTGTGAAAAGGAGAAGATGTGTAATTTGTGCGTGGTGGAGACCCTGGAACACTTTCTTCTGGAATGCCCAAAATACCAGTCTAACAGAATAAGATGAACTGGGAGTATAATGGGGAGGTGGGATGGGAGAATGAAGGACATTTGGTTAGTGGGAGACTCAAAGGAGAGGGTTAATATGCTAATCGGAGAGTTTGGGAAGAATGGGGTAAGGGGTGTCATCAAGCAGTTCGTCTCCAAATGTCGGGAGGAGAGAAGAAGCGTGGGAATAGGAAGGCAGTTGGGAGTATAGGGGTAACCAAAGCCTTTTCATCCGAGAACCGCGACAAATCAGCGGCCGACCAAAGTGTTATTATTATTATTACATAATCCATAGTATAACTTGCAGTATAATGATTTGATAAAAATGTTTATTTGTTGCCACTTATTCGGGGGTCTCCAAAAGAGTGCTTTCACACGATTCGCAACAGGCCCAGGACCTAATGAAGGCCATACACATCCAAAGGTTAATTATATAAATGTTTAAAATACATGGTGTAATTTGCATCATGACAGTTTGAGTAAAATGTTGACTTGTTGTCGTTTGTTAGAAGCTTGTCTGTTGAAGTTCTCTTCAATATATGACAAGTCCCAGACTTACTGGCGCTCCCAAATAACAGACATCCTTTAACCCTTTACCCAACGTAACGGCCAAAACCGGCCAGCGCTATTCTCAAAAATCGCCAATTAATTTTTATTATTTTTTCACTTTTTGTCTCAAAAACATAAGTTATGACCCCTCATTGGAACGAGCTCGTCGAGCTCGTTCCAATGAGGGGTCATAACCTATGTTTTTGAGACAAAAAATTTAAAAAATTAGTTATTCAAGAATTGTGTTTGCAAGTGTCGTCTGCTTTTCATTTTAGGTAAAGGGTTAAACAAAAATTAGTAGATTAGGATAGAAATACAAGTGTTTCTGCTCTGAAAACAATCAATGTTTTTTACTTGTAAAGCACAGCTTGTTACTTTGTTCACTTAACTCTTTACCTAATACGACTTCAACAGAGTTTGGCACAGAGGGCTTATTTTTAAGCTGAAACAGTATGGAATAACAGGGACACTTCTACAATGGTTTGAAAATTATCTGAGTAACCGACAACAGCGTGTTATGGTAAACAATTGTTATTCGGAGTACAATACTGTCTCTGCTGGTGTGCCTCGGGGCTCTTTGCTTGGTCCGTTTCTCTTCTTAATATATATCAACGATATTGCAGATAGCTTGGAATCACTCACAAGATTGTTTACCGATGACACGTGTTTCAGTAACAGTGCTCTCTCCACAGTGGACATATCCTGAGTCGTAAACGACGATCTTTCTATAATAAATGATTGGGCGCATAAATGGCTCGTCAAATTTAATGCTGCGAAAACGAAATCTGTACTGTTTACTTTAGCTAGAGATTTTAACTACCCTAATATAGTCTTCGCGGGAACGTCACTCCAATTTGATGCTGACTACAAACACTTTGGCCTTACCATACAATCTAATTTATCTTGGGATAATCACATAGATGAAATTTGTAGGAGAGCGTCCGCAAGACTTTCCCAAAATAAGAAAACTTAAATACTTAATGAACCGAAATACGCTTGAACGGATGTTTGTTTCGTTTGTTTTACCCATTCTTGAATATGCTAGCCCGGTCTGGGACTCTACCAGTGCCTTTAATCTGAAACGCTTGGATGACATACACTGCGATGTCGCGCGAATTATCTCAGGGTTGACAAGATCAGTTCCACGAGAACAGTTACTGTTAGAAATGGGTTGGCACCCACTTCAAGACCGCAGGTACATTAAACAAATGTGTATTTTTTATCGTATCATCTATGGTATGGCTCCCGAATATTTAAGAGACCTACTTCCCTCTCGAGTTGGTGAACGTTCGCAATACAACCTTAGAAATGCGTCGGATTTCTGCCCCTATAACGTTCGGACAGAATTTATTCCCACATGTGTGACGCTATGGAATGCCTTGCCAACCTCAGTAAGAAACAGTAATACATTAATGGAATTTAAAACGAAAATAACTCCAACTGTTCCAAAACCACCGCGGTACTTTAACATTGGGAAGAGAAAGCTTAATATTATCCACAGAATGATCAGAAATTATTGTAGTGACCTGAACGCGCACAAGTTTAACAACTACATATCAGATACTCCCTTTTGCGATTGCGAACCTCTTATAGAAGATGCACATCACTTTTTATGGTATGCACTTTCTATAGTTCTATCAGAGTACAGTTTTTTAACTCATTGGAACTGTTCCGCATAAGCACGAGAGATGACATTTTGTATAGTATACCATCGATAAAATATTCTGAAAACGTGGTCATCTTTAGAGCGACTCAAAAATTTATCCGCGATTCGGGTCGCCTTAATTAATATTCATAAGGGTTTAACCGCTTTGTGTCATTGAATTTGGGGACGTAGTTTATTTCTATCCTTCGAGTTCCATAATGTGTGAAGTACGTTTTCTGGTTGCTTCTTTTCTTCTTGCTTCCTTCTGAATCTTACTTTTTCTCATACTTGCTTGTGTCTCTTCCTTCCAGGTTTCTTTTCCAAAATGTACACTTCCTTAGAACTCTTTACCTTGTAAATTTGTTTAAATAGTAACCTTGTTTCATCATTGTTTGTGCCGCTTTTGTAATTGAACTTTGCTGTTATTGTTTCTAGAGAAGAGGGGCTACTAAGTGTTAAGCACTTGTCCTCTAATCCACTTTGCTATTTTTGCAAATAAAATATGTTTAAATAAAACCTAATACGAAAGACAGACGACACTTGAAAACAAAATTATTGAATGATTATTTTTTTGGAAACACAAATGAAAAAACAATGACAAATGAATGATTTCTGTGAAAGCGTTGACTTGTTTGGAACTGTACATCGTGAAAGGGTTATGGCCCAAGGTTAATTGTACATAATCCAGAGTTTAATTTGTGTCATTGATTGGATTAAATTGTTGTCATTTGTTTGAAAGTTCTTTATAACAGTGTTTTTCAATGAATGGTCACAAGACCAAGAATCGCTGAAGTTTCCAAAATTTGATGCTTTATTCAAGTGAAAGCAGTATATTACCACTGAAAAAGTGTTAGCATTCTGAAAAGAACTGTTTTCTCATGGAAATATGTAGAGTTTATCACCTTGTATTCCAAACACCAAGGTTAATCGTATTTAATCCAGATTATAAGTTTCCGACATGAGATGAACTTGGCTGTCGAAAATGTCTTTAAACTCCAATAAATAGATAAATAGTGTAATTTGTATTATATTGCTTTGATTAAAATGTTGAGTTGTTGCTTTTGTCAATTCTCATCTTCACCAAAGTTAGCATCCAGAAACACACAATAATCGCAGTGAACAGTCAATTGACCGTACAGTTTATCCTGTTAACACATTCATGTTAGGCATTGTTTCCTATCATAGTCCTGAGAAAAGAGTTGGATTCCAAACTTTCCAACACCCTTGCTGAATCACCATGCAGTCACAAAGCCAGAAACACTATATGGCACTTCCATTCACTGGTTATGGGGACGTTTACCCAAGTATGCTGTAAAAACGTTTTAAAACAGTTCCCTTATCTAAGGTGCATTTTTAGGGACATTTGGTAGAAACATTAGAAAAATGACATAATAAAATGACAAATGTGAATTCGTGCATAACTGCCAATATAGCTGTACGTTACAATGTTGATAAGATTGCCATGCAAAAGCACCAAACTGCTGTAACAGCTGTGAAATATATAGATAGAACCGCAAACATTTTAGCCAACTGTATGTGTCCATTTCCAAGTGCTTTTAACCCCATTACCCAATGCAGACGATATCAAATTTTTTTAGTTTAAATATCAATTTTTCACATTTTTCAAACAATTTCAACAAAACCATATCATGTGACCCCTCGTTGGAACGAGCTCAACGAGCTCGTTCCAACGAGGGGTCACATGATATGGTTTTGTTGCAAATTTTTTGAAAAATAATATTTTTTCAACTGCTGAAGTTGCATATTACGCGGGGGAGGGGGGATGCGTCCGATTCGTTGAGTAAAGGGTTGAACAAACATACGTATTCCTATGTTTCATGCACCATTTATGTCCTATCCACGAACAAAGATATCGTCCCTTGAAAGTATAAAGGTGCCATTTATAAATATACAGGAAATCATTTGAAAAACTGTCAATGAGATCATTAGAACATCTTTTAAAATAATAACGCTTTAGTCTAACAACCTATACTTTTTGTAAAATTCCTGATGAATGACAGCCGCTAAGAATTCTGTTTCTCTGTTAATTCCGCACCAAAAGAGTTAATGAACTCGGTTTAGTAATTGTATGTCAAATCGTGACTTATAAGAATTCCTCTGCATGATAGCCTCATTTATAAAATATATTTTGCATTACTGATCAATGGCATATACAGACAGAACCGCACAAGAATGCACGAGTTTGGTTGGGCGCAAGAATACCACGAGAGGCGAAACCTCGAGTGGTATTCTACGCCAAACCAAACGAGAGCGATAAACATTAACCCATTCAAACGCTCGTGCGGTTCTGTATTTATTACTCACCTTCGCAGATTTCTAAAACGGGCCTTTTACGGTTATACTAAGTAAGAATTAACCTATCCTTCTGAGACGTAAAGGAAATAAAATACGACAAAAATCAAAATGAATCTGCACAAGCAGGAGACGAGTATTATTGTTATTTCGTAGGCTGATTGAACTTTCATTCATTGTTTCAATTTTCAAATTGTAATGCGTCACCACTTCGTTCGATGAAACATTGTTCATCTAAAATACAGTTTGCCGTCTTTTTATGCCTTAATTATACAGCACGGATTGTGAATGGTTGATGTGATCCCCACCAGAAAGTTATCATACTTTCTCAACAAACAATAGGTGCAAATTCGGAAAATAGTGCAATGAAAAAATTGTAAAAAAATCACTTGTTTATCTGACTTCCAAGTTCCATGTGGCTGTTGTTACTCGACTGATTGACAGGGTAAGATTTTAGTCAAGCTTACAGCAGTCATTGTCAAGTCATACCACGTAAATGAAATTTATATCTTTATTGTCCAAGAGAAATGATCGTATTGTCCACAAGGCCAGCTCAAAATCTATTAAGGTTCGTGTTATAGCCTTTAACATGGGTAAGGAATCCATACGAATTCCAGAGAATATCGACAGGCAATTTGTTTTATATTTCGGTTTTGGTGACCTAGAAACTTGCTCGCGCAACGTCATTCATTCGAAATGACGCCAGTCATAGACGCTTTCAAATTCTGTCTACATTGTTCTTCAGTTTGTATTGCATGTCAGTCATTGCCAATTCATACTTTAACCCATCGGGTTATTTACTCAACAGTCAGTATTGTTCACGTTAAAAAAATAAATTAGAAAGTTTCTTTTGCTGGTCGGTCAGTGTGTAGGACATGAGTTTCTACGGAAACAATAGAAGCCAAGATACTATAGACTGCTAACGTTCACTTTACAACATCAAAATAAATGACCCATTGTATCGAAACGGGCCCATGTATCCCCCTAAAATATGCTGGTTCCATTCTTACATTAAAAATGTACAAAAATCTTTATCCCACACGTGTGCGATAAAAGTTTATTTTTATCATACATCCTAGAATGTCGTGAACAAACCTTAGTTTTAAATGGATATGTAATAAATACTTATTTCTGATTCTAACACCCATCTTTATCCTACACTGAACCACTCAACTTATGAAAAATAAACAACCAATATTTTAAAAATAAATTTGGGATTCACGTTGTTTGGGGGCGGGGTAAAACACTGTTTTTCTTGCCACATCAGGAGAACGACAGTTTTTCAAAAGTTATTGTGTGCTTATGCAGATTTTGAGTTTTATGTTGGGGATGGAGTTGTGTTCATTGGGATTTGTAAGCTTTTCTCATCTCACTCAATGGGTTACAAAGTAGAAAATCTACAGGTGGGGGCAGTAACAATTTTTTTAGGCCCATATCCCACAGTTTGCACACATTTCTTCCGAAGAACATATTTTCTATGTTTATGTATACGTAGAAGCCAAATGGAACACATTTGGTAGGATAAAACGATAAAATGACATAATAAATTGACAAATGTGAATTTGTGCACAGCTACCAATATTGCTGTACGGTACTAGTGCTGACACGTTTGCAATGGTACAGCACTAAATTGCTGTAACAGCTGTTTAACCCTTTACCCAACGAATCGCCCGCATCCGCCCGCGTAATATGCAAATTGAGCACTTGAAAAAATTAAATTTTTCAAAATATTTCAACAAAACCATATCATGTGACCCCTCATTGGAACGTGCTCATTGAGCTTGTTTCAATGAGGGGGTTACATGATATGGTTTTGTTGAAAATTTTTGAAAAATTTTAAAAAATGCTATTTAAAATAACAAATTTTGATATCGCCTGCGTTGGGTAAAGGGTTAAAATTATTTCCATCTCTGATTCCAGTGCCTGACCACCCCTACCCCCCCCCCCCCCCACACACACTTGAACCACCCAGCTTATTTAAAACATTTTCCCCAGACTGTACAGCATGTTTTCAGGTATCGATGTCAATAGCATAACGATTTTGTTACAAAAAGTTTGAATTGGGATTGCAGCACTCATTGTACCCTGAGGTTTTTTTTGGTACCTCATAACCTTGCCTTTCTCACTGCATTTTTTATTGTTTGGCAGTCAGTATTCTTATTTCTACTTACAAAATGTGTGACTGCGTGTTATGAAAGCCCATCTGTCTGTCTGTCCAGTTGCCAAAGTGCTTCCCTTCTTTTCATTTGCTTGATGTGGCATTTTCAATAATTGACAGCTGACTGTCAGCCAACCCTCCCCAACTTCAATCAGAACCATCTCTTGCTCCTCTCTTAACAACCTTCTGATTTATGGTTCATCTCTGTGGAACGATTTTTACTAAATTTCACCCCTTCTTAAAAATGGATGGTTATACGGGTCCTCCTAATTACCAGAACCCACCAGAACCGCACAGACCCCCAGAACCGCGCAGAATCCCCCAGAACCGCGCAGCCCCCCCCCCCACCCCCCCACCCATAACCGCACATAACCCCCGTCTAAATTACATTTGCGCAGTGTTTTACGATGAAATGTGTTTATTTTATGTAATAATCCTTACAGGAAAGAAGAATAGAAGTAAATTCATTCTTATAGTCGCCTTTGTCTTGGTGGTTCTGGTATTTAGTATTTTTCTCCTAAATACAAGAACCCTCCAGAACCGCGCAGAATTCCCAAGACCCACCCTCTAAATGGCATTTGCACGCTGCTCTCGGAGAAAATATTCCATTTCCAGTTTCTTTTAATATTCAATAGAAAATTGAAAATGAATTTATTCACCAATTCATACCTGTGTCGGCATTTGCTTGGCGCTTGGCTGATCACAATCGGGCTATTCCTGTGATTGACCCACGGAAATCTCATTGTCAATTTATTTCTGAATTAAGTCCAAAACTTTAAAAAAAAACAATTTTTTATTCGTCTCAAGACTGGCACATGGTATATACAAAAATATATAATATTATACAAAATAACAAGAAAGTCATGAAAAAAGAAACCCATACAAATATAAACACAACTTGCAAGAAACTGTGTGTTTAAATATAAACACAACGCACCTTAAGTGATCACCTCACCAAACAAAATGTTGATTACAAGTTGATTGCAACTTGCGATCAACATTGTGTTGTGAGGTGATCATGTCATGGCGCTTCGATTTACCCAATAATACCCAATACTGCCCAATAAGTCCGATCACCCAATTACACCCATTTACTACCCAATTACACCGAATTATTATAAAAAAACAAGGTCAAAGGAAACGGCCTAGGTCAGAAAGAAGTCAAAATTAGTTTCATTTAATTTGATTGTATTTTATATTCACTTTTGTAGGTGGGGGGAGGGCAAGCACCACGGGCAAGTCGGAAGCAACCACGGGAGTTCCATAATGGTTGCAGTGTGTTAAGCATAGAAATGTGGCTTAGTTAGATTATTCCCCTAGGATTAGCTCTCATATTTATTCAAGTCCACTGCCCATTACAATGAATGGAGTCGACTAGGTGCTTTTTGTCATGGAATTGAGTTTGTTTAGACAAACAACTATTCGCAAACAGGTTGACGGTGATGGTCGGCCAATGGAGAATAGTGGGGTATGTGCGAATTGCAGGGATATTTTACAGTTGTTAGAGAAGTGTGTTGGATTCGAGCGGGAGATTGCAGAGCTGAGAGGGAGGTTGGGGAGGGCCGGTGTATCTGGAGTTACCCCGTTGAAGGTTACCTACGATGGTGAGATTGAAGGTGGGTGGAAGGTCGTTGTGGACTCAAGGAGGAAACTGAGAAGCAGGAAACGTGGGGGAATAATGCTTGATGTGGGGGGTGTAAATGAGGAGGGGGTTCTAGTAGGAAATTTCGGAAGGTGGGGTCAGGTCAGGGCTGCGTCGAGTCCGGAAGCCAGAGTCGGCGTAAGGCTGCCAAGGTTGCTAGGCGGTGTTTAGAAAACAGGTTTAGTGTTTTAGACTCAAATACCACTGGGGACGAGAGTGAGGGGAAAAGTGTGGGGGTGAGATGGTTGTTGATGATGATAGGCCAGACGGGGTAAGAAGGGCGGTCAAGAGAAAGAGGGGAGCCAGGAGCTTGCAAAACGAGAGGAGGTGCAGATGATATAGGAACTGGGGCCAAAAGAAGAAAATTAGTTGTAGCGGGGAGCGGGGAGCAGCATTGTACGTGGGATTGACAATGTAGTTTGTGGTCCTGATAGTTCCAATCGAACAGTCTTGTGCTTTCCGGGGGCGAAGGTGGAGGATCTCAGGGACCGGGTAGATGGCATTGTGGCAGGGTCAGGACCGGAACCGGTAGTGGTGGTCCATGTGGGGACCAACAATATCAGGGAGAGAAGGTCAGTAAGTTTGGTGGAGTCGTATAGAGGCTTAGTCGGCAAACTGCTAAGTAGGAATGCAACGGTAGTCGTATCCGGGATCCTTCCTGTCCTTGGAGGTGGGGACGAACGGAACTCAAGGATTTTGTCCCTAAATGAAGAGTTGGAGGACTACTGTGTTGATCTGGGAATACCCTTTATCGACCATTGGGACACGTTTTGGGGCAATGGGAGCATATACGGGCGTGACGGGCTGCATCTTAGCAGGGTGGGGAAACGGGTATTGGGGGATAAAATTCTACGGGTAGCAGAGCCTTTTTTGGAGAGGAGCGGGGTGGGAGGTCAGGTGGGGTAATCAAGAGTGAGGGGAACAGAATAAGTTTACCAGGACTAGCTCCAGAAAACAATGGGCCCAGTAGACGGAACCCAATGAACCTCGGTACCCTGAAAGTGGGTTATTGCAACATCCTGGGTCTCCACCGGAAAGTAAGTGAAATTGCTACATTGATCGAGGCAGAGGAGTTTGATGTTATGGGCTTAAGTGAGACGTGGGTAAGACACGAGGAACGGGTAGACCAAATAAGCGGATGTGTGTGGATAGGTGTATGGCGAACGGAGCGGCGGAAAAAGGGGGAGGGGTAGGCAAGTACATTAAAGAAGAATTGGCTAAATCGAGCATAGTGAATCTATCTCCGTAGCCACTGTTTATGATGAGTGAGATCGCCTGTACTCACAAATGTGTGAGTACAGGCGATCTCACTCATCATAAATAGTGGCTATTGGCAACATTGCTTCAATCCAGTATCTAAACTTAGCCTGTGTAAGAGAAACACACCCTGTCACCCTGGCACTAAACACCAATGAATTAACAAATAAACAAACAAAAATAAATAAATAAATACATAAACTAACACATTTACATTGATCATCCCAGCCCACCCTTATCCGCTGTTTTATCAAATGTGTGAGTGCAGACGAGCTCGTTCCAATGGGGGGGTCATGAGCTGTGTTTAATTTTTCTGTTTAATTTTTCTTTTCTCTTTTTTAAATGTTTAATTATCCAATAATTTGTTTTGAGGGTGCCGTCTGCTGCTATTGATCGGCATGGGGTTATCTCCGATTAACGGAAACAATGCTTCAACTCAGTATTTATCAATTATTAGTATCTATTAATTATATTCTTGGCTCGAAAACATAGCTCATTATCCCTCACTGGAAGGAGCTCGTTAAGCTCGCTCGAGTGAGGGGTCATGAGGTGTGTTTAATTTTTCTGTTTGATTTTTCTTTTTCCTTTTTTAAATGTTTAGCTATCCAATAATTTGTTTTGAGGGTGTCGTCTGCAGCTATTGGTCGGCAAGGGGTTATCTCCGATTAACGACAACAATGCTTCAATTCAGTATCTATTAATTATCAGTATCTATTAATTATATTCTTGGCTCGAAAACATAGCTCATTATCCCTCACTGGAAAGAGCTCGTTGAGCTCGTTCCAGTGGGGGGTCATGAGCTGTGTTTAATTTAATTTTTCTGTTTGATTTTTTTGATTTTTTTTTTTTTTTTTTTCCTTTTTCAAATGTTTAGTTATCCAATAATTTGTTTTGAAGGTGTCGTCTGCTGCTATTGATCGGCATGGGGTTATCTCCGATTAACGGCGTGATTACTAACTTTTGTCTAGGGGTGTTGAGACTGGGTGCAATTTTGTCCTGGTCATTAGGAATGTTGGGCTCTTTGGGCGCCTTCTTTTTCCCTGGTGTGGGGTTCGCAAGTAGCTATCAAAGGCTTCATATCGATCGTCTTGTTCTTCTGCTTGAACACGATTCATCAACTATTATCAACTGGGACACCCTTATCTCAATCCATCTTGCAAGCAATTTCATTTGGATAATCATATCGCAGTTATTAGTTTTACTGTCACCGGCATTAATGCCAGTCTCTGTGTTCACAATGTAACTTTGGCCCTTTGGGCCCCAATGACCTTCCATCAGCCCACGATCCTTCTGATTTTTCTTAATCAAGGATTGCAAAATGCATAATAACATCATGTGGCGTAGATCAGCCCGAAGGCTACCCGAAGGCTGCGCGTCGAAAGTGTTGATTGGTCTGCCCTTAAAATTGAAAATGGACTCTCTTACCTTAGTGGACTGAATTGATATGGAGGATGGCATTGGGGATCAAGGTGTCAACGTGACCAGCTGAGATTCTCCTCCTTCTCGTTACTATCAATATTATCACCATTATTATTTCCATTATTATTACCAATATCACAGGTAATATCGTCCTCCTATGGAAACTCACCTGTTGCAAGAAGGATTAAGCCTGTAAGATATGGGGTGGATCCCACTTGTTAGGTACCTCCGCAGCACAATAGCTACACCCTTCTGACAATTTTCGATTTTTCGTGTCAGAAGGGAATACGTTTCCCTCATTGATTTTTATTCCTTGGCGCAATTACAAAGCTTGCTAGTGGTACATAAAGCTTGATGAATCCTGACCAGCCAAATATATTACCGTCTGTATCTCATCTCCTCGATTGTGCATATATGTACGATTATCATAACCCACAAGTATAGTACATGTATTTATGTGTGTAAAGATGTATATATATATATGTGTGTATGTATGTATGTGTATATGTATATATGTGTACATGTATATGTATATATGTGTGTGTATCCATGTGTGTGTGTGTGTGTGTGTTTGTGTATCTGCATGTATATATGTGTGTATATGTGTACGTGTGTTTGTGTCTATGTATATCTGAGAGCATATATATGTGCACATGCACGTATGTGTGTAGAAGTCGGCCCAAATAGTCAGTAACTAGTAAGTATAAACCCTCCACCACCCATCCCAGATAATGTGGGTCGACATTGACAAAGTCAATGATGGTCTATATCTTCTGGAATGCGTGATGGCGTGTCCTTTTGCTCAGTTCCAGGTTCCTAAAAATGGACTGTATATATGTGTGTGTATCCGTGTGTGTGTGTGTGTGTGTGTGTGTGTGTGTGTGTGTGTGTGTGTGTGTGTGTGTGTGTGTGTGTGTGTGTGTGTGTGTGTGTGTGTGTGTGTGTGTGTGTGTGTGTATCTGCATGTATATATGTGTGTGTATGTGTACGTGTGTTTGTGTCTATGTATATCTGAGAGCATATATGTGTGCACATACACGTATGTGTGTAGAAGTCGGCCCAAATAGTCAGTAACTAGTAAGTATAAACCCTCCACCACCCATCCCAGATGATGTGGGCCGACATTGACAAAGTCAATGATGGTCTCTATCTTCTGGAATGCGTGATGGCGTGTCCTTTTGCTCAGTTCCAGGTTCCTCAGGTGCGTTATGGAAATATCACTTGGGGGCAACTGTGGTTCAGAATGTGGTTCGCTCGGGTGAACTTGGAACTGGCGGGTGTCAACTGTATCGGTATATTTATGTTAGAGCCTGTGCACATGCGTATGTGTGTGTACGAGAGAGAAAGAATGCACAGGTTGTGTGTGATGATGCGGGGCAGCGTGTGCGTGTGAGGGTGTGCGAGTGTGTAGATACGCTTGTGTGTATGAGAGGACGTATATGTGCATATATGCAGCCTGTGTCAAGCAGCAATAACACAACTCTATTATTTTAGCAAATATTATAGTCTTCCCTTTTGTGTGTGTGTGTGTGTGTCTCCTCACCTTTGGTTTGTCGCGTTCGTCACAATTCACCCACTCCCGAATTATTCTACGTATGATATCCACTACTATTTTGTTATTTAGTTTGACATTTGACTTTGAATAAGCAGTTCATTCCTTCGGAATATGAATTGTTTTTCCAGCTTGTTTTCCTTATTTTTCTTTACTATTTTCTCTTGCCTGTTTCTTCTGAGTTACCTTCTCCACTTTCATCCAAACTCTCGTATAAAGCAACCTGAATTCAATTCGCACCACTGCGAAATGATCCTGTCATTGAAAGTTACCAATCTCCGGGCATCATGCATACGTGTGTATTATTACCACCCACAGATTACATAATGTATAGTCTTGAGTCATACCGCGCCAGGATTGGTACATTCAATACTGTAGTTCATGCTCGCGGCCTGAAAAGAAGACTAACAAAACACCAGTCCCTTTGTGCTCTTGTGTATCTTTACATGTGGTCTATTCGTATTAAGGTCCAGATCAGCATTACTGTAACATCAGCCCTGTTTCATCTTTTATTCAACAAATTTATCCTACGCTGCCAATGCAGTAATGATCTTTGTACGAATGTTGAAAGACCCAATCTCCCACCGACACTTAATGTACCATATACAATGCCAACTTCCTCAGCCATCTGTTATTTTATATATTTTATGACTTTGGTATTGGCTGTGGTCTTGTTATTGTCCGGAGACATTGAATCAAACCCTGGACCAGACTCTGTGTGCAGAGAAAATAACCATGATGCATTAAAAATCTTTCACCTGAACATCCAAAGCCTGAAGCCTAAAGTAGACATTGTTCAATATGAATCATCCTTCTCTGATATCTTAGCATTTACTGAGACATGGCTTCAATGCTCGGACCCAACATCAGATATTATGATCCATGGCTTCCAAGAACCTGTACGATTTAACCGTTTGTCGAGGGGAGGGGGTGTTGCCGTCTACGTGAAAGACGGCTTGTGCTTTCGGCATAGAACTGATCTTGAGGTGAATGACATTGAATGCATCTGGGCTGAAGTGTTCATGACCCATGGTACGTCACTGCTGCTAGGAGTATTTTACAGCCCACCCAGTAGTCCCGCAGATGTTTGGGATAAAATTACGGCATCTATTGACAAAGCCAAAGATACCTTAATTTCAGACATAGTTATTACTGGTGACTTCAACGACAACCAATATGGTTCTCCCAATGGTTGCTTCCGGGAACTAAGTAATTATTTCAATCTTAGACAGCTTGTGGAAGAACCAACATGCTTTACCGAATCATCTGCAACTCTGATCGACCTATTTGCGGTTAGTAATACTGTACATGTACTGGAATGTGAAGCCCTAGAACCACTTGTACCTGACATGACTCGCTATCATTGTCCAATTTATATTGCCATTGAATTCAAGAAAGAAAAGCCTAAAAACTTTAAGAGACGCATATGGTTGTATGCAGAGGGAAACTTTGATGGTATGAACACTGCATACAATAACGTAGACTGGGAAAGACTGCTTGCTCATTCGTGCCTGGACACTGTTGTATCCACCTTCACCGATCAATTACTCGAAACGGCATCTAAATTTATTCCCAACAAATTGATAACCTCTAGGGCTAACCAGCCTAAATGGATGCATAATCAAATTCGATTATTAATAAGGCAAAGAACACGTTTATACCGTAGAGCAAAGCGCTCTGGCCAACTGCAAGACTGGGCGAGATATAAGCATAAACGAAATGAAGTCGTATCAGCTGTTAGGAAAGCCAAATCTACATATATATCAAAAGTCCAATCAGAACTAAGTTGTCCGGATACACCATCGTCAGTGTGGTGGAAAACATTAAAAACATTTATCTGTAAAAATATCCATGGAATCCCGACTATAAGTCACCTCAACAAACTCTATTCAACTAATCTAGAAAAGGTGGAAGTGTTCAATGATTACTTCTGTTCCATTTCGACATTGGATGACACTAATGCATCCTTGCCAGATTCACCCCTGCCTACCCTACAATCGCTTGACAAAATAACACTTGAAAGCAAGGAAGTGTACGAAGCAATCAAGAGTATTAAGGTATCGAAGGCGTCTGGTCCTGATCTAATAAGTCCCAGACTTTTAAAAGAATGTAAAGACTCATTGTGTGACCCACTTACGGCCCTCTTCAATAGGTTATTAGATAACTGTTACTTTCCAAATTTATGGAAAAAAGCCAATGTGACACCGGTGCTGAAAAAGAATCCGTCTAATGTAGTTACTAACTATCGGCCAATATCTTTGCCTAGCTGTACTGGTAAACTACTTGAAAAATGTATCTTCAAACGATTATGGCATTTCTTATGTGATAACAACATACTAAGCCAGTTTCAGTCTGGTTTTACTCCAGGTGACTCTACGGTTCTACAACTGACAGACCTCTATGATGAATTCTGTCACGCTCTTGACGAAGGAAAAGAAGTAAGGGTCGTATTTTGTGATGTTAGTAAGGCATTTGATAAAGTTTGGCATGTTGGTCTTATTCACAAGCTCGAGAGAATAGGAATATCTGGTGACTTGCTTTGTTTCCTAAAATCATACCTTTCTGATCGGTACCAGCGCGTCCTTGTAGCCTCTGAGGCATCTCCTTGGAAACCAATAACGTCTGGTGTTCCACAGGGTTCTATCCTTGGTCCCCTGTTATTCCTGATTTACATCAACGATATTACTGTAAACCTACTCAGCAGCATACGTTTATTTGCAGATGATACATCCCTTTATCTTATAATTGAGAATCCTGACCAAGGTGCCATCATACTCAACCGTGATTTAGCCACAATTGAACATTGGGCTAAAACTTGGCTCGTTGAGTTCAACCCCCATAAAACGGAAACCATGATCATATCACGTAAAAGTAACGTTCCAGTGCACCCACCAATATATTTAAGCGGAACTCAAATCTCGGAGGTGTGTAGCCACAAGCATCTGGGTGTAATTTTGAATAAAGGTTGTACATGGAACGACCATATCAATGATATGTGCGCTAAAGCCTGGACACGTATTGACTTGCTCAGGGCCCATAAGTTTACACTTGACCGGAAAGTCCTTGAAAAGATATACTTCGCATTTATCCGACCTCTTTTAGAATACGCTGACTCTGTCTGGGACAACTGGTCAGCAACTCAAGCTGCTGACCTGGAGAAAATACAAGTAGCTGCAGCAAGAATAGTCACTGGCGCCACTGTGAGCTGCAGAAAAGAACTTCTCTACACAGAAACTCAATGGGATTCACTGGAAGAAAGACGCCGAAAGCACAAGCTTATCCAATTTTTTAAGATGTATCATAAATTAACGCCTCCATATATCTCCAACAAGGTGCCACCAATTATCTCATCTATCACCCAAAACCACAATCTGCGATCGGAAAATAACCACCGTGTTCCTTTTTGCCACACCAATTTATATAAGTCCTCGTTTATCCCGCAAGTTACCGACCAGTGGAATGGAATACCCCCCTCAGTAAGAGAAAATTGTTCCCTCATAAACTTCAAGACGTTTATAAATAGTGCGAACCTGCGACCACCAATTTTCTACTATGGCGCCAAATCTCGTGCTGCCCAGATTTATCATTGCAGGTTACGCCTGCATTGCAGTAATATCAACGCCCACTTATACGATAACCATCTCTCACCATCTCCACGTTGCCAGTGTGGGGATCTTGAAAATACTGAGCACTTTCTTATGCACTGCCCAATCTATGACGATGCTCGTGATTCCACAATCAATACATTGCCATTTACTTTTGAGCTCTCAACACTTTTTTTTGGATCCGAACATTTGAATAACAATGAAAACTTTCTTGTCTTCAGAGCTGTGCAGGACTTCATCATGGTGAGTGGACGTTTTAATACGTAACAGTGAGCCTAAAGACATTTTGGTATTATTTGCCACACATATGGGCCACCGTTACCGATTTGTTCATTGAGGCTGCCCTATTGAATATTCTGTGATAGCCAACATTGAATTCAGGTTGTTTCCCCATTTCCTAGTTAACCCTTTACCCAATGTAACGGTCAGTGTTATCCAAGAAAATCACCATTTAACCCACTTTATATTTTCAGTTTTCGTCTCGGGAACATCGCTAGTGACCCCTCAATGGAACGAGTTCGATGAGCTCGTTCCGGTGAGGGGTCATGGGCTGTGCTTTTGAGACGGACATTGAACATTTCTAGTTATTCAAAAATTATTCTTCAAGTGTCGTCTTCTACACGTGTTGGGAAAGGGGTTAAGTTCCTTGTCCCTTTTTATTCTTCTATTCTCTCTATTACTCTCCTTACTCTCTCTATTTCTCATGTTTAAACAATATTTTACTTAGTGTTTCCAGCTACCTTTAAACTTCGTCAGTCTTCCCAAGGAGACAGCTTATACAAGCTAAAAGCTTAATGCTGAATCCTTCCAAAAATTTCGTTCTTGACACATAACTTTAATGCATATCATTGTATTACGTATTCTGTGTAACAACCATCTTGTAGATAATGATATGTATATATCATATTTTCTCATGAATAAATATTGTTTAAACTAAGTACATTAAAGAGGATTTAAAACCGTCGCTGATCACAGATCTGGAAGATATCATCACCTCGGCTGAGGTGTCAAAAGAAATTGGATAGGTAAAGATCAGTCTGAGAAACAAAAGTATTGCCCTTGGGATTGTGTACTGTGCGGTGGAAGGAAGTAAACCCGAGTGGAATGACTCGATATACGCAACACTAAGGTCCAATATCACTGAACTAGAAAACAGGGGGCTCGGTATAATTCTGATGGCGACCTTAATGGACACATAGGTGATAAGGAAGAAGGCGTAGAGGGTGGGGAACAAGAAAGTCAACAGGAATGGAAGGAAGCTGTTGAACTTCACAAAAGAGCTCGGTCTGAAGATTCTGAACAGGGACGCTAGATGTAAGGGGAAATGGACCTGGGAGAGAAACGACAGAAAATCAATAATTGACTACATTCTCACAAATATGACTTTATGGAGGGAGGTGATAGGGATAGACGTGGACGATGAGGGAAAAAATGGAGTTGGATAGTGATCACAACTTGATTACAGTGACGATGAGGGCCACAAACCTAGAGAAAAGCAAAGGAAGCTTCAGGGGGGTTTGGGAACTCAAAAAGGATGCCGACTGGGCGAAGTTCGAAGAAAAACTGAAACCAAAGCTTGCAGCCGTACACAAGGGGGGCAGTGTCCAGAAGATGGCCGACGCCATAGTTGCGAGCCTAGTGGAGGCAGGGAAGGAAAGTGTAGGAAAGATTAGGGTTCCAACACGGGAACTTGGGTACAGAGTGAACGAAGAACTGAAAAGGTCCATAAAGGTTAGAAAAGCTAAATGTGCTGCATACAGGAGAAGTAGAAAACTTAAGGGGTGGAAAGCAATGAGGCCATGGTAGCAAAGGAAGAATACCAACAAGCACGAAATAAAGTAAACAAGATTAAAGACGACAACCGGAGAGTGCGAAATAGCAGTCTTATTAGGACGATAAGAACGACAGGGGGGTCGAGTTCGGGCGTATTTTGGAAATGGGTGAACAAACGTAACAAAGGGAATAACCCACAGAGCATTAAAGTAGATGGCAGAGTTACAGAAGAGCGAGATCAAATCGCATTAGAACTAGTTAAGCTCTGGGAAACGGTAAACGATAAGCGATGGGGCACGGGAACCCACCAGAGTGTCCGAACCAGGTCGAGGAAAATCTATCGAACTTCGTGTGCAGCGAAATCAAAACTCAGGAGTGCGAAGGGTGATCTCGAAATTAAGCAATGGAAAAGCGAGCGAGGTGGACGAAATTCCTAACGAGTTTATCAAAAAGGGGGGAGAGGAACTCTTGGAAAGCCTAACTGCCCTATTCAATTTAGCCATAGAAAAACAAGAGGTCCCAAAGGAGTGGAGGGAAAGCAAAGTGACATTTATTCACAAAAAGGGGGAAAAAGACGTCTTGGATAATATCGAGGGATCTCTGTCAGCAGCAACATTGGAAAAGTCTTTTGTAAGTCCTGTATGGGAGATTAGAGGAGGTGATCGAAGAGAAGGGTTTTTTGGGAGAAATCCAGAATGGCTTCAGGAAGGGAAGGAGAGTCACTGGCCATCTTTTCACGCTATCCCAAATGATAGAATCCGCGAAAGCAAAAAAAAGAAAAAGATGTTCATGGCCTTTTTGGATGTTAAAAAGGCATATGATAGAGTATGGAGGGAGGGTATGTGGCGCAAGCTGGAGGCTCTGGGCTTGGAGGGCGAGTTTGTTGGGATTATGAAAGCATTATATAAAGATGTACAGAGTGAACTTAGCCTGGGAAACATTACAACAAAACGTGTGCCTATGGAGATAGGCCTAAAACAGGGGTGTATCCTTTCGCCAATTCTTTTTGCATTGTACATCAAAGGTCTAGGAGATGAACTCCTGCATAGCGACGAGGGGGTTACAGTTGGTGACTTGAAGATCCCAGGGCTATTTTCTGCAGACGATATGGTGCTAGTATCAGAAAGCGAAGAGGGAGAGGGGCTAGCGAAGATGCTGGGAATTGTTGGGAAACATGGGAGCAAATGGAGACTCGAACTCAATGAAAGCAAGAGCAAAGTTATACCCGTGGGCCGCAAAGTGGACCCCACTCGAAGGTGGAGAGTGGGGGAGTTCTGCATTCCGAAAGGTAGCAGTAGACTTCTTAGTGTAGGAGAGACTTGCGATTACGAGTATTTGGGGGTAAATATAAACATCACAGGAAGAGGCATCTACCGAAACGACACAAATAAATTGATTCTGAAGGGGAAGCGAATCCTTAACCAAATGAAACTTATAGGGAGAAACAGTTTCAATAAAGTTTTCGTGGGGAAAACTATTTGGGAAATGGTGGGTCTGCCAAATATAACATGCGGTACGGAAGCTGTACCCCTAAACAACACAGCCGTAAAGAGCTTGGAAATCCCGCAGAACGATGCAGGCTGATGGATAACAGGCTCGAGTAATACCGCAGCGCAAGAAGCGATCAGGGGTGAACTTGGGTGGATGAGGATCAAGGACAGGATAGACCTATTGAAACTCGGTTATCTTAATTATTTGGTAAATCTCCCCGATAGCCGATGGCGTAAAGTAATGTTCCTGAGAACTTTCAACTCAAATATCAAGACGGGGTGGATGGTCCAAGTGAGGGAGCTAGTAGAAAACTACTCATTGGAGATATTGGACCTTGACGTTGGGGCAAACCAGGGCAAAAAGATCGTCAGAGAAAGGGCCATGGAGGATTGAAACCGTAATTGGCGAGAGGGGGTCAAATCAAAGAGATCTTTGGGTGGCCTGCGTGATAAAGAGAAGCCTGGTTTTGAAGAGTACCTTGATGGCACCTTTGGGGTCACTGTTGTTCAAGCTGAGGTCGCGGTGCCTGGAGCTGAGAGGAAAAATTGGGAAAAACAGTGAAAAGGAGTGCCAGATGTGTAACTTGGGCGTGGTGGAGACCCTGGAACACTTTCTTCTAGAATGTCCAAAGTATCAGTCTAAAAGAAT
The DNA here is from genome assembly GCA_031216915.1 of Pictodentalium vernedei. NCBI lineage: Eukaryota > Metazoa > Mollusca > Scaphopoda > Dentaliida > Dentaliidae > Pictodentalium > Pictodentalium vernedei. The sequence goes on from CM062294.1 coordinate 41,976,529, forward strand.
GAGATTCACTGGGAGTATAATGGGGAAGTGGGATGGGAGAATGAAGGACATGTGGTTAGGTGGAGACTCAAAGGAGAGTAAATTGAAAATATGCTAATCGGTAAGATTGGGAAGAATGGGGCAAAGGATGTCATCAAGCAGTTCGTTTCCGAGTGTTGGGACGAGAGGAGAAGCGTGGGAATAGGGAGGCAGTTGGGAGTTCAGTGGTAACCATGGCCTTCTCGTCCGAGAACCGCGACAAATCAGCGGCTGGCCAAAGTGTTATTATTATTATAGTTTGAATGGGCTAGTGTCAGTTTAGGGACTGCGCCTATATCCGTCACTAAGATTAGACTCAGCCCAATTATCACATAGTATTAATGCAAACTATGTACGTATCAATACCCTAGGATGGTTCGTTGGTTTGATGTATACCCAAATTGAGTATTGCGTACTATGTTTTCCCAGTATATAGGTTAAGGAGGGTTTTAAAAATTTTTTATCCACTTCCAGGTTGGGAGTGATTAATGTTAGAGTATGTAAGAAGCATATTAACACCCATGTTATAGACGCCCACATCATTTCTATGATTTCATTGTGGGGTGAGTAGGAAGGGACTGTTTTCCGCATCATGCGAAGCTGTTCACAGTGTGTTTGTGAAAGTTACACTTTTTAATAGTATGGTGGCCCTGAAAAGGGCCGTTGGAGTCGCTGGCATGTCTCTATACATTGGTGACTGATGTAGTCGCTTGTGGTTGAGCCTGCTGGTGGAGAGATTCGGAGATTCCAGGAATACAAGATTCTATTCCAGAAATGCAAGGTTCTATTCCAGGGATATACGTTTCTATTCCAGTGATACTGGATTCTATTCCGGGAATACAAGATTCGATTCTAGTAATACTAGATTCTATTCCAGGAATACAAGATTCGATTCCAGTAATACTAGATTCTATTCCAGGAATACAAGATTCGATTCCAGGAATACAAGATTCTATTCAAAGAATACAAGATTCTATTCCAGGAATACAAGGTTCTATTCCAGGGATATACGATTCTATTCCTGGAGTACAAGATTCGATTCCAGTAATACTAGATTCTATTCCAGGAATACAAGATTCGATTCCAGTATTACTAGATTCTATTCCAGGAATACAAGATTAGACTCCAGGAATACAAGATTCTATTCAAAGAATACAAGATTCTATTCCAGGAATACAAGGTTCTATTCCAGGGATATACGATTCTATTCCAGTGATACTGGATTCTATTCCAGGAATACAAGATTCGATTCCAGTAATACTAGATTCTATTCCAGGAATACAAGATTCGATTCCAGGAATACAAGATTCTATTCAAAGAATACAAGATTCTATTCCAGGAATACAAGATTCTATTCCAGGAATACAAGATTCTATTCAAAGAATACAAGATTCGATTCCAGGAATACAAGATTCTATTCCAGGAATACAAGATTCTATTCAAAGAATACAAGATTCTATTCCAGGAATACAAGATTCGATTCCAGGAATACAAGATTCGATTCCAGGAATACATGATCACCTCTGTTGTGTGTGATATGTTCTACGTTTAAACTTTTCACCCAATGTAATGATATCAAAATTTATTATTTTAATATTGAATTTTTTTTCAATTTTTTTAAATTTTTCAAATTTTTTAACAAAACCATTGGAACGACCTTTGGTTTTGTTAGATTTTATTTGAAAAATATTTTTTTCTCAAATGCTTCGTTTGTGAATAACGCGGGAGGATGCGGCCGATTCGGTAGGTAAAGGGTTAAAAAGAGATATTATTGTTCTGTGATTACGACACGAGGTGACCATGGCTGTCAAAAGTGTCGTTAGATACAATAAATAAATAAATAAAATGCATAGAGGATATCTAATGTTTTCTTATGAATACCGGGATTTATCTCATGAGTGAGTGAGAGAATTCGTATTTTTCTCCTAAATACAAGAACCCTAAATACATCAGTTCTGGTTTGAATGAGATTAATCATGTATTCACAAGAAAACATTAGATTTTCTTTTCATTATATCCCTTTCATTTGAGGCTTCAACTGAAACGATCCAAACCGACGCCCATACCACGCAAGAAATCTCTTTACACAATCAGCGGATCCCTGTTTCCGCTGACCCAGATCACATTGGGTATTGTGCACATCCACACAAAGTAGTTTTCGTGATTGTTGGCGAAATGACGTAATTATGACGTCTTGTTATACTCACTAGTGGAGCGAAAACAACTTTTGTCTTGCGCTTGTGAAAATTCATTTGTAAATTTCAAGTTCACACGAAATGTTAATCACCGAGGTGTTTGATTTCACAAGTGAGGGGAGAACGCAATTATTTCTTACCGATTCCTATTATAATTAGTCGTTAGGGGTGTAATAAATATTGTTCTGTGACCACAGAAGAGTTTTCATATCGATTTTCACAAGTGAATGAAAATTTCATGAACGAAAAACTGCGAAGTGAAAACTGAGTCGAGAAAAACAAACATCATTTTTTGCGAAAATGGATATCATACATTTGTGTTGGCAGAAAAGCCGACAGAGAATTTATATATCCCTTTACCCAACGTAACGGCCAAAACCGGCCAGCGCTATTCTCAAAAATCGCCAATTAATTTTCATGATTTTTTCATTTTTTGTCTCAAAAACATGGGTTATGACCCCTCATTGGAACGAGATCGTCGAGCTCGTTCCGATGATGGGTCATAACCTATGTGTTTGAGACAAAAAATGAAACAAAATTAGTTATTCAAGAATTTTTTTGCAAGTGTCGTCTGCTTTTCATGTTAGGTAAAGGGATATACTCGTGATCCAGTCGACATTCTCTGCTCATTATTGTACTGGTTCTACTGTTTGTATTTTTCTAGTCCATGAACATTAAATTGAAAATGTCTTCCCACAGTTTTTAAAATGTTTAGTGAATGGTGTCATATATCTATTTGACACACATAAGTCGTCTTCATTGTACACAAGGTAGTGCGTAGTCCAATCCACGACTTCATTGCGAATGGACATTCATTTACACGAGGAAAGCCAGCATCCCACGGAGCCCATGGCAGTGGCGCTCCGTACGCAGTAGTACCCGCAGTCCCACCATCAATCCATGATGTCCACAAGCCTGTAAAAATAATATTAGAATGAGTTCTGTGAGAATTGTGAAACAAACATCTTTTGTGTTTTAATGGACCAGGCACAGCATAAAACATATTAATAGTGTTTCAGATTATTTTTTTACACGCCTATGTAATTCCCACTTACAACAACACTAAACCATGCGGAGAATAAAAATCTGTTCCGCACATATGTGTGGAACGGAAATCGTTGACGGACCATTTTTAAATAGAAGCGAAATTTCACTGGAATTTTCTACAAATCGTGCAACGCAATTACAATTTGATTCGCTAGTGATAGCTGAAAATCGTCCCCTGAGTTCCAATATGTTCTATGTGCCAGTAGGCACATAGAACACATTAGAACTCTGGGGACGAAATAGTAACAGGGGTTCCACTCGCAAATTTGGTTGGCAATAAAATGTGTTCTTTTTGTTGATAGTTGTCAAATGAATCTTCTAATAATTGTTTTTTTTATAGACTTGAAGGTGTGTAAAAAACACAGAAAGACACATGCGTGTGAATGGGTTAATCGATATGCCACTTGTGCCATCGCGGAAGGATGACACTCGAGGCCTGCGGCCTCTCGTTTTATCCTTCCGTGCTGGCACTGGTGCCATATCGATTTACCCATTCACACGCGTGTGTCGTTCTGTGTGTAAACTGTATGTTAGAATTGTTGCCGTCATGACCACGAAAGCTACATAATTTACTTCACCGTCACCGACAGCTGCAGGACCGAAGATAGGATATCAAATATTTCCCTACAGTGTTCCCTGGGCGATGACCTCTGGTACAAACTTGAAGCCTAACTCAATAAACTTCTTTGCGTGGTCGGCTGCTTACATTTCGTGGTTGTCAAAATTTGTTCACATGTCTCTGTCGTGTTATAATTTATGGGAGAGTGCCTGCAGGCATAAATAAATTATAACTCATGCAGATAAAATAAATTAACTTCAAAGATAATGCAGAAATAAATGATACAGGTCGGAAATGTTTATTTATTATTGTTATTTTGAAAAGTTGTTTCTATTTAACGAAGTAATTCTTTATATACTGAGTCAAAAAAGAAAGTAAAATAGAAACAAATGTGAAAAAATAGCATAAAAGATGAAATATAATAGTTCTAATGTTGCATGTTTGTGGACAAGAAGTCGTGCAAAGAGTTAAATGACATGTTGTTGTTGTCCACCTAACCGTATAGAACATTGCTACGGATTTCAAAATAGCACGTGCTACCCGAGAATGTCAATTTGAATGGGTGACCGACGATTTTCTTCGTGTTATGTTGTGCTAGAGAGCCTGGGTTATTGAGAAAACACGCTAGTTTTTGTCTTGCGACATTTTAAAAATGCCATGGTTAACTGAAAATCAGAGGTTGCGGGCCATTGGTATGCATGAGGCTGGGATACCTCCAGATGAGCTCGCTGCTGAGTTCGGAGTCACTTTGGCCGCTATTTTCCGTCTCATTGGAAGGTATAGAACTACTGGATCTACTGCCGACCGATCGCGTTCAGGTCGACGAAGAGTGACGACCCTTGCACAAGACCGACACATCAGGATGTCTCACTTGCGGGATAGCTTTCTTCCGGCGACGAGGACAACAGCAATTAATCCTGGTAGAACTAACAATAGAATCAGTGCACAAACTGTCCGCAACAGACTTGATGAACATGGCATCCGAAGTAGGCGTCCATACCACGGACCAATCGTTACCCAACGTCATCGTACCGTCAGAATGGAATGGGTACGTCAGCGTGTTCGCTGGACACAGCAGCGTTGGAGCACAGTTCTCTTTAGTGATGAATAGCGATTTTGTCTACGCGCGCTGATGGTAGGGTAAGAGTGTATCGGCGACGAGGAGAAGGGTTTTCTGATGCTTGCGTGCGGGAATGCGACCGTTTCGGCGGGGGTAGTGTAATGGTTTGGGCAGGAATTTTCTTGTACCATCGAATGCAGGTGATCTTCATCGATGGTAATCTGAATGAACAGCGATATAGGGACGAAATTCTTAACGCTGTTGTTGTCCCGTTGTTCTATTCTAACGTCGGATTGCAGTTATTCCAGCAAGAAAATGTTCGATGTTACGTGGCGCGAATCTGTCGTGACGTTCTTGAGGAGCAGTGCATCGAACCTCTTCCCTGGACCCCAGTTTCGCCAGATCTGTCGCTAATCGAGCATCTTTGGAATCAATTAGACCGTCGGGTACGACTTCGTGATCTTCAGACGTTAGGCGATTTACGTAATGTTTTAAGACAGGACACCTGTACGCATGCCACCATTCATGCTAATTCCACTGCTACTAGTCACTACCTCTGTTCAGTGCAAATTTAAAGTTTCCAAGCAATGTCGGCGATGAGCGCACAGTTGCTGCCACTTGCTAGCGGCTAGCCCCATGCAGTGTCCAGTACAGATAGTTATCGCACACGTTTCTGTTTTGAACAAACTTTCTGGGTAATATTCCAACTGCATCATCAAGGCATGCCTTCGTCGAAGGCATGCCTTGATGATTTAGTTAGAATATTTTCTCTGTCGGAACTTCAGGACGCCTCTACTCGATTTGAGATTCGATTCGATTTCGAACAATAGATCCGATTTGATTCGAGATTCGATTCGAATAAAAAATATGTGATTCGCAGGACCCTAATTCTGAGATATGATTTTTTGGAGAATACATATCCAAAATTTCGGAATGCTGAGGCCCAAATGATGTTGAAAATTAAAAAAATAGACAAGAGTGCAAAACTGACATCGCTTACATCAAGAGTGCAAATTTGAAATAATAACATAGTGGTGCACAATTGCAAATGACCAGAAAACGGTGTGTAAAGTTTCAAAGTTGTGTCATTTATAAATGAAGAGAGCATGGAATCAAAAAGTGACCGTTTTCAATTATACATACCCGATACGGTCCATAATTTAATCTGACGTAAAAACGTTAAAATTGACAATACAACTAAAAAGTTTAAAAAAATGCTGTCCTGATATTTTGAGATCAAGAAAACACTTACTTTTGCAACAAATCCGACGCATTTTAATTGTTTAACCTATGACCCCTATGAAGTTACTCAACATTCAGCCATAACAGTTGGTTATCTCCTGGTACGGCAACACATTTCTAAATATTAGTTTTTTTGTGGAAATTACATTCCCAACATTTCCAAAGGCTCAAAGTCAGCAATCACATACTGAATCGTCTCGTACATTGTAAACCAATGGGCCACGAAAATACAAAGTACATGTTTTCCGAAAAAAAATCATTAGGCCCCCACAAAGTAGATCTTCTGTTTCTCAGGTCATTATTTGTAAAATTTCATGTGGGCTGGCAGTTTTTTTATTTTATTTTTTTGTTTTTACGGTTATCTCTTTGCCATCAAAAGTTCATGTTCTTGGTTTGTTTTATGTTTTAGGCCTCATAATATACAGAATAGCAAAGCCTTATTGCACTCAAGGGGCAAATTTATCAATTTTATTACCTTGGGAAAAATATCTGAATAAACCATTTGATTATTATTTTTTTCAGTTTGTATTGGTTACAAAAAAGGAGAGTATGCTGTCGGAAAAAGGACCATGCGAGAGGGTCCGAGAAGCAGGTTTTTCAACTTTTTTACGCCTTCGTGAATTTCACTATGAACACGATTCATAACTGACAAAAGGATTGTTGTAAATGCAGATTAAATCAAACTTGTTCCAGAAATGCAGATTAAATCTTACCAGTCGTTTGAGATCATCTATACGGAATTGAAATAGGATTTAATGGAATCCACGAACACTGACGGGTACCTTTAGATATATGATAGTTAACAACATCGTTGCCGTTTTTGGTATTCCGCGGATGTGCGGTAACCTTAGTAACCAATGACTATCCATAAACTTGACAAACAGTGACCAAAGGGTCTGAAAGTATAGAAAGCTGCGGACACCTTCTCGCCTCGTGAAAATTGCCATCCCTAATAACACTAATTGCAACATTTTACACAGTTTGCCCGAGAAAGATATTCTGCGGGAGTGTAAGGAGCCCTTTTCTCCAAAACGTAAGCGACGTTTAAACACAATATTTAAACCTCCTTCCGATGTTGTTAACTGAGCGCCATCTTTCTCTTTTGTTCTATCGTGCACGGGTATCCGACAGTGTAAATGCTCCACGAATCTGAAATTATCCTTTACCGGGAATATATCGATGAAATGCGTTCGCGGCGTATTTGTTTCCATCTCCAAGAAGGAGTGTCGGTTTATATGCTATGTTCTACTTTCGAAGCGGTCGAGAAGAGAAGATTCGCCACGAAGAAGAGACGTTCAATTGAACTCGAATCTCGTGGTGAAAATGGAAATGGATATTTCCGTATTAGAAAATTAATCACTAATGTCTCTCAGTCCACAGTGTGGTCTTCTGGTTCAACTGATGTTATAAATGCTACATTCCAATAAAACTTTAGAATAATTTTTCTGTTGACATTAACCCTTTACCCAACGAATCACCCTCATCCGCCCGCGTAATATGCAAATTTAGCATTTGAAAAAATATTATTTTTCAAAATTTTTTATCAAAACCATATCACGTGACCCTCGTTGGAACGAGCTCGTCGAGCTCGTTCCAACGAGGGGTCACATGATATTGTTTTTGTCGAAATATTTTGAAAAATTAAAAAAAAACGCTATTTAAAATAATAATTTTTTATATCGTCTGCCTTGGGTAAAGGGTTAAAACACGAGACTAGCTTCCAGGGTAACAGTTAAGTTGTACAAACTACATTAGCGTGATTTTGACAATTATCGTTTTTCAACATCTGCACTCCAACATTGATTTCTAATTTTCCATTATAGTTAACATCCCTTGAACAAATGAGCCGCACATGAAGTGTTAGATCCGTAAACTAAACTTCAAACCTGTCAACACGATAATAAAATGTATTTTAGTTATTAACTTTTTACTTAGCGAATCAGGATACCCCCCCCCCCCCCCCCCTGCCCTGTCGCGCGTAATTTACTCGTCGAGATGGTTCAAATGAGGGAACGGCACTAAAGTTTCCAAGTAGGAGCACAATCTTGTTTATAATGATCTTGCTTGCAGTCTTTGGTAAGGACCTGAAGGCGCTCCCCAACATATTGTACTAATGGCAAAATGCCGACTCTAGCGCCGATTCATGATTCATGATTACGCTTTCTGTAATCGATCCAATGAGGCTCCTGTTTATAATCATACAGTCAACTGCAACTTGTTGGAGGGGAACTGTGGCCACGCGCCAACAAATTTTAATAGGAATAAAAGATCCAAGCATTGAAAAGTCTAAAGATACTTTGTATATAATGTTTATAATGTTACAACGCAAACTGTGCTTGTCTCCTAGACGGCTTTTCCATCCAAATCTTGTCTATATTAATTTTTTTTTTTTTTCATTTTTATTTTTATTTATTTATTTTTTTTTTTTGCCAGCCAAAATTTGTATACCTCCTTTTCAAATTCCATCTGAGACTGTATATATACAATGCGAAATGAACTCTCCCATAGCTAATCGTACTAGTTTTTCTCAGAGGCGCTCAACTAAAAGGTTCTTGCACTCTCTCTCTCTCTCTCTCTCTCTCTCTCTCTCACTCCAGCCGACAGAATTGTTATGACGTCATGTCCCCTCACACCTCAATTCATAAGATTTTTTTTTCCTCTCTATGCACATCACCCCCATGAATTTTGCCTTTGCTACCAAACTATGGGACAAAATTCTTGAAATAATTCTTAAAATAACCATCAAAAAATCTAAATAAATTAATGGTGAACGGGTTGAATCCGCCGGATACTTACCTCTACTTAAATTTTGAATATAATGTTGTTACCCTCTCACAGTAATTCTACACCCCGTCCATGATCTTTACGTCACTAGACCCTATTTTATTTTTCCTTCTTTATCTTTTTTACTTTACTTTCTCTCACTCTCAACTGCAAAATATACTATGATAATTTTGGCAGTCACCAAAACTGCGTTCTTGCTCATTGTAAAAGGTTAAGTAATTATATATAGTTATTTATCTGAAATGCGCACAAATAGCACGTCGATATGCGCGTTAATCTACGCGATATGACCATAGTAAGGCTATCAAATTCTGTAAATATGGCCTGTGCACAAGCAATGTTTCAGCCAATGGACCTCCGGGTAACCCGGAGGTCCATTGGCAGAAACATTGCCCGTGTTTGCTATAAGTAACCAGGAGAACCTGCTGTGCTTTGGATGCCATTCGATATGGCAATTGCGCGCAATTCATACGCGCAATTAAGCCTAGATAAGCGCGCAGTTTGTGACAGGACTTCTAGTTTTAACTGTACTCATAATACATCTTATCAACAGTTTAAAATGATATTGAGCATGCTCAACATCACTTCACCATTAGATCTTTTTTATTGAGCCGCTTATTGATTTTAAATCTCAGACATAACCTAAATCGTTTTATCTGATAACCATAGAGTATAACAACCGTTGTATATACTTGAAGTATATCCAACGGGTGTTGTATATAATTATAATTTATGCGAACGACCTCTGACCTCTTTCAATTCCATTTTCATTCATTCATTCATGAAACATCGTTATATCACAGGGCAGGTTTTAATTGTACGCTTATTCCACTTTGTCAAAATCCTCTGATGGTGTCATTTCTTATTTATTTTGCTTCAATAAAGGCAACCTAAAATTTTGCTTCAAAACATTGTAGAAATTACTTGAATGTTAATAGTAATTAGTATGCGGCGACTGCGAACTATTTATAGTCACGGCCTCGATCAAAAGTACTCGCGGAACTGCGTTAATTAAACGTTCGTCTGCTCTACCTGAAAAAAAAACACTTCGTAAAAATTGTAAACAAACGCAAAATTATTTGTTATATTGGGACTACAGCATAAAACACGGAAGAAAACTGGAACTATGTCAAAAAGAGAATAACTCTACTGAAACACCGTTTTGTTACTGTTAATAAAATAGTTGAAATTTATTTTGTTCCAGTGCAGTTACATGATGCAAGAAGTGCAATCGCACTTTACAATCGCCGTCATCGATTTTGTAATGTAAGGGACACAACTCTATGCGTCTTGTCCTATTTCTTTTGTCTCGTAGACTGGTTTTCTTTGGAGGCCCGTGGGAAGCATATATAAGTCGGGTAGACGCACGAGACGGGTGTCTGTTTGTTACCAGATAAAAACAATAAACATATAGTGTGTTTTTATATCTGTGTTATACAACTCCTTGAAATATGGTTTACTTTTTCTCGGCGAAGCCTCGAAAAAATAAACCATATTTCAACTCGTTGTATAACACAGATATAAAAACACACTATATGTTTATTGTCTATGTCTAATATAATCACATAAGACGAAATCCAGAGCCAAGATATGTCAAATTTTCCAAAACTCGTTAATGAACATATAACAACTGACCCAGAATACTACAATGATTCACCCTATACTGTAAACACTCACAATTGTAACTACTATACACCACAAGACTTCAGAAGGATGGGCCGAACACAAAATGGGCGTTTTCAATCATTAACTTAAATTGCCGTAGCTTGAATGCGAACTGGGAGCCCTTAAAGGACTTGTTGCATACTTTACAAAGTGACTGTAATCAGTTTGATATAATAGGGCTGACGGAAACCTTTACTATTAAAGAAAACGTCACCCACACACTGGAGGGGTATCACCCTCTACTTTTGCGAACACGCATATTTGTCAAAGAAACCCTAACGTTCGATATCCGCAAAGACTTGTCGATTCTCGCTCCTCATGTCTTTGAATCTCTCTTCACAGAACTTAATTTGAATAAAACAATCTTAGTTGGTGTAATATATCGCCCGAATACAGCCCCTAAAGCAGATTTTGACTCTTTCTTGAACAACTTGAAGGAATTACTTGGTAAGATCAACACGGAAAATGAATCAACTTATCTTATGGGAGATTTTAATATTGATCTGATTAACTTCTATAATCATCAAAAAAAAATACCCAATACGTAAACAGTGTATTTAGTGCTGGATTTCTTCCGGTCATTACAAATCCAACAAGAGTTACAGACTATTCAGCCACACTTATAGATCACATTTTATGTAACACAACTGGAAAAGTATTAAGATCAGGTATCATAATCACAGACATAAGCGATCACTTTGCAACCTTTCTGGTGGATGAAAAGAGCAAAAACCCACTCCCGGTCGTCAACTGATCCCAAAATGTCCTTTAACGCGGCGAATGTTAATCACTTTAAAAGACTGCTTTTGTCCTCCGATTTCTCAGGCGTAACAAATGCAACATCGCCACTTGATGCCTACTCAAATTTCCAGGAATTTTATAAAAGCGCATTCGAGGAAGCGTTTCCATTGAAAATCATTATCACAAGAAGGAAGAAAATCAAGCGAGAACCGTGGATGGCGACAGGCCTCTTATAATCCTCGTTTCAGAAACACAAACTACATATACATGAAAATACTTCGGTCAGACTTCAATACAAGAACATATAAAACCTACTGTCGTGAGTTTAATAAGTTAAAACGAATATGTAAGGCCAGTTATTATAACTCAGTTTTATCCCAGAATATTCCTGATATAAAACAAACTCGAGTGATCATAAAAGAAGCTATTAATAAATAAAAAAATGTAATTAGTCCCCCATCATCCTTCACTGACGGTAATAATCAGCTAACTGATAGTAAGTCAATCGCAAATAAATTTAATTCATTTTTTTCCAGCATCGGCAAAGTTACTAGTGAACAAATACCCACCTCAACTAAGCATTTCCTAGACTTTCTAAAGAATGACAATAACAAAATAATAAACATTAATAATATAAACAATAGCCATTGCAGAAGTAAAAACAATAATAAAAGTAATGCTAACATAAACAATTACAACACGGATTATAATAATAATCATAATCAATCGATGTCTTTCTTCGTTTACCCAAAGAAAATACAAGAAGTAATCCTTACAGTAAAAAATCTTAACGGCAAAAGAAGCAGAGACTATACTAATATGTCTACCAAATTACTTAAAGAAACTATAATAGAAATAGCCGAACAACTAACACACATAATAAACCTCTCATTCTCGTCTGGAGTGACACCTGACGAAATGAAAATAGCAAAGGTCGTTCCTATTTATAAATCCGTAGACGCCAAAATTTTTAGTAATTACAGACCTATAAGCATACTTCCAGTATTCTACAAAGTTCTGAAAGAGATAATGTATAACCGTTTATCTTGCCTCTTAGCTAAAAATGACATTCTATACTAGTTTCAGTTTGGATTCAGAAAAAAACACTCCGCTTTACACCCGACAATACAACTTATTCACGATGTTGCCTTCAGCAATAACAAACATACAGTACGTGGAGAGTGTATTATCACTAAATCACCCACAGAGTGGAGATTCCACCCAAGCAAAAATTGCAAATTTGTTGCAAAGCATAACCAGCACAATCAAAGTTTCAGCCAATGGACCTCCGGGCTAAACCCGGAGGTCCATTGGCTGAAACATTGCTTGTGTTTTTTGTCGATATGTACAAAATTTGAAAGTTATAGCTTGGGTGATAACTCCACTCCGCCGGTGATTTAGTTATAATCCACTCTCCACGTACTGTACCAAGGATCGAACAATGTGAGTATTCCTTGATTTTTCTAAAGCGTTTGACCATGCTATACTCTTAAGTAAACTAGACTGCTATGGTATGAGATGAATGCCCAATTCATGGTTTAGGAGTTACCAACCGGAAGAAAGCAGTATGGCCAGCACCAAGACTGTATGGCAGCCTTCGCAAACATAACATGTGGAGTACCTCAAGGTTCAATTCTAGGACCCATTCTTTTTTATTGTATGTCAATGATATCAATCGATCAACAACTTTAAACCTCTATCATTTGCCGACGATACCACAACCTATGCGGCGGACCATAACCTGAATATATTGACAGAAAAAATAAATACTGAATTAGCCAAAATTACAGAGTTCGCTAATAAATTATCACTTAATGCCACTAAAACAAAATCCTAGATGCTACACCCCCGAATGACACATGGAAGTTGGATGATACTTCCATAACTGTAAACAACAAACGTGTAATACATGTTGTAGGCAATTCCCACGTAGCCAGAACGGTCAAGTTCTTAGGTGTTGATTTAGATGAAAACTTAAACTTCAAGCATCACATCTCAAATATAAGTTAAAAAATAGCCAAGTCCATTTGGGTCATAAATAGAGCAAAATAGTTTTTACCTCTCTATACATTAAAAATTCTGTATTTTACGTTAGTGCAAAGCCATTTAATGTACGCAATACACGTTTGGGGCCATGCACCGGCTGCTAACAAATTAAGTACCTTACAAAATCGAGCCATACAAATAATCAACAATAAAAAGTTTAACGCCCACCGAGCCGCTATTCAAGATGAATAAAATCCTTAAATTCAAAGATCTATATAAGCTAAATATTCTGCTTTTATGCACGGCTGGGCCAATAAACAATTACCACGGTCTTTAGATAGCCTTTACAGTATCAACACAAACGAATCGGACAGACTCACTAGACAACCAGGCTTAATAAAGAGACTTAAACCCAAAACACAGTTTACTTCACGTCTTCCCCTGCATACTTTTCCAAAAAAGTGTGGAATGATACTGACCCAGAGGTTCAAAGATACCCAAGAAACCACTTTAAAAAATTGATTAATATGTTTCTAGCCTCATATAAAGCGTCTGTCCGATGTAGTAACAGAACATGTCCTGAATGTGGGGAAGTTAACTGGTCATAATCATTTCTGCGAGCCTTGTTTCCTTAACTGTTTATAAAACCCAGAATACATAATTTACTGACCTTCTTAAAACACCATTTTTCCCCAACTAAACAAGCTCTGGATGACATCTCACACCCTATAACTTCCAATATAATTATTTTTCTCAGAGCAAGAAATCAATCACAGTACAAGTTGTCATAATTCCTGCTTCATCTATCCTAAGTGTAATATAAATTATTCCAAATCAAATTCATTACTTGAAAGCTTTTGTACTTCCCACTCTTCTCTTTTCCCCAAACTCCTTCTCTTACACTATTTTTTTCCATTCCAACTTTTAAGGTGGGTGACAATAAAACAGCCAGTTACTCCCCCCCCCTTTCAGAAAACAAAGGTTACATAATCTGCAATTACAGGATATTCATGTCAATGCACTGTATTTAATATTGTTAAAAAATATATACTTGTACTATATTGTTTTTTGCAAAATAAAGTTATTCATTCATTCACGATTCCGCGTTGTGCTAATTCGTACAGCACGAGGATAGTACACGTTTCTTCAACCTATACTAACCATTATAGAACAAGGTTAGTATGCTGTGGAAGCCGACAGTTAATCGCCGCGGTTGGGTTGTCCTTTCTGGGTACTCAGGTTTTCTCTAGTCTTAAAACTGTTTGCCACGATTTGATCCGGGCAGTTGAAAGTGTCCGTAAACCCCAATAAGTAAATTGCGGTGCTGGTTTTGCTATCAGAAAACCATTACGTACCTGCAGTTGCAAGATAGTCCAGATCTTCCGGTGATTCCAGAGTAAATAGGTGACCATTTGCCAGCTTGCACTCACCATTTGCATCGTTATAATTAGCGACGGCGCCATATGCTCTTAAACATCGTTCTTTGGTCCCAAGAATGTTTAGTGAATACCCTTGAGATGTCGCACATTGTTCTGTAATTACAAAGTATATTTATACACTGTACAGCCGCCATGGACTGTTCGTAATCCATGCGTGGGCAGTAATGTCTACGCATGCGTTTACTAGGTAATAAAAATAATCATTAGCACACTTTTAATTAATGAAGTACCGAGTTATACGCTCCCCTTGACTGTAGATTATATAATGAAGTCTCTCGGTAGTCACAAATTCCAACTACAAATCCAAATTTTGGGGAATTGTAGGTCCTTAACTACTTTTTAGTATGAAGTCTCCATTTTGTGACCAAATTTTAGACATGTATGGAAAAATTCCACTGTCGCTCTGTCTAAAATTGCCATTTTTTCCCAATTAGGGCTTCAAATTTCCAACTATTGTGATTTTGAGGAATTCGGGGAGGGGGGGGGGGGGTGGGTGGCAATGTCATTGTTTCTGGGCTGCTCGTGTCGTATTTACGAGATCTCGTCCCCTGAGCTCTAGAATGTTCTATGTCCCATATTCTATGTCTAGCATTCAGCCAACGATCTCTCAAATACTTGTAATCCTTTACGTAGTGTTAGGGCATACGCTCATAAGTTGACTAGCCGTGTTTACAAACATTATCACACACTTTTTAATATTTCTTCAATATTTACTCTAACATATAGCTTATGGCTGATCGTTGCAGAGAGTTTGTCGAACCCATTGAAATGAAGGGTCATAAACTATGTCTTTGGGGCAACAAATAGGAATTTGTTAGTTATTCGAGGAATCTTGTAGCAATAGGTAAAGGGTTAAATGAGATGTTTAATGTGAAATCAAAGGATATGTTCTTGGCGAGTCGTGTGATGGGTGGAGTCAGAAGTCGAGCGTTGTTCCTGATTTCACACAGTACTAATTTTCATTTTTCTCCTCAGCAGTCTATAATTTCTACACATTGGGATACATCAAGGTGAACCTTAAACACAAATGCTAACTGTACTGATAACAATGGGAAAACGTAACCCATTGAAACAGAGAGCCTCTTTCTGGACAAGAATTACTGATCACTGATCTCAAAACAGCTGGATTGCTGCGGTGTTAGCAAACAACTTTGTTACCCAAACGACCGCTCTTTCTGAGATGGCGTCAAGTCAATTAATGCGACCACTCACTCCTCCCATTGATGAAGTACATCTCCATGAATAAAATAATAGCACATCATATTTTGCAGAAAGTAATAGCACATTTTATTTAATTATAACTGAAAACAGATATAGCAAGATTTCACCTTTCGTAACACGCACACATCATATTAACAAGCAGATCGTATCATCATCTGACCTCAGTATTGAGTAGTAGCCCCGTTTGCTTTATTAACTGTAGATATTCTCCGCAGCATTCTGTGGACAATGTCTGTTAGGAAGGGTTTTGACAGCGCATACCACTGTTTCTGTATTAAAGACCAAAGGTCATTCTTGCGTGTGTGAATGCTATTTTATGCATGGAGCTGTATATAAAAAGCTGATACGTTGTGATTGTAGTCACAGCGTAATCGTGTTCACTTATATGTGTGTATTCAAACGTCGTGGTTTTTACCTATAGCGAAAATTACTTACACGGAATGAACTTGCCAACCTCGGCATTTGTATTTTGTCAATAATAACAAAAACGTTGTTTTAAAAATTCACTTTGTTTAGCGGAGAAAAATGTGTACATCTTCAACGTATTCACCTTTCCCAGACATGAAAATATATTCTCTAAAACTCGATCCGCAGTTTCTAAACGTCAAAAAACTGAAAATCTCCGATGATAATTTTCTTGGTTGCCAAATCAATGTTTTCACCGTGCTTTAATTGGTCTGCACTAAATATATAGACGCTATTACTTGATTAGTTTCATATCAGCCGTGTTATCAGACCGAGTTAACTTCATATAAGCTTGATATTTCGGTCGATATAAAACTAACCAAGTAATAACCTCTTTATTTATTAGATCGAAAGAAATAAATATTCTCAGATCTGTTATGAGAGAGTGTTATTGTTTCTCATTCTTTTCATAAAATCCGAAGTTTCCTTTTCTCCTACTCCCACTTCAGCTATCCGAACGTCTCGGCTTCCCCGTTGGGGAAGCCGCGACGTTCGGCAAGCTAAACTACATCTTGCCTCACTTCGATGAATCTCCGCTTATGACTCCATTTGAGTTTGCAACTCTCTTATTTCTTCTCTTCATTCACCAAATCATTACCTATAACCACCATTAATTTCTCAACATGCAAAACTCTGCTTCAAATAAACCGTTTTCAGAAACTGACATCTTGGCTTTCAATCTACGCAAAGTCACAGGTTGCGAGGTGTAAGCAAAGCGATTCTCGTGTTAGTCGGGTGAAGTTCTGTGTCAGTCGTGACAACTAGTTTTGTGAAATGTCAAGTTTAAATCCAAGTTTAGAACCAATGTCATCATTCGAGTTAACTGAAGGAGCAGCCCTAGCCGACTTTACACGATGAGATAGTACAGGTTTAAAAACCTTTTTACGGGGGCGAGGACGTGTTTTGAGTGCCAACAAGAAACACTCGTTGCACGCAGTTTTTCGGCTTGGAAAATTCCCGAAAGTTGTCGAAACAGTGCCGACGGCCACAGAGTCATGACTCAGCGTGCATTCAAACACCATTTACGTTGATAGGAATTCAATTCGAAGTAATGAAAGTTCTCCTACAATATTGCCACTGTCTTAAACAAACGGTAACCTTGGCTAAATGTTGTTTTGACTTCGAACTATTGGGCGTAATGGGATTCGAAACACTTCACCTACTCTCTTCTCCCATTGCTTATAACGTGTTTTCTTGAAATGTTTACTCCTCGCGGCCTGTGACCTTGTATAGATTAAATGCCAAAATGGCTTATTACTCCACAATGCCCGTTAAAAACAATTTTCAAGATTGCATTCGACGAATAACTGTGAACATTTCGATGAAAACAACTTGGTTTCGTCTTGTAACAAATCAGGGGATAACTCTAGCTTATTTCATATCAGTAGAGATCGGAGACAAGCGATGAACAATCTGGCCCTCTGCCAGGGCTGTGGCTACCAAGCAAAAAAGACGAAGATGGATGTGACATGATAAACAGTGTTGCATTAGAGATGAATGTAGGCGTCAGACCGCAATCGATGCCTGACCTGAAAGGCCACAGAAACGTCCACTTAGAGAAAGATGTTCTGTAACGTGTACTCAATCAAGATGGTCCAAATTTCGACAGACTCTTTTAAAATAATGACGTCTTTATTCAATAAAGATAAGGAAAAATGTTTCACAATGCCATCGGCTGGGAGTGTAGCTCCCGAAAGCTACACATCTCGTTCTCACACACCCTAGAGTGTCATCACTAGCTGTCATGACTGATATATTGCAACACGCACTGGCTGATAACACTCTTGCACTGTCTTCTTTCCTGGGAGGTGGTGGATCAAGCATTGTGCCCTTCAGATTTCTCTCCCCTAGTCCAGAGCAGACGTAGTTTAAAACATTGTGTCCCTTTTCCTTAGCCATATAGTCTTACCTGATATCAACCCTCTAAGTGTTAACTCTTGGCCTACTGAGTATTTTCAAGATATTTTTCATCAAATGTACTCATGGCTGCAGCAATGCAGCCATGACTAGATTTGATGAAAAATTCATCTAAATTTAATTCAAGGAATCATTGGTTAAAACATCCATTCGTATTTTCAGGGGTATAATTTGATTAATGTGCCTAAATAATACTAATTTCAGTGGCAAGAGAAATACGGACTGTCATCAGCATGAAATGAGTTAAACCAAGACGAAGCTGATGTATTTAGTAACAAGACGGACAGATGACCAGTCTACCTTATTCAAGTTACACAAAGATAAATAAGTCGTGGTGGCCGGGAGAGTTGTGGCTGAGTCGGTAAGTGCGCTGGTCTCTCATGCCAGAGGTCCCGGGATCGGTCCCCGGTCGGGGAAAGTGTTCAAGCACTGTCTGTCAGCATCAATTTTGGGGTTGATGCTGTCAAAGCGTACCGTCCTATCGGGTGGGGACGTAAACTGGCTGTCCTCTGTGCGGAGAGAGAAACACTCCGTGCAGCCAAAAGATCCCATCGAAGTGTTCGAGAAGTGCGAGTCCACGAGCTTTCCGCTTAAAAAGTCATCTTACACATCTGCGCCATTGAGCTAGAGAGAGGCGGTAATATAAGTTGCATAAGTTGTTCGCCAATCCTTGTAAAACAAATAAAATTAAATAAAGTTATACGGAGATCGCAACTGTAAACTCAATTTCAATATATATTTATTTCCAAGGAGTTACGCATCACTTCTCAATAGAATGACATTATTGTGAACACCGATTCGATGGACACCGATTCATATCACATCAAAAACGTCTGTTGTGATGTTAGCGTGAAAATAAAGTCTGTAATACTCCTGAAAACTTAGGGAAATTATCTGACCTGTGTCCAACATATTTTAATATGCTCACTTGTAAAATACGAAAATCTGTTTTTCCTCTAACGGTAGGTTATTATTAACATAGATTGATGAACAGATTAACTCGATTTATTCACCCATATTTTAGCCCTCTTTCTTGGCCCGGAGGATTAGTCGCACAGTTCTGCTTGTGATCAAACCACGACATGTGCCATACTTTCTCAGCCTTAAAAGCCGAGCCTCTCTATTATATCCTGCTTGAATATAACGTTATGGATGACGTATTTGCTCCGTACTAAAGTACAGATATTAATGCACACCTGTCTTTCCCGTAATTAAGGAACAGTTATTAATCTGCCACTCCATTTCTGTTTATAAAGGGTATTCTATTTCTCTGGACATAGCATTCCAATAATGCCAGAGAACCCAGGTCGGTGGCACCTAGGGGTTCATCCGAGGTTGGGTGGGGGGGGGGGGGGAGGGGTGTATGTAACTTTAACCTTTAGGATGGCGCATACTGGGCTCCTCAATGTCTCATTACCAGTTACCAACAGTTGCTCTATCTCCTGACCAAGAGCATTGCGTTTCTTGAGCCAGGGTCGGGAGTCTGCTTACGTGTTGTCTCGTAGATGTCGCCCCATAGTTGATCGAATTTGACTTCCTCGGCCACTGAATGCGAAATTCTTCATCGTTATTTTGTTGTCTGTCGGGGCTCTCTGTTTGCAGTTGAGATCTGTGATACTTGAGAGCTTGGCCTCTACCAGGGTGAATATAGCATCGTGTTTTGTCGCCTTTTTTGAAAGTATACAACTGATGAATTCCTTTGTCACACATATTAACCACATCTTACGGTAGTCTTCTCTAGGCCTGTAACAAGAAGTGCCGCTACTATAGTGGATAAAAGTCCAAAGTGGCCGACCCACGTCTCCAAGCTGATTGCAGTTAGGATATTTCAATGCCATCTGCGTCATTAACATATCGCTGATACATTGTACACGTAGAGTGTCTATAGTCAACGTTAGCCTTTAAAATGGTTTTATATCGCTGACTTCCAGGATGCAACATCCATTTCCCTCATCACTGATTACTACTGTAGGTACTAGCCTATGGCTATAGACCATGTCGGGGTATCTAATAGTCACTTGTCAAATGTAAGTTGATATACTGTAAAAACAGAAACCGTATTGTCCAAAGTGAATGATATTAATCCAGAGATTGGGAGACCTGGTGTTTTATTATTTTGCGTTATATACCATTCTACATTTTTTAAGTTTAACTTCATCACTACGAATAATGATGACAAGCTATTTATCTACATACCGTCGTCTACGTCTCTACTTTACATCCATTTCTTGTAACACAGAGATGAAGTAAGGCGGTGGAGACACAGAAGTTAGCACCCGTCCTGCACCAAATGGCTCAGCTCACATAATATCATTATATATCATTATATATGATGCTAACACCCCTCCTCTGTTCTAGCGATGGTTGGAAGGTTGAATAATCACGAATTCGAGTTTCTATCCGCCAGCAAGTGCGACGGGATTCTTGTAAACAGCCCTCTCATTGTCGCTTCTCAATAAAAGTTTATAATGTTGCCATATGAGGCATCTCCGAATCCAAACCACGGAGCACAATACAATTAGCAGGAAAGTCGGGGCAACCAGGGGAAGAACAGCAACGCTCTTCCTTCTGCACATCTCACAAGAGAGCTATGTTCCCCAGGGCCCTACAAACCCATTATCTCGATGACGCGACAGTCTTTATCGCTCGAAAGCTTTGGTTATTCTACTTGTACTATCAAACCGGATGAGTATTTAATGATTAATCATGACAGTATCCTCATAGCACATATATTTTTAGAGAAAAAATGAAGATATAGGATATCTACGCTATTTTAGTGAATATAAGGAATTATCATATGACTCGTCCGTTTTGTTCACTTTAAAACATTTGATATTTTGTTTTCATATTAATCAGTGATAAATAAAGCCTCCCGTCGATTTCATTGGTCAATTTCAAAACTGGACAATTTGATTGGCTAAACAAAATACAACTGGGTCACATTTGCATAATTTCAGTAGGGAGAATTTACGTTATCTGTCCTATTTAGGGTGGGTTATATTGTATTAATCTTTTACCTACAAGAACAACGCCATTCATTTTTTTTATATTTTAACTTTTTGCTTCCAAAAAATAGGTTATGACCCCTCATTGGAACGAACTCGACAAGCTCGTTCCAATGAGGGGTCATAACCTATGTTTTGGAATCAAAAAATGAACATCATTAATTATACGAGGATGTTTTTTCCTTGTGCCGTCTGCAACTCAAGTTAAGGGATGGGTTAAAAAGTCATACTAAGTGGCTAATTTGTGCGTGTGGGTGTCATATGATAAATAGAATATGAAATGAGTGTTTTTCTCATATAATATTTATGAAACTCGTCCGAATTTTCTGATTGGGCTGGCCAGAGGCTCGCCAAAACGCAAAATTCTTAGACTCGTTTCATAAATATTATATGAGAAAAACACTCATTCCATATCCTCTATTTATCTCATGAGTGTGAAAGTTTCATTTTTCACGAGCGCTTGTAGATTTTTTTCTTTTTATTAAATGCTACAAGACATTTTACTGTTCAATATTCAACGCAATTCGACTGAATATTATTATGTATTAGGGTTCAACAACACTTTAACAGCAAAGATCATATCGTGTCGGTGACAGTTTTACGGGTGGAGGAAGCCGGAGTACCCGGAGAGAACCACCGAGCAACGACGAGCAGCTGCCAGCTCCCCAACATCGTAACTCTGCACTGCAGCACAGGCAGGGTTAGATTGGCTGAAGACATGCGCAGCATCGACGTGCAGTACGCCTTTGTGCACGGCGTCATCGTGCCTACATGAGGACAATCGGGGTTAAGTGTCTTGCCCAAGGACACAACGCGGGAGTCGGAAAAACTCCCTCAGACGGTCACCCATATAAGGGCTAACCGGGCTCGTCGATTCGACTGGAAACACATACTTTCCAAAACAATAGCAAAGATCGCTTGATCTTTCTTTCAAGCCTGTACCAGTCAAATCACCCAAACATAAAAAAATAGTCCCACTTTCCCACATTAATTTAATCGACAAATTGTTCAACTCACAGATGAAATTTAATAATTATAATACTACAACCGGGAATATTCTCATATTTTCCATTAATGTTAATTGAACATATTAAATGTTCAATATTTCCACGGACGCAATAATATTAGATTCCAAACACTAATTACAGGAATAATCATCAAAAATTTAATTAATGAAGCACCGGGTACAACCCGGTGCTTCATTAATTAAAATTTTGCTAATGATGATTTTTACTACCTGGTAAACAAATTCGTGGACATAACTGCCCACGTGTGGATTACGACCAATCCACGGCGACTGTACTGTAGTTAAGACGGGGGATAATTGAGGAGGTTAACAATAGTCAGTTATGTCGTCATATAAGAGAGTGGTGGCCGAGTGGATAAGTGCACTGGTCTCTCATGCCAGAGGTCCCGGGATCGATCCCCGTCGGGGAAAGTTCTCGAGGTGTCCGAACACTCTCTGTCAGCATCAATTGTGGGGTTGATGCTGTCACATCGGGTGGGGACGTAAAATGGCTGTCCTCTGTGCGGAGAGAGACACACTCTGCGCAGGCTAAAGATCCCTTCGTAGTATTCAAGACGAGCTATGCCACGAAGTTGCCGATACGAAGGTCATCTCACACACCTACGCCAACCTACGCCATTGGGCGAAGGAGAGGCGTTAATATAAGTTGCATAACTTGTTCCCCAATCCTTGTAAAACAAATAAGATTAAATAAATATAAGTGACAGACTTGTATGGATAACATTCTATCTTTGTCTTCATAAGTGGTAAGACAAAATATATAGATGATATCTACGCTATTTTAGTGAATATTTGG
Organism: Pictodentalium vernedei; assembly: GCA_031216915.1. Taxonomy (NCBI): domain Eukaryota; kingdom Metazoa; phylum Mollusca; class Scaphopoda; order Dentaliida; family Dentaliidae; genus Pictodentalium; species Pictodentalium vernedei. Next base: position 41,999,696 of record CM062294.1, read on the forward strand.
AATTATCTCACGAGCGTTGACCTGAAAGTTTTATTTTCCACACGTGCTTGCGAGAGTGAAAAATAATATTTTCAGATCCACACGAATGGGGTAATTCCCGATATCCACACAAATAGCGTAGATTTTCATTTTATTATATGCTGCGTGACATTTCACTGCGCAATATTCAGCCCAATTCGGCTGCAAACTCGTATGTTTTGAAACAACAACAACGATCAACTGATCGTTCTTTTAAGTCTGCACTAGCCAAATCAACCAAACATAAAAATAGCCCCACTTTCCCACGATAATTTAACAAAATATTTGTTTAACTCACAGATGGAATTTAATAATTATAATACTACGAATGAGGATATTCTAATACGTTTCATTAATGATAATTTCTAGAACATTTTAACTGTCAATTTACAACAAGAAATTTGGAACTGAGTGCGCCGACTCATCCAGAAAAAAATTACTGAGCAAATCGAGCAACAAGGTATTTTGGAAAAGTTACCCAGTTAAAGTCTCTATATCACTCTCTTTCAGTCTAATTATTTTACTTTATTATTTTATTTATTTATTTATATTTATTTATTTATTTATTTATTTATTTATTTATTTATTTATTTATTTGGGTTTAACGACACTTTCGACATCCAGGTCACCTTCTGTCGTACAGTTTTACGGGTGCAGGAAGCCGGAGTACCCGGAGAGAACAATCGAGCAACGGCGAGCAACTGCCAGGCTCCCCATCATACTAACTCCACACAGGCAGGGTTAGCATTGGTTGAAGACAAGTGCACCATCAACGTGCAGCACGCCTTAGTACACAACGCCACTGTGCCCCCACGTGGGCAATTGGGGTGAAGTGTCTTGCCAAGGACACAACGCGGTTGCTGCAGGTGGGATTCGAACCGAGGACCTCTCGGCTTGCAGCCTGCACCTCTACATACTGAACCACCGCGCCCCCATTATTATTACTATACATATACTTTGTCAATCATAGAATCACCAGAACGGCTTGGAGCCGCCACTTAATCGCGTGTAAGAGTGTCGAAAGCGAAGTGATACGCCGAAGCGTGACATCATTTTGGAAGTAACTGGAGGATATTCTTAGTTATCCATCAAGTCGATGGCTATCGAGAAATATCTTTTATTAATAATAATAATAATGAATATATGAAATAATAATGATAATAAATATATGAAATCATTATAAATCACTATCGTCGATTTCATTAATACGTACATAAGACATCCATAGTAGGTAATAAAGGCCGTTTCTGGGACACGTTGTACATGTATTGTACGATACATGAAACATGGTGCGTTTACCATCGTAGGATTCAGTGTTAAATCGCATGCTTGTTCGCAAAAAATGTCGTTTTTTATGGTGTCGTAGAATCGGCTGTTATTTTGAGACTCCTAGATCGCACTTTTAACGTTCAAATACCCGTTGGTGAACGTGTCGAATGTAAAAAAGTGAAAAATGTACGAAATTGTACATTTTATTTTACATAAAAATTTTGGTTTACGTTCCCATCGTGGATTAGACCTTCAATCTATCGTTGGTGAACGCGAAAAAAAGGCTTTGCCGATTCTAAGACAGCATCAAAAAGGTGGTTTGCCGATTCTGGGACAGTGTCTCAGAATCGGTAAACGGCTTTTGAGGCGGAGATTTTCCCATTTCTGACGTAAGTGGGGGAATACCCATAGTAGGATTTTCCAAACTCAACAGAAAAAAAATAAATTTTTTTGAAAATCTCTACTGTATAAACTAACTGAGAACGCCATTTGTCACGCTCGAAATGCATTAGGAGTTTTTTATTCAAATGAGCGTCAATTGTCAGTTAAATAGTTTAACTGAAAAACTATTCTATGGATGAAAGCGGAAAGATTTCAAAAGATTAATTGATATGATTTAATCGCGTTTTTTGAAAGCGTTACATTACTGATGTGTTTACTTGTGATTGTGATTATCAGATGTAATTATTCTCAAACGCGTTAAATCAGAAACCGGTTTCTTATGTACTAAAACTTTCAAACTTTTCAAAGTTCTCCAGTTCGCCATTGAGCGAATAATCTGTGATGCGATTTTAATGCGTTCAGAGGCAAAACGCATTTATAGAGGTTTGTCATGTAAAATGTTTTTCCTCAACTGGTTTTTAAGTTATTATATTAAAGACAGAAGATTTTATTTACTTAAAACATAAAAAATATTATACATTTAATTTTGAAAATAATAAATAATTTAAATTAGCATACTCAAAGGAAATATTAATAATTTAAAAAACGAAAAAAAAAATGTTTTTACAGATGGATGCTAAACGCCGAGATCAGCTTTTAAATGAATATGAACGTGCCAAGAAGGGTATACAATTGGCTGACAGAAGCAGACGTCTTGGAGAGATCGAACTCACAAAAATATTTAAACCCGTGACGGAGGTTCAAGAGCGAAGCAAGAAGGAGATAGTTGAAGAATTGAGACCTATAAAAGAGGGTTCTTTGAGAATGGGTTCGTTGCATGGTAGTTTTACAAACCAGTATTCGTTTCAATCTACACCGGATTACGTTCCCATGAGAATCAAAACCGACGTGAGTGAGAGCGATGATAGAGCTTCGACTATCACCACTGATAGCGTCGCGTTGTCCGAGGATGGTGGTAAGAGAGATCTGTTGTATGGATTTTATAAGGATTCGGACGGTAGAACTTTTGTGGTCGACACAGAAGTGGAAATAGATGATGATGAATTAACCGTCGGTTCGAATAGGTACGAATTAACTTCCGGACTGCGCAATTTGCTCCTTTACGACAAGCCTATTGATTACACGGAACAGGATTACAACAATTACGGCGAAATTCTGGTTCAGACCAACGCCATGACGAGAAATAACGATGGCAGAGAGACGAGACCTAAAGCCAGCAGAGGTTACAAGTGGACGAAAGTGGTGAAACCTATATGGAATTCGCATAAGAAGTTCGTCGAATCGGTGGCTGCTACAGGGGTGGAAACCACTTTTCTTCCGAGTGATTCTGACGCCCTGTTTCAGAGATTGAGATTGTTGATGGCAAGTAGACGCGCTGGTAACACAGGATTAGATAATGAGATAGTTAGCAAATGCGACGAATTGTTACGACAGAAGGTTTTGAATAAAAACCATTATAAAAGGCTGATGAACGAATTGAAGGATTGATGTATATAATAAGTAGAGAGAAACAAACAAACAAAAATATATAAAATAAAAACAGTAAATTTTACACTAGAATAATAAAAAGTATTTAAACAACAAACGATTTACCAGTGAAAACAAAATATATATTATAAAATAAAATATGTTGGTGATAAAGATCAGGGGATACGTTAGAACTTACGTTCAAGGCGGTTCTGTCATCGTCGATTCTATAACGCGAGCGTTCAGAGTGATGCAGGTAGAAAACTCGCATCGACTGCGTTTGAGGTCGGTAAGAAGACGGCTTTGGATGCTGGTAAGAAAGCCGCTTCTGAAGCCAGTGTTAGGATAGCTTCTGTGGCTGGCAAGAGGGCAGCCGACGCATTGATCGACAAGTTGATCAGTCCACCGGCGAAGCGTGCTGTGTTAGAGCGAACGCCAAAAAGTTGGAAAGATTTTAAGGATGCTGTGGTACTCATACAAGATTTAGCCAAAATGACGAGTGGATCTGGATTGAAGAGAACTCGCGACGGTGCAATATAAATAAATAATAATATTAAAAACTGAGTTTGAAAAAAACATAAAAAATTGTGTTTGAAAAAAAATCTAAAATAACAAAAAAAAAAAAAAATAAAACAAAGATGAACATTAAAGATATGTCTTGGAATGATACCGCGACCAAGTGGTCGAATAATGAGTTCTTTCCCAAAAGAATAAGAGGCTTGATAGAGGGAAAAATCGAATTGTGGAAAGACCAATCTGTTGATGAATCTGTTGTCCCGACCCGACTGGTTGGATTACGACAGATTGTTTGTGTTTGGCAAGAGCTTGTTTCAACCCGAATACAGATTGCTTCAAGAGCGCATGGATCGTAGATTGCCCAAGGACGTCATAGCCAGAATCTTTGACAGTAGGGAGGAATTCGACAAAAGTGAAGCTCCTCTCACGACCATTTTGGACGGTGCGGCGATGGAATTGATGAAGAGAAATGCATCTTCGAACGTCGAGTGTTGATTTTATGAGAACGCTAGCGACGTTCCGGATCCTAGAGAATTGAAATCGGAAGATAAGAATCTCATGATTTTCGATGATCTGCTTTTGGAGAGACAGAACCGATGTGAATCGTATTACGTTAGGGGTCGTCACAGCAACGTGGACTGTTTCTACCTGTCGCAGAATTATTTTCGATTACCCAGACAGACGATAAGGTAGAACGCTAATTTTCTATGTCTCTTTCGCCAAGATCTCAATCACATCTACAGCGATCACGTCGCAAACGACATGAGCGTGGCGGAATTCAGGAGATTCTATAAGAGGGTTTGGAATGGATGCCTCTACAATTTCGTCATGATCGATTTGACTAGCGAATTTAATCATGGAAAATATCGGTGCGGATTCGACAAGTTTTATGTTTCTGATGATAATAAGATAGAGTGTGAAAATAAAAAAAAAATTAGAAAATAATAAATCTTCAAATAATTAGTTTTTGAAAAAATAAAATTAAATATAATGTTCGAACAAGGAGAATTGTTAGAACGGATAGCCGAGAATACGGCTGCAAAACAATCCATTCAAATCGTGGTGAGTGGCGATTCGACTCAATTCGCGACGAAATTCGAACCTTCCATCGAAGTGAATAGAGAGAAAAGATACGAGATGGCATTGGTGAATCTGGAGACTTATTATTCCTTTCCCAACGTCACCAAAAAGAATAACTCGTTTAAGTATTCCAACGGAGTGGATTGGTTGGAGATTCAAATTCCCAAAGGAAGTTACAACATAGACGATTTGAACAATTACATTCAGACGCAAATGAAGACGGATGGAAAGGGAAGCAACAAGATCAGACTCGCTCCCAATCCTAATACCTTACAGACGATGTCGGATTTGGAAGATAATTTTCGAGTGGATTTCAATACGGACGATTCTATAGACATGATTCTGGGATTCGATCGAAAGATGGATCGAGGCCACGCGACATCTGAAAATACGGTTGACATTCTCGCAGTCAATAGCATTCTGGTGAACGTTGACGTGATTGCTGGAAGCTACGTGAATGGTAGCACTCAACTGACGATCTATTCCTTCTTTCCAAACGTGTCGCCAGGTTATAAGATCATGGAACAACCTCGAAATTTAGTTTATCTACCAGTGATTTTAGACACACTGTATAGTCTCAAAATCACGTTGACGGATCAAAATGGTGAACTGTTAGATCTTCGTGGAGAGAGGGTGATGATACGATTTCACATAAGAGAAATATAAAAGCAAAAAAAAAATATTGTGTATATATATAAATAACAAAAATATTAATTTTTACAAAAATTATTTAATATATATAATTATCATTAAAACAAAAAAAACAATTGAAGAAAATATATTTGAAAAAAAATTATGACACAATACGTGGTAAAAAACGTGAACATATCCGCAGGACAGAGGAAGAAACTTAAGAGAGCGTTAACAACTCGAGGTGAGGCGCTGAGATTCAAATTCACTCACGAAGATTTGACGAGTGGCGGTCAGGATTCGATCGCCTGACCCAGAAGTCAAATCAAAAGGATGGAGAAAGCGATTTGTGATGGAAGAGGGTTGACGGTGAGATTGAGTCCCGCTCAATTGAGATACAATTTGAGAATGAAAGGCAGTTTCCTACCGCTATTGGCAGGAATCACCCTTCGCCGCAAAGGCATTACCCTTTCTCGGAAAGACTCTCGGCGTAGGAGCTCTCACGGGACTCGCGAGTTCGGCAGTTGAGAAATTAATGAGTGGCAGCGGACTGTTTTTGAAGAAGGGAGGAGCCGTGTGTCGCCTCCACGTAGACGACAGCAGTAAAGGATTGTATCTAGAACCCGTTAGAGGTGACAACTCTTTGAGTGGAAATGGTCTCTATCTGAAGAGTGGACGGAACGTTGCGCAACTCGGCAAGGGTTTGTTGTTTGGTGAGAATTCACCATTTAAGAATATACCGATTTTGTATATGTTATTATAATGTAAAAAAATTATATAGTTATATAAATATAAAATATAAATCATAGAAAGTATAAAATAATATATAAAATGGATAAAAAGGTGGAAAAACAATTAGACGATAATGATGAATATCGTGAGATAGAGTGCGAAAAAGATGTTGAAAAACGATTAGATGCTAATGAGTAATGATGGATATCTTAGGAAAGAACTGATAAAAGAGTTAAATAAAGATCGGGATATGCGGTTGAAATTTAAAAGAATGAGACGTTTTCCACCGTTACCACTACCTTCTGAAGAAAATGGTAATGATGCGAGTGTTATCGAGAGATGCACAACATTCGTTCATAATTATGATTCAGATAAACAAATGTGTTCTTATAAAAACGTAGCATATCACAAAAAAAAAAGAAAAAGAAAAGAAGAATCGACGCTGAAATTTGAGAAAAAAGAAAACGTTATTATAATATATGGGCAATAGTGAAGAAGGAAAACAAAAAAACAAAAAAAAGTAATGAGATCTAAAGATGATCTCATTACTTTTTTTCCCTTTTTCTTCACTAAAAATCAATCTCTCTATTGTTTATATTTCCAAGTCCATTATTAGCATGTTGACACTCGTGTTTTCTTCTTTTTTGAAAATGTGTTGAATGTTTATCTTTACTTTTTTAAGTTTTTTACATCGGTGAATGCGCTCTCACCACCCGTTTTGTCTATGAGTTCGAGTGAGATTTTTGGATATATGTAACTTCCATAGAATAACAACAAATCGTCCTTGTCAATTTCTCTGTCTTTGGTGATGATGATATTCTGCAGATTGCATTGGTACTCATAAAACAAATCGAGCATGGCTTCGTCCAATTTCAAAGGCATGCTATATTTGTCATGTTTATGCTCTAAGCCCTTCGTCTCAACCTCATTCAATTCGATGGAGTCGTGTCATTATAATATATAGATTTTATAACCGAATTTCTTATACGTTTCGACTCGTTTGAATTTCAATTCGCATCTTTTAGGTGTTGTTGTCATGATCGATTATTTGTTTTTTTGTTTTATGAATTATTGCAAATAATATATATTTTTAAATTTTGTATCTAAATAATAATTTGGTAAAAAGTTTGGTTTTTTTTGCTCTTTATATATATATAAAAAAAGTTTTTTTTCTAATTTTTAATTTTCTTTAATGTAAAATGTTTTTTGTAAAAGTTTTTTTCTCTTTATATATAAATAAAAAGTTAAATTTTAACATCCTTTTTTCTCATATTAATTCAATTTTTTTCACGTTAAGGAACATAAAAATAGATTAATTTCATCAAAAAAAAAATTTTTTTTCTCATTAAAGAAAAATAAAAATTAAAAAAAAATTTTTTTTTATATATATAAAGAGTAAAAAAAACAAACTTTTTTAACAAATTATTTAAAAACAAAATTCGAAAAAAATATTCTTACAAATGGAGCAAACAAATAAAAAATGGAAAATTTAAATGAGAAAACCGTACCTCAGTTAAATGAGATTTGTAAAGTATTAAAAATTCCTCATTTCAGAAATCATAGAACTAAATAAAAAAAATTGAAGTCATCCAGGAATATTGTTTGCGAAACAATGGAAAGAAAAAAATCAAAAGATCAGAAGTGGATAAACTTAAACAGTCAAAAAATGCATCGATTGTGAAAAAGGAGAATACGACTAAACAGAAAGCCATTGAAGAACTTCAAGTTTCAAAAGAAAAGAAAAGAAAAACTAAAACGAAAACGAGTGATGCACTTCAGATTCTAGACAAACGAGATATATCGAGCAAAATTCAACGAGCAATCAACGAAGGGAAAGGAGAAGAATATGTAGCACAACACATCACGGAACTATTCCAATTGAAGCCTGTAGAACGGGAGAGTGCGATCAAAGGCGTTTTTAAAACTTTCAACGTGGTTCCATTGTTCAAGAAAATCGATCCGAAATTGTTCATGGAACGGGTGAAGAAAAAAGTATTGGATTTGTTTCACGAGCACATGAACGTGGGATAAAAAATTAAAATGATACTCCATTGCGTGATGAATAAAATCGACGTGAAGTCTGGCGAGAGCATCATGAAAAATGCATATTTCAGATCTAACGTCAAACTCGTACTTCGAGGTTCAGATTTATCGGATGTTTTCGAAAAGATGAAAGACAAGATGTTGATGTCTCTCGCGAATTGTCAACATAAAGGTAGTAATTGGACGTTCGATGAGGTGTTGAAACTCGAAATTCATATAACTAAAAACGATTCTTTGAAAGGATCTTCCTATGTGGAATTACCATATTTCTTAGCTAAAAAACACTCTGTGGTCAACGTGAGAAATAAAGATGATCAGTGTTTTAAATGGGCAGTCACTTCTGCTTTATACCCTGTCAAAATCCATCCTGAGAGAGTTTCTCGTTACAAGGAGACTTCTAAAAATCTTGATTGGACCGGAGTGGCTTTTCCAATGCAGTTGAAACACATCGAACATTTCGAGGCTCAAAATCCCACCATAGCGGTGAACGTCTTGGGATACGATGATGAAAAACAAATGATCTATCCTCTCAGACAGACTTCGTATCTCGAAAGAGAAAAGATGATTATTTTATTATTGATTTCAAATGGTGACAATCGTCATTATCCGAGCCGATTACTGTTGAGACAAAATAATAAACATGAACATAAGATATGTTTATGTTGCAACTGCATGAACATGTTTCAGAGTGAAAAATCGTTAGCAAAACATCAGGAATATTGCAACGAAAATCAAGGTGTCGCCATCGAAATGCCCAAACCCAACACCATCGTGAAGTTTGAAAATCGCAATAGAGGGTTAAAAGTACCATTCATCGTGTACGCCGATTTCGAATGTTTCACCGTGAAAATGAGTTCCTGCCAACCTAACTCTCTTCAAAGTTATGTCAAAAGATATCAAAAACACATGCCTTTGGGTTATTGCATTTACGTGAAATGTGCTTTCGACTCACAACACGACATGGGTCCCTTCACCTACACGAAACAGTGTGAAGATGAAGACGTGGCTCAAAGATTCGTAGAAGAGTTAGAATCGAAAATTCAAATGTTATACGACTAATTCAAAACTCCGGTGAAAATGATCATCACGCGAGAGCAGCAGGACGAAAATAACAGAGCCATCGAATGTAACATATGCAGACAATCGTTCGATGAGAATTCGGAGGAAAATAAGAAGGTTAGAGACCACGGTCATTGCACGGGTCTGTATCGTGGTCCAGCTCACAGCAAGTGTAATTTAAAATATCGAGATGCCGTTTTCTATCCGGTGATATTTCACAATCTCTCAGGTTATGACAGTCGTCTGTTCCTAAAAAATCTTGGCACCTCCCATGAAGAATTAAATTGCATCGTGAACAGCGAAGAAAGATACATTTCATTCACGAAATGGAAGGTCATGGAGAAGAAAAGAGTAATCGACGGAGAGACATTGGAAGAAAAAATGAAATCCATTCATAGAAGTTTTAAATTCATGTCGACTGCTCTGGAAAAATTAGTCGATAACATGAGCAAGGATAAATTTAAAAGCACGAGCGAATATTTCGGAGAACGAGTAGACGTTATGTTGAGGAAAGGAGTCTATCCTTACGATTACATGGACGATCTAAAGAGATTCGACAACACCGCACTACCTTCGAAAGAAGATCCGACATTTCCGATGAGAATTACGAACACACTAAAAACGTGTGGAAATCATTCAATATGAAAACCATGAGAGATTATCACAATCTCTATCTGAAGACTGACGTTCTGCTCTTGGCAGACGTGTTCGAAAATTTTCGAGATGTCTGTTGTCGAAATTACGATCTGGATCCCGCTTGGTATTTCACCGCACCCAGTCTGGTGTGGGACGCTCTGTTGAAGACCACCGAAGTCCAAATGGAATTATTATCTGATGTGGACATGTTGCTCATGTTCGAAAGAGCTATGAGAGGTGGCGTCTCGATGATCTCCCACAGATATTCTGAAGCTAACAATCCCTACATGAAAGAAGGTTTCAATTCGAAACAGTCGAATAAATACATACAGTCTTGAGATGCTAATAATCTGTACGGTTGGTCTATGAGTCATCCTTTACTGATTGGAAATTTCAAATGGGTAACGGAACCGGAAGAGATGCAAAAATGGAGAGATTATCTTTGCATTTTAGAAGTCAATTTGAACTATCCGGAAGAATTACACGATCTACACAACGATTATCTGCTAGCTCCCGAACGAATGGATCCGAACGAAGGAGACGAAGAAAAACTCATTCCCAATTTATCTAACAAACGTAACTACATTGTCTACAGTGAGAATTTGAAACAATATGTCGATTACAGGATGAAATTAGTCAACATACATCACATCATTCGATTCAACAAAGAGCCTTGGATGAAAAAATACATCGATCTCAACACGAATCTCAGAATTCGAGCTGAGAACGATTTCGAAAAAGATTTCTTCAAACTCATGAACAACTGCGTGTACAGTAAATCGATGGAAAACATCAGGAAGAGAACCGGCGTTCGACTCGTCATGTCTGAGAAAAGAGCTAAAAAATTAGTGGCGAAACCCAATTACAAACACCGAACCATATTCGACGAAAATCTAGTGGCTGTTCACATGCAAAAGACACACCTGAAGTTCAACAAACCATATTATCTCGGACCTATCATCTTAGATATCAGCAAATGATTGATGTACGAGTTTCACTACGATTACGTCAAACGAAAATTTGGTGATAAAGACAAACTACTGTTCACCAACACGGACAGTTTAGTTTATGAGATAGAGACAAAAGATGTCTACCAAGATATATCTCCGGACGTGGCTGCATGGTTCGACACAAGCAATTATCCCGTCGATCACCCATCCAACATTCAGTCGAATGACAACAAGAAGGTGTTAGGTAAATTTAAGGATGAGAGTGGTGGTAAACAAATCCTCGAATTCTTGGGCTTGAGACCCAAACGGTATGCTTATCGTCTAGAAGATGAAGAGATCAAGAAGTGCAAAGGAGTTAAAGCATGCGTGGTGAAGAAAAACATCTCTTTCCGAGAGTATAAAGATTGTCTGTTAGGAAGTGGACCGGTGTATAAGACTATGAAATCGATTCGAAGCAAAAATCACAACTTGTATACCGAAATAGTCAACAAGATTTCGCTGGCGGCCGACGACGATAAGAGATTCATGTTAGATGATGAAATAAGCACTTTGGCACGCGGACATTGGATTTTGGATCTAATTTTAGACGATAGGATTTCAGATATGATTGAGGATGATAGAATTCCAGATATGATTAAGGATGATAGGATTCCAGAAAATCAAGAGGAAGTAGACAGATTTAAGATTATGGAAATCGAGACATCGAGAGAGTTAGTTTAAAAAGAAAAAGAAAAAAATATTTAAAAAAATAACGTCATTTTAGTGAATTATAATAAAATAAAATAAATTTAAAAAAAAAAATATACGCATTTATGAATAAGAAAATAGAGATATCCATAGAAGGTGTTGTCTTACCTAACGAACCCCTATCCAACATCGATCTGTCAAATGCGGCAAGGGATTTGAAAATCAAAGATTTTCTAGGCATGTTTTCCAGAGATGCCTTGCCAAAGAGAAGACCTCGACAATCTGAATGCGGAATTTTAAATCTAGACAATTTATCGGGTGAAGGCACTCACTGGGTGGCATGGTTAGAGAACGGGAATAAAAAGAATTATTATTTTGACAGCAACGGAATCTCACCGCTGAAAGAAATAAAGAACTATTTCAACAAATCGAGGGTTCGTTACAACACGGAATGAGTGCAATCACCAGATCAACTGTTTTGCGGTCACTTATGTCTCTACATTCTCAAGAGATGGTCTGAAGGAGATCGGTTTCAAGACGTTCTCAATGATTTACATTAGAGAGAGATTTTTTATAGTATACAAAGGTAAAAAAATGATTAAAAAAAATTTAATTGAATAAAAACGAAAAAAATAAAATAAGTGAAATAATTCATTTTTTTAATAAACTGCATCTGAAATATATTTTTTAAAAACAAAAATTTCAAAACAACATGACAGTCGATAAATTTGGTAGAAGTGCCGACGAAAGTCGACCCAAAAAGAAGAGGAAGACGCTCCTCGAAGTCGATGATGGTTACGACATTGCCAACTTGTACGAACGTTACGTTTGGAGATATGAACCACGAGAGGAACCTTTGAACATGAACGATAAGAAGCTCTACAATCTTCCTGAGCCGATAGATCTCACAGATGCTGCGACTAAAAAATACGTCGACAGGGGGAATGCGGATTTCGAACATATCATGCTAGATAATTACATGGATAAAGCCATGATCGACGATCTCGATCTGAAATCTAAATGTTTAGTGAACGTCGCAAATCCCATAGATCCCACCGATACCGCGACCAAGAAATATGTGGATGACTCTCACGCGAGATTCAGCAAACATCTGAGAAATAGATACGTTCAGAAAAGGATGCACTCGGAATTGAACGCCAATTCTAACAAGATAATGAACGTGGTCACTCCCACAAATCCCAAGTACGTGGCGACCAAACACTACGTAGATCTGGAACAGAGAAAATCTGATGGACGAGAAATGAAATCGTATCTGAATGCGGGATTCAACAAGATATTGAATCGGTCGAAGGTCGACGACACGGATGCAGACTCAACCGCAGTCAACAAGGGCTACGTAGATTCTGCCGTGATATGATCACAACAATACGTAGAATTGCAAGTGGACGATCTCTACCTGAACAAACAATCTGGCGGAACCATGGAGGGTAGTATCAACATGAACGGTGAGAATTTTTTCGGACTCAATCACGATCCCAAATTCGATTCCAGCACAGTCAGCAGGAAGTACGTGGATGACAACTCGGTCTGGAGAAAGGGCGACATCATGGAAGGTAAACTAGACATGGGCGGACACGCGCTCACGAATCTACCGGATCCCGTGAACATGACGGACGCCTGCACCCTGATTTCGGTGGTGGAAAGACTCAAATATGCTAGAAAATTGATCACCGTGTGGGCTGAGGAGGCCGGCACGTTAGAGGAGGGAAAAACCGAGTGGTCTTTCAGAAACGGAGGTAGCGGATTGAAACATGGTCAGGTGGGATATCCCATGCCGTTGGGAGGTGAAATCATTCGAATGGCTCTGGCTTCCTCGGATTTGAATAACAGAGCGGTCGTCAATCTCGTGGTGAATGGAGTAGAGAGCGATAAGAAATGCAGCATCAAAAAGACTGAGAATCAACACCCGAATGTTAGCACGTTCGGCACGCCTCTCAAAGTGAACGCCAGAGACAGGATTAATTTCATTATGAAAACCAATAATCCTGAAGCCGCCAGTTCTGTGGTGAGTCTACTGATCGAACTAGATCCTTTGAACAAACAGTGAATGCGTGGAAATAATTAACTAAAAAAAAATAATGAGTGATTATTAAAAACCAAAAAAAAAAAGTAATGAGATTTAGAAAGATGTTCAATCTCTCTAGATCTCATTACTTTATTTATTTTTTTTTTGGTTTTGTTTTAATACGTTATTTCTCATAATGTTTCATCTCATGAAATTGGATCACCTATCTCGAAACACGCGTCAACATCTATTTTAGCATTTCGAAGAGCTTTTATAAATTCTCGAAAAGCAGTTGGTCCTCTATATGTCAACGTGTCTAAAAGTTTTCTGGTCTTATCTTCTATCAAGATTTTACTTTTGATTTCACGTCTCATATAATCAGTCAATATCAAAGGTTCTGTTTCGACTAAAGTGTCTAGAATTATTGCTAACGAATCTTGTGAAATAATTTTAATCAAAACACATCTGTTTCTTCTTAAGTATTCTCTTTCTTTATCATTCATTTTTATAATAATTTTTTTAAATTTTTTTATTTATATATTTTTTTTTTCACACACGTCTCTTATCGAATGATCGACATATTATTTCCATCCGATTCGAATTGTAATTTTCTGTCCGACAGGACCAGGGCAAAGGCTTCGGTTTTTCTGGGCACATTCCTATCGAATTGCATCTTGATCTGAATGTCTAAGACGCTACTCTTGAGTCGTTCACTCTGTTTACTGACGTCGAATATGAACATGGGATACATCGACTTGTATTCGCCGGGAGGTATGTTAGGGTTGCTCATCAATTATCTAGACCGTGATACTTCTTTCTAAAATCAGCGGCGTCACCGTACAGTCTGCAGAAATCGTTCTTGTCAAACGATGTGTTGTAATCGATTGCTGGATATCTCGTGGCGTTCAGAAACAGTTGCATGTTTCTCAAATGGCAGTGATCGAACAGCGACACATTCTTTTCCTGAGACCCATCCGTATCAGTCTGAAAGGCAACCACGATGAAATGCGGTCTCTCAGAAGCAAATTTCACCGTCAATCTCCAATCGAAGTGATTCGTGGAGGGTGGAATGATAGCCGTGTCACACTGTCTCATTCTAAATCCCACAGGTAATTTACTCTTGGATTCTATGATCTTGTAGAGACGCGTTTTTTCCACGACCGAAGGCTCCACGTGCGGAACAAACCACGGTATCTTCTGTAGAGTTAACTTACCCACATTGGTCGCAGGGAGTCTCACCATTGCGTCATCGTTTCCTTTTCGAATCAACATCAGCTTGTGTTTGAATCCGTACATGATCTTGTTGTAATCGTCCGCAAATCCGAAGATGTGTTTCAAAGGTATCCTGAACGAAAACGTTCCTTTAGGTCTGGACGTCTTGACGATGTAGTCGAATATCGTGGCGGCGCTGGAGCTAGCAGGGCCGACAGTGTCTTTCATCCACAACTGATTAAATCCTCTGGATTTCGAAAAATCATCAGGATACGTCAAGAGTCCGAACATCGTGGTGGCCTGACCGGGATGAAACACAGATTCTATCTCTTGTCCGGATAGCATGTATTTTCTATTACTGAATAGATGCATGGTGCCATTATTGGCTAGAGTAACCGTGTCGTCGTCGGCGTAGTCGCTCCCATCTTCCTTGGTGAAACGTCCCCGCACCACTATGTAACTCTCGCTAGGATGGACGAATAGATCTTGAGTTTCAACGTTGATTCTTATCTCTCCCGCATTGTTCAAACTCGTTCCAGTTACCAGTTCGTATTCATGAACCTCATATTCTTGAATACTTTAATCTTTCACTATGCTTTGTGCTATATCTAGTATATTTGTCATTTTTAAAGGGTTTTGGGGTTTTTTTTGTTTATTAATTAGCTTGCTATTTTTTTTTATCTAAAAATAGTTCTAATTATTTTTTATTATTATTTTTCTCTCCTCTATATATATGTGTGTAAACAAGAAAATGTTAAAGAGAGTAAATAAAAGAAATTTGTTTTTCTTTATTAAAACTTTGTCTTCTGTAATTGTTGTTCGTGAAACTTTCAGATGATCTCTTCTCCATCCAAAGCTACGATTTCGTAAGTCACCGGATCGGTGTGAAATATTTTGATTATCACGAAGATTTCCGAGGTCCATCGAGGAGTATAACCCTTTTCGAAGTGCTTCTTATAAGCGTAGATTCTCACTCGATCGCCGACCGCAAATTTCGGCGTTCTAGACTTCTTCCTAATATTAGATCTCTCAGAATATAGATTTGCATGGACCCGTTTTTCGTTTCGAGGATCGCTAGCTTCCACGGGAGTCATCTTGATCGATCTGTGTGGCGTGTTGTTGTAATCTTTAACCAAACCGTTCAGAGCGTATATGTATTTCTCGGTCGAATTCGCTGTGAAGTATCTATGCATCTTTTCCTTCATCGTTCGATTCCAATGTTCCACCACGCTGGCTTTCTCTTCGTTTTCGATCAAGTAGAGGTCGACCAATCGATGAACGTGCTTGTTGTAGAATTCCTTTCCCTTATCCACCCATAATTTATTCGGTTTTCGAGAAGACGAGTCGAACGCGCTCTTCAGAGCCTCGGCGACGCAAGGTCCCGATTTATTCTTCAAAGCTCTGATCCAACCGTATTTGGAAAACATGTCGATGACCGTCAATAGATATTTGACACCCTCGTTCCACCTCGTAAATGATCTCATGTCAACCAAGTCGGCAGACCAAATATCATCCAAACCCTTCACGAACACCCTTCTCTTTCGCAATTTACGCACGATGGGTTTGTGTAACTCCTCGGCCAATTCACTTGTCAATAATCGTTTCTTCTTCTTTTCAGATGCGTTTTTTTTTTGAACGCCCCCATCCGAATCGACGTTTTGCACCAATCAGATTGCCAACCAGCGAACGTTCTATCTTCTCTCTCCTGGTCGGATTCGATATGCCTCTCAATTTCCCCAACATGTTTTTATCGCAGACATCGTTGCGAGTCTTGCTGTCGGGATGTCCGGCGTAGCACAGATCGTGATCATACGCGGCCGCGTCCACCCTATTCACAGGTCTGCTCCAATATTTAGGAGTCAGATCAGCGTTGAGTCTCTTGTTCAATTTCGTGCCAGGTCCCGTGAAACTGTGACCAGGCAGATGCATTTCGAAAGGTAGATTATTGATCATTTTATTCACGATGCCTTTACTTTTGCTTGCGTTCTTTTTTTTTTTGACGAATCGAGTCTTGATAGAACCACACACGTCGCAAATTCCGCGAAGCATCTGTCTGTCGTTTTTAGTTCGTACTTCTCGAGAACTACTCGTCTCGGTAACTCTCTAACACTTTATGCAATACATTTTTTTGAGAGTTATTTAAATTAATTTCGTTTTTATTTTATATATAAATTTAATATTTTTTTTTTAAATTCTGTTCTTATTATATATATATATTTTTTCAATCACTGTTCTTGAGTTCTATCATCCTACTGAATTCCTCCCTGGCCTCTTTCCTCCCCTTTTCCACGAGAGAATCTTTCATCCCTTCCTTGATAATCTGACGAGTCTTGATTCTCACGGCTTCTTTCATGGCATCATATTTCGTTTTCTCGCTCAATATCGTGAAGTATTCTCCGTCCGATATCCTACCGTCTTTCAACGCCATCGAGATCATTTCGGATATCGTGTCGTTCTTGGAGTTGGCCAAGACGCGAATCTTGTCATGTTTCCTCGCCTTCAGATATAATTTCCTACTCAAAAAGTTTCCGAGCGTGCTAAACAATCCATCAGCGAGAGCCACTCCTTCTACGGTCAACACGATAGGAATGCCGACCGCGGTCGACAACAATCCGATGCCGGCCGCATGTAAACCCATGGAAATCGTGATGAGTGTCGTGTCGATCGCGTTGACGAATTTCACGAAACGCGAATACTTCTTCTTGAGAGAACGGCGAGAATCTCTCTCTCGAGTCAGATATAATTGGATTCTACTGATTTGATCGATGCGATACCTCTCTCCTCTTTCTTTTTCTTCTAGCGACGGTGCCGTCGGCAAAACGCCGTCCGGCTTCTCGTCCTCGTCGTCATCTAACGTCGGATACAATTTATTTCTGGTTCTCATTTTTTGTGTTTTTTTTTTCTTTCTAATATTAGATAAAAAATTTATGTGTGTATTTATTTTTATTTTCTATTCTCCCTTATTTTATATGAACAAGAAAACTTAGACATATGCTTCATTGAACAATAATTTCATGATGCATCCCTTGTCTTCTAAAGTCAGACTTCTACGCGCCAATTTCAGTTCTTCCGAAACTGTGGGCTTGTCTCGATCCTTACAGAAGAGTAATCTCTTCCAAAACGTGATCACTTCTTCGATTTGAATGCGTTCAAACGCTGGTTCGAAATACTTGACGACCATATCTTCCCTTTCCATCGTCAGACACGAATGATTCTCGTGATCGAAGTCTAGGTGATCCCGACATCCAACGCATCGTTCTAACAAGAGGCGACTTAGTTGTTGGTTCACGCAGAATGCGTAGGCTCTCAGCATTTTTAAAAGAAACCTTGCTCTAATAGTCTGGGAAGCGCTCATGATTTACGTATTTTTTTTATCTATTCGATTTGATATATTTATTTTTTTTTAAATAACTATTTATTTATATTTTTTTTCTCTCCTATATATCAATCACTTTTTTTATTTCCTTACTATTTTTATTTGAATGAAAACAAATTCTACTGAGTGTTTTATTAAGATTTATTTCACAAAATTCGCAATGACAAAACGTAAACAAACGATTTTCCCATCGATTTTCTAATTTTCTAAAACTCAATTTTTGAAGGACCTTCAGTTTGATAGGTCACGTGACCACCTTCTCGAAACTTTCGATTTTTATGATGGGCGTGACCCCCACCCCCACGACAAGGGGAGATAACTTTGTATGATTAAGTTTATGAGAATCAAGCAACCTGATTGGTTAATTAGCCGGTCACGTGACCACCTTCAGAGGCTCAAAAGCCGTTTGCCGATTCTGAGACACTGTCCCAGAATCGGCAAACCACCTTTTTGTTGCTGTCTTAGAATCGGCAAAGCGTTTTTTTCGCGTTCACCAACGATAGATTGAAGGTCTAATCCACGATGGGAACGTAAACAAAAATTTTTATGTAAAATAAAATGTTCTTGCGAACAAGCATGTGATTTAACACTGAATCCTTCGATGGTAAACGCACCATGTTTCATGTACCGTACAGTACATGTACAAAGTGTCCCAGAAACGGCCTTTATTACCTACTATCCATAAGTGTGTTCGTATGGCATTCCTATAAATTTCATAGTAAATGGATTAATTGTTTCACAACACATATATTTCATGTTGTCCAACTTAGCAACACGTTACAACAATCATTTTTTGTGAATATTATGAAATACAGTTCGGTTAAAACAAAGTCGCTGCGAAACAAAACTACATGCTTTTTCATAGTGGGTGACCATGGGTTGGCTGCAACATACAAACACTGCAGTTAAACAATATTCTTAACATCGCTCGTGTAGCTCCATTAAAAGATTTAATTTAGTCGATTTTTCAAAGATTCGTTTCCCCCTTGCGAGGCAATACATTGACCTAGCCATACACCTTGGTGTATTTCGTATCCCATCTCTATTGTACAAACATAACCGCGCAGAGAAATCCAAACGTCAGTCCCTTGAGATTTCTGTTCCTACTGTTGAAATCCATTTACGGAAGGAAACCCCATTCAGACAGTTTAAAACATCGGTGACACACTCTGCGAAACAGGCAGTCTGGTAGTTGATATGCAAGATAGTGAACGCCGCCAACATATCAGGAGGGACGAGAACGGTCGCTGAGTTAAAGAAGAAATGAAGTGGGCTTTGAATCGAAGCAAAAGAGGAACTGAGAGAACTGGTGTTGAGCCACAGACTATCGACATGAAAATAAAGATAGCCAGTGTTATGGGCATTACACGAATTGATGTTTCAGGGTCAAGGGAGTAATATTCTCGCATCATTCAATATTTAATTCAGTGAATTACCTGAAAGGCGTCTATAGCATTACACGTCTATTACAGGCAAATACAGATACACACACAAACGTGTATTTACACATCCACACACAACTCGTCGTGTGAAAACCAAAAGGTTCTAAGTCCATTTTGGCGCGAAAATGAGATATGGGTATCTTTGGAATCGCAATGAGGTTGTCGATCAATACAGCCGATCTAACTTGCACAGATGGATAGATTCCATGTTATGGGCTGAGAAAAAATAGTTCTAACTCCACAATTATGTTTTTCAATCGAACCAGAGTGTTCTATCTGATCCACTAATCATTACCCTTGCACAGATCATGTGATAATAAGTCCACGAATGGCTGCAGCGATTTCTCAAGAAATCGTCCCCTGAGTTCCAATGTGTTCTATGTGTCTACTGGCTCATAGAACACTTTGGAACTCGGGGGACGAAATTTGTTCGAGGAGGGAATTGATATTTTTTAATGGGTAACGAACAATAGAACTGAATTTGCAGAGTTCTGAAGTCTTCGTGTTAAAAGTTTGTGAAGTTTCCCTCTCCAAAGGACCTCTCCACTAGATTTCGAGTTTTCTTGTAGGTGGCGTTATATGCCACTTCCTTTGTTGTAGTTGGATCTGAGATAAGTGTCATTAGACATTGCTACAGGGGATACCCACTGTTGCCAATTAACCATCCATATAGTATTCTGCTTTGCTAGTAGTCGTGATTCATGGCTGACGTATTGAACATGTGTGGAGCCAGTTCTCTTCGCCACAACATTAAGGAACTTCAACTTCGAATCGCACACTTTTTGGGTGTTTACAGAATGATACCTCTTCCTGTTAGCGTAAGCGTCCTCGTCTTCCGATAGATCCTTTATTTTGACGTGGGTTCTATCTACGGCCCTGTCATTATTTCCCGTAAGTCGTTTTCAGAGTTGGGCTTCTTGATGAATGTTCTATAATTTCTAACTCGTGCACATGGGATTCGTAAACAACGCGTGGGTAGCTGACCTTGCCTATATTGTGCGCGCCTCCGTTTACTGTCTGACAGCTGTGTCTTGCATAGAAGCAGAGTACCGTTAACCCTTTACCCAACGCAGACGATATCAAAATTTATTATTTTAAATAGAATTTTTTTAAATTTTTCAAAAAATTTCAACAAAACCATATCATGTGACCCCTCATTGGAACGAGCTCGACGAGCTCGTTCCAACGAGGGGTCATAACCTATGTTTTTGAGACAAAAAATGAAAAAAATTAGTTATTCAAGAATTTTTTTTGCAAGTGTCGTCTGCTTTTCACGTTAGGTAAAGGGTTAATACCCACAGGGAGGCTGGTAAAGCGTGAGACCGCCTCTTGTGTCGTTCAATGTCAAATTTTAAAAATTGGCATACCTACAGCACTATATTCCGGGCCAAACGGTATCGCTGAATTATATCAACATCGACCACGTAGTCGAGAGGGCTCGAGAGATCCGCGAAAACGCGTATGCTACGGAGATGTCGCCTGGTTTGAGGCAAAAAATATATCGCCGAGGTTTTGTCGGAGTTACGAAAATCTTATGCATGTCCTAGAGCTGTCTTAAACTTAAGGAATTACTTTTGAACTTTCTTAATTTAGATTCTTTTGTGAAATCGGCAATGATGCATAAGTATGCCATAAGATATACTTATGCCTAAAATGTTCCCTTGCTGTGGACTGCAAGAATATTATTGTTCCGCGCTTCGAAGAACAATAATAATTGTCTTCACACTGTGTTAAACCTTTTTATACTATGATTATCTATTCTTTTATATATAAAAAAGCATATGACATAACTTTTAGCTTTCCACACCAACCGCAGTGCACACGCCAGTAATGGGATTTCAATAGTTAAAATTTACACCTAGAGTGGAACTATGTCTAAGTTGACCTTTGGTGACCTCGCTTTGAATGCAAACTTGTCTAAATTTATCACTCGTCGCCTTGTGAAGAGTGAAATGAAACCGGCAATTAGTTATTACATTTTTAATCACGTTTACCTCATAAGATACCAAAAATTAACAAAAGTACGTTGTGTCATGTTAATAAAGCATTCATAACTCGAAATAGTATGTTCTTATGCTATTAAAATGAAAAAAGGTCCCATAAATTGCGTTTTTTGTTTTTTATTTCGTTTCGGCGATAAACTGCCAGCTGAAATACCGTCCACCAGTGCTCATGTAAACAAAAACAGAAATGCACTTGTGAATATCGATTTATTCAACATTTAAAGTCTTATTAATCTGACGACCATGGTATAAATAAAATATACCCATAGTAGCTTGGTGTACCAAATGTTCACCACTCGTGGTGAAGTAGTGTCAACCGCGCGCCAAAGGCTCACGGTTAACCCACTTCAACACTCGTGGTGAACATTTGGTACACCAAGCTACTATGGGTATATTTGATATGTTCATGTATGGGTATATTCTGTATGTTCATCTGCATTTGGTCATTTTGGACCTATCAGAATAAAGATTGCGCTGTTGGGATAGTCAATAGATTTGCAGATTTTGTGCTTGTGATGGGCTGAAAAAGGCGGTAAACTAAGTATTCCCAATTTACCTAGCGCCATTGCTCAGGCAAGTCGCCTTGAGTTTTCATATCAAGGTTTAGCCTTTATTTATCTCATAATGAATGCAAATGTTTTTAAGTTTGATCCGGATGAGGTGTGAAAGAGAGGCAGTCAAATGAATTTGGACAAAATGAAACATGGAATCGACGTTAGAAATATTCGAAAAACGATTCAGCAAAAGCCAAAAGTACATTGGGGTCAGAATTTTGCCAAACTTGAACAATGCTTTGGAGAAACCACACGCGGTGCACAAAAAGGGATGTGGCGATCAGTACAAGCATAGTTGTTAAGTTATTTAACAAACTGTCAGACGTTACAGGTACTGAAAACTGCATTCAGATTCTAAACTAGTCTGTGATATACCGGTATTTTAAATAAATAAAATAAATAATAAATAAATGTAGTTTAAAGCCTAAAATCCTTATAGAGCTCTTGAGCTTTACAAAACAAATAATTAAATTCTGCATTTCAATTTCACTGGCGGTGTCTCAAGTAGACGAATCACCGGTCAGCGGCCGTCAATGGAAGATTGTATACCCGCGGGAACAAATGTGTTTTTGTGAGCCGATCTGAAAGATAGAAAACTCTGGGGTGATTTCTGCCCACTCGGAAGCTGGTTCCACAGAAATGGAGCTGCCACCGAAAACGCTCGATCACCAGCTGCTGCGAGATTACCCGGTGCACGAACAAGAATTTTGACGCCCCCGAACGCAATGGTCTCAGGGGTTCGTAATGAGAAACTAAAGTGGCAAGATATAGGCTCCAGGCACATTAAGACAGACCTGAATGGTGGTGGAGCACGGAGAATTGGAATCGGCGACTCAAGGTGAAGTTATTTCCCCGTATGTGAAAGCGCTCGTGAAATTTGGAAAACCTCCAACAAGACGTGCAGTACGCTTTAATATACAACGCCACCGTGCCTCACGGCTGGTGTTTCATAACAGCTCATTCTCAGCATACTGTGTATACAATGGGGGGAGAGGTGGTGTGGTGTGGGGCGGTGTGGGGTGACGAACCAGATCACTGGAGATATAATTTACTGATTTATATATCATATGAATACGATGTCTACCTACGTGTTTCACAACTTATCCATGAATTCATCTTCTATGTCCGTGTCGCCCAGAACGTGTTGTTACTGAAACCCAGATACAAATTCAAAGCTTGTGCCCCTGCATAAGGAGCTCAATTAATATTCAGTGAGTAGACCTTCGTATTGAACCTGGGGGTTCACTGTCTGATGCTGGCTTGCGCTTCTTATGCTTTTCTGCATTAGATGAGTTATTACTCTGGTTTTCCGCGGATGGGCAATATTTCTACGGACGCAATAATATTAGCCTCCAAACACTAATTATAAAAATAATCAGCAAAAATTTAATTAATTAAGAACCGGAAAAAAAGACGGTGCTTCATTAATTAAAATTTTTCTGTTGATGATTTTATTACCTGGTAAGCGTGTGCGTGGACATCGCTGCTCTCGCGTGGATTATGACCAGTCTACTGCAGGTGTAGTGTTAGTAGCACAACACGCATCTTTTAGACTTTATGTCAAGAAAAAAAGAGAAAAAAGTAACACTATATTACTGATGGGATGTCTCATTATGAATACTCTCACATCTAAACTAATAGTGTGCACGTTGATGTCGAATGTAAAAAATTTAGTCAGTAATTGCAAATTAAGAACAATAACCCAACATAAAATCAGTTAAGTGTTTTTTATACCATGATTACCTGTTCTGCTATATATGAAAAGCCTATGACATAAATTTTAGCTTTACAAACCAACCGCGATGAACACGCCAGCAATGGAATTTCAATATTAAAAATTTACACCTACAGTGACGTGCCCTGAATGCAAACTTGTCTAAAATTATCGCACGTCGCCTCGCGAAGAGTGAAATGGAAGTGGCAATTATTTATTACGTTTTTAAATGGGTTTACCTCATAAGATGCCAAAATTTAACAAACATGCATTGTCCCATGTTAATAAAGTATGCATAACTCGAAATAGTATGTTATTATGTTATTAAAACAAAAAAGGCTCAGTTTCTTTTTTTCATTTTGTTTCGGCGATAAAATTGACAGCGGAAGTACCGCCCACCGATGCTCTTGTAAACAAGAACAGATTCACTCGTAAGTACGTCTGGTGCTCAGTAAAATCGAGAAAAAGTAATAACGACGCTTAATAATCTGACGATCACGGTATAAATAAAATATACCCAAAGTATCTTGGTGTACCAAATGTTCACCACTCGTGGTGAAATGGTGTTAACCGCGTGCCGAAGGCTCGCGGTTAACGTCCCTTCACCACTCGTGGTGAACATTTGGTACACCAAACTACTATGGGTATATTCTATATATGCATTGCAACCTAAAGGCTCGTCCAACAAAACTTTTTTGGAAAATTTCAGCAATTCCCAAAATGTAAATTAAAGTGATGAATAGCGACATATTATATTCCAAAGTAATGACACAAGTGCACAAAACTTGCATCTATCCTCATTTTTAAAGAAATTGTTGTTTTGTTGTTTTTGGGATTTTTCTTTTTTTGCTTGTGATGACAAACAAATTGCCAGACACATACGTAACCGACAAGAATTACAAGGAATAGATCGGTAATTCTGATGTCCGAGTTGTAAATAAAAGAATTCACACTCCAAACTCGGAGAAAGTATATTCTTCATTTCATCACCGACGTATTGAAAACTCTCAGACAAATATAGGTTGTGTTGGGAAGACATGTTTGTTTTTATCACGTGATTATTGAGCCAAGTTGGGAAACGATTTAATTTCTAATTATTTGAAATCTGCAAATATTTCATTGCTTGTTTTCGAATGTCTGTGGGGTGTAATATATAACATACGATGCATTTATAGGAAAACATTCAACTGTCGATTTAATAATTGCAAGATATAGTCCTTAGTTGCAATGTTGAATCCTGAAACTTTGGAAAATTACGCAAGTTTCAGCAAGGGATAAATACGCCACTGATTCGAACTACTATTATTTGGTTGTTGTCGATGAGCAAAACATAAAACTGGAAAGTTATGTTTGAAAACAAAAATAATATTTACATCAACATACATTACAGTCCTCACAATTGTATATTTATGAAAAACTAATTTTATAGTAGCTGAACTATATTTGTGACGTAAGGAAGGCTTAGTGAAATCTGCTAATCGAATAAGGAGATCAAAGTTTCAGATAGTTCTTTTTCTGTTCACCAAATATAGTGAAGTTTAGTACTGTTGTAAAATAAAATTTCTTCCTCGTAGTGTGTAAGATAGGTCCACGTCGATTTGGATCGCTATTGGCACGAACAGGTTGTAAATATCTATGTGCATTGTTAAAACAGAAATAGCGTGAAGGCACCTGGTGGACAAAATCACACGAATTACCGAAATGAGACCACAACGTCTCATAAGTTTTTGATAAATGAATTTAATAAGCAATATAATTGCGATTTTGTTTAGCCTGTAATTAACTGACTACAAAATAAGTATTGGTAAACAGATCAGTTATTAATGTTTTTAAATCTCACGAGTAAGGAACAGGCAACCCTCTCTGAACAGCAACAACAGCTGAAGAGCTGAAGTATGCCTAACCATCTACAGAAATGAAATAGATTCCCCGCTTTCTAACTTAACGAAGCCAAGTGATGTAAGTATTCTGCATTCAGGGCAGGTCAAGTTTGTTGTTTTGGCCATACTTGAGCATTCACACGGCACTCTTGGGCAGTTGGCATTGCTCATGTAAAACCAGAAATGTTCAGATAATACCAAATTGGGTGTTTTATAGTTTTCCCTTTTTGGTGTGTAAATCTCATCTTTTTTAGCAATTTGACACAGATCTCATGCAAAATGGCACAGAATGCTATGTGTGTGTGTCTGGGGGGGGGGGGGGAGGGGGGGGGGGGCTGTGGACGGGATATGATTAGTGCAGATTTACAAAAGCCACATTGGACATTCTTCATTTTACATTGAATCGCTCTCTCATGAATCCTTACTTGTTCTTGTGAAAAGTGTGGAATGGCCCTTGGTGAACTTCATAAAGAAAACACAAGAAAAATGGTAGACCTTGTGCAATTTAGACACAATAAGTACAATTAGACTTACTGTCCGTTCCTTGCAAGAATGAGAAAAAGATTTCTCCAAGTCTGTACCGGAAGGATTGCAGAATATAACAATTCACTAAGGTTAAGGTATTTTATTGTACAAACTCTGGTCTCTTACTTCCGTCATAGCAGGCTTTCAGGCAGTGCTTTCTATCATATGGTATTAGTTGCATGGCAAATATTAGTTTCCACATGATCTCTTGATCTATGTTTCATTCCACAAAATGATATATAATTTATTGGGATTATTCCTTTCTGGCCTTGTTTGGACTTTGGGGAAAATTACCTGAATTTTGCCCAAAGTTAGGTTAGGCGTCTCCTTCCTGTATCCTTTCAAAATAATAGCAAAGGAATCTACAGAAAGAACGACGTCGTACTTTAGTGTCATGCTTTTAAAAGAAGCTAAATGTTTACAAGTTTGAGAGGTGTCTGTGCTCTTGGTTCGGGCGATCCATGCTGCCTGATCTGTTACCAGCTCATTCGGCAGTCAATCTTCATTGAATTCCGTGTATCTTGCTGTATGTGCCATTACATGGAATCCTAAGCTCAATAATTTACCTAACCTTTCGAACAATTTATTTTTCTGTCTATTTCTGAGTTTTCATTACGTCGGAGATGAAATGGTGAATGTGCTTTCTCCGAGTATGTGGTTTCTTTTATTTACAACGGCAAAACATTTTTTCCAAATCTATAAACAGGAAAGCTCCAGTAACTGTTGATTGTTTTATGTGAATAATATCGACGATACAGTGGCATTTAATTTTGACAGATTCAACTATGCGTCGTATATCATTCGCGGATTTTTTCTAAGATTTGAGAAGAATCAATGTCTTTAGTTTACTTTGCAATTAAAACACTTATGTATTCGAAAATGTAAGTCGGACATGTTTCGACAGTGCAACGAGATTCGTATTTCTTGTCGTATCCATTTATTATGTTTAAGGGGTATATAGATGTAACTCAAGTAAAAGCATAGAGTGTTTGATACAAGTGGAGGAGAGAGGATCATAACTATATGTATCCGAGTCGAGCTCCAGGTTCTAAGGGCAGATCAGGACGAGTCGAAGACGAGTCGTGATCTACCCTTAGAACCCGGAGCGAGACTCGGATACATATTTTGTACATCCACATAATGGTAATAATCATTTTATCTTACAATATACTGGGGATAAGTCAAGAATGTAGACGAATATATAACGAACTATTTATTCGCATGGATGAACAAAAAAAAAAAAAATGGAACTCCCGCGAAAGGAACGTGCTTGTATCTGACCCCCTGATACAAACATCTGAACCAGGGAGTCGGATACACGACAGTTGCAGAGTCAATACAGAAAAAGAAATAAATGAAGAAATAAATTTATATTTTCATCAAAAAGACAGTTGAGGCATTGCACTGTGGCATCTGGTGAATGATTTCAGCGATAGTTGTATGTCTGACAAGCACACATTCCACGCACTGTGCTGTAGAAGACATGGCCGGTCAGTCACAGAATTTACCACATTAGTCCAAGACCTCAATACCTTGTAAATCGTTCTCAGTTCACGAGACAAGCGCGGATCCGACGCGGCATACTCATCACCAAACGTGAAATACCAACTTGACTGATGTTATTCCATTCTGCCTGCAGTGCAGCTGTAAGTTCCTGGACATTGGTAGAGGGCTGCTGGCGTTATCGTAAGCGCCTGCCAAGCATATCCCAGATTTGCTCGATTGGTGAAAGGTCGGACTTAGTGCTGGCCAAGGCAGTGTAGTGATGTTCTGCTCCTGGAGGAACTCTGTAGCGACACAGGCCCTGTGTGCCCTTGCACTATCATCTTGACCTCGCGCAAATGAGCTGCTAACATGTTGTTACGGTAGTACTGCTCTGTGACACGCCCGTGGGTGACATGTAATGCTGTTATGCTTGTCATGGTTATGCCTCCCCGCACCATAACCGATCCACCACCAAAACGATCGTGCTACCTAACGGTTTCGTTATGGTATCGTTCGTTCCGCCGCCGCAGCCGCCGCAGCCGCCGCCGCCACAATCTGTTTCGCCTGTCGTGGAAGTTGAGAGCGAACCTCGATTCATCAAAAAACATGACATTGCTCCACCGACGATTGTCCCAGCGCTGTCTTGCTCCACACCAATTACGCCTTGCTGCGATGTGACGTTCAGTCAAACGTGGAATTATCTGAGGTCATCGAACGTGCAAATTCCAGCTGTGTAGGCGATTTCGGATAGCCTGACCACTGATTCGCACATCTGTCGCTCGATGCATCTGCTGTCGAATTTCTGAGGCACTTTGATGTCGGTTTCGTAATGCTGTGGTTCGGATGAAACGATCCTAGTTAGCAGTTGCCACCGTTGGACGGCCTGACCGACATTTATCATCAACATTGCCTGTCTGGCGGTAGCATGACCACAACCTGTTAATCACCGATTGAGTAACGTTGCGAATTTGAGCCACCGCAGTCTGTCTGTTGCCAGTTTCCAATATGCCAACGACACGTAAACGTTCGTTACGTGTCAGTCTCCGCATACCTCAAAAGCTACGTTTCGACTAGAAACTATAGTTTATACCAAGAAAAGAACGATGAGACCTCAGAAAAAAGCCCGTCCAGTACAAATGAAAATTTCAAAACGTACCCCCACAGACATTAACGCGGCGCGCGTGCAAAAAAACTGCACGAAGTTTTCGTGGGCCGGTGACATTCATAATCCACACTAAACTTGGTAACATACTGATATGTCCAATCTCGCGTATTTCCGAAAATGTTAACATCAGTTTGGATATCCCCTACTTTTCTTTAATAGTATGTTATCCCAACGAAGGCATGCCTGATGATGTAGTTGGCATAATAGTCAGGCGGGGTTTAACCCTTTACCCAACATAACGGCCAAAATCGGCCAGCGTAATTCACAAAAATCGCCAATTAATTTTCATTATTTTTTCATTTTTTGTCTCAATAACACAGGTTATGGCCCCTTTGAGACAAAAGATGAAAAAAAATTAGTTATTCAAGAATTTTGTTTCAAGTTTCATCTGCTTTTCATGTTAGGTAAAGGGTTAAGAATGGAATGTATTTCAATGTTTTATGAATAATACACTACAGTATTGAATACTAAACTAACAGTTAATCAGGATGCGTCGTGCAAAGTGTGAGGTGGGTGGGTTATGGGTGTGACACCTCCCCAAAGTATTTTCATCAGAATTGATTGTAGTCGAAGATATCATTTCTCAAGATAGTAACCGTGAACTTTGTAAAAAGAGTAGATTTGATACTTAGACAGAGGTCGCGCACAGTTGGCTAAACAAAGAGTAGTCTATAGTACTCGAGTCGACCTGCTGGGGTCCACCATGACCAATTTGGTGTACCGGTGTAGTACGTGTCAATTAAATGAGAAGGTGCCTCACGAATATTACATGTATATTTCATTTGTTCAGTCATAAATTTCCAATCAATTTTCCGAAATTATCAACATCAGTTTGAATCCTCTGCGTTTTTGAATAGAATACTTCAGGGATGCCTGTATATTGACACGTCTGCGTTTTTGAATAGTATACAACAGGGATGCCTGTATATTGACACGTCTGCGTTTTTGAATAGTATACTACAGGGATGCCCGTATATTGACACGACTGCGTTTTTGAATAGTATACTACAGGGATGCCTGTATATTGACACGTCTGCGTTTTTGAATAGTATACTACAGGGATGCCTGTATATTGACACGTTTGCGTTTTTGAATAGTATACTACAGGGATGCCTGTATATTGACACGTCTGCGTTGTTGAATAGTATACAACAGGGATGCCTGTATATTGACACGTTTGAGTTTTTGAATAGTATACTACAGGGATGCCTATATATTGACACGTCTGCGTTTTTGAATAGCATACTACAGGGATGCCTGTATATTGACACGTTTGCGTTTTTGAATAGCATACTACAGGGATGCCTGTATATTGACACGTCTGCGTTGTTGAATAGTATACTACAGGGATGCCTGTATGTTGACACATCTGCGTTTTTGAATAGCATACTACAGGGATGCCTGTATATTGACACGTTTGCGTTTTTGAATAGTATACTACAGGGATGCCTATATATTGACACGTCTGCGTTTTTGAATAGCATACTACAGGGATGCCTGTATATTGACACGTTTGCGTTTATGAATAGCATACTACAGGGATGCCTGTATATTGACACGTCTGCGTTGTTGAATAGTATACTACAGGGATGCCTGTATGTAGACACGTCTGCGTTTTTGAATAGTATACTACAGGGATGCCTGTATATTGACACGTCTGCGTTGTTGAATAGTATACAACAGGGATGCCTGTATGTTGATGCGTCTGCGTTTTTGAATAGTATACTACAGGGATGCCTGTATATTGACACGTTTGCGTTTTTGAATAGTATACTACGAGGATGCCTGTATATTGACACGTCTGCGTTTTTGAATAGCATACTACAGGGATACCTGTATGTTGATACGTCTGCGTTGTTGAATAGTATACTACAGGGATGCCTGTATGTAGACACGTCTGCGTTTTTGAATAGTATACTACAGGGATGCCTGTATATTGACACGTCTGCGTTGTTGAATAGTATACAACAGGGATACCTGTATGTTGATACGTCAGCGTTTTTGAATAGTATACTGCAGGGATGCCTGTATATTGACACGTCTGCGTTTTTGAATAGTATACTACAGGGATGCCCGTATATTGACACGTCTGCGTTGTTGAATAGTATACTACAGGGATGCCTGTATGTTGACACATCTGCGTTTTTGAATAGCATACTACAGGGATGCCTTATATTGACACGTTTGCGTTTTTGAATAGTATACTACAGGGATGCCTATATATTGACACGTCTGCGTTTTTGAATAGCATACTACAGGGATGCCTGTATATTGACACGTTTGCGTTTTTGAATAGCATACTACAGGGATTCCTGTATATTGACACGTTTGCGTGCGCCTATTTAAAATCATTCACACAGAGAACAGTTCGATGAATTGTCTGGAAAACATGGAGGGGCACGTTCCCCTGAACCTCCCTGGTTCTGCTGCCTCTGAGCTCAAGTTAACATCGATAATTCTGAGTTTCCATTTAGACAGCTGGTTAGAACAAAAAAAAATCGATGTTTATTACATTATCATCATTAAATAGCTGATTATAGCTCATTACGGAAACTATTGTTCACAACACGTTTAATACGTGGATGACGTCATAAGTCAACGTCGACGTTGTGAGTGAGTTGGTTTTGGAAATAGAATTCAGTTAATCTCGTATTCTCAATTAACGCTCTACCTAATGCAAAGAGTGGACGTCATTTGCAGAAAACATTTACTGAATAACTGAATATTTATTTTTGTCTCATTAAAGCTTATGATGCTCGTTCCAATGATGTGTCATAAACCTTGTCTTTGAGGCAAAAATTGAAACAAAATACCTAAATTTGGATGGTTATTCTGCGAAAAGCGCTGACCAGGTTTAGTCGTAACGTTTGCTAAAGGCTTAAATCTCACCGTTGTGTGGTAAAAAGAATTTCAAATTATCACGATTTGACATGAAATTTGTGAACCTCGTTCACTCGATCTGAGTCTCGGACTGATTTTAGTAAACTCGGTGAAAAAATTCTATATGAAAATCGCGACTCATTAGACATGCTCTATTTAAAAATATAAATCTCAGTTATACTACGCTTACGTGGAAATAGTGAGCAAATTAATAATTCCACTTATCCTTCCCTTAGAAAGAGAGAGAGAGAGAGTAGTGAGTAAATTAAAAATACCAGTTATACTATCTTTAGAGAGGAAGTAGTGAGTAAATTAAAACTCCCAGTAGTACTCTCTCCAATTTTGAATCGCTAGTTATAGGTGAAAATCGTCCCCTGAGCTCCAATGCATTCTCTGTGCCAGTAGTCACATAGAACACATTGGAGCTCGGGGGGCAAAAGAGTAACACGGGTTCCCCTCGCATATTTGTTTGGCGATAAAATGTGATCTTTTTGTTGATAATTTGTCAAATGAATTGCTGAATGTCCTTCTAATATAATATTAGAACGTTCCTTTTCATGTTCTGTCGGTCGATAGTACCTGAGGTTGTGTGATTGCTGAAATAAAACCTGAAGCAGCGAAGCTGCTGAAGGTTTTATTTCAGAAATCACACAACCTCAGGTACTATCGACCGATAGAACATGAAAGAGAAACGTTCTAATTATTTTATTATGCCGTACAAAAAATAGCTTTCATTGTTAAGCGTTAACTGCAACATGCCATCAATCTTGTAATAACAATGTAGTCAAATCCAAAAACATGACCTCATTTCGAACGAATGACGTCTCTTCAGAAGTTTCTAGATCACCAAATTCGAAAATGACTTGTCACAAGTGCCGTCGCTTTGCGAGTTTCTATATCACCAAAACCAGTGTTTACAACTGTTTCGTGCTGTTCGTGTTATAATTCATTATTAATGCTTGTGTGATAAGTGGTATAATAGAATATAAATTCATGTTTCTTGGACGACGACAGTTGTTAGAATTAAGCGGAGTGAAACAATTTATTTTGAACTTGAATCGGAGGCTCAATGAGGTCGAGGAGTACTAAACTTGTGGAAATATAATTGATTGAACTTGAAGTCATAACTCATATTTAGAGAGGGACTTGTGCATAAATTAAAAATACCAGTTACACTGCACTAAGAGGGGGAGAAGCGAATAAATACCCTTCGAGAGAGAGAGAGTAGAGAGTAAATTAAAATAGGTTGACGATGTTTTTTATTTAGAGTAACATTCATTTTGTTCAGGTTGTGCGACTCTGCCAGATAATGCAACATAAATGAGCGCTGCTGAAATCATAATGGCAGGTAGCTGTATTATGGTAGGTAGCAGTAAGGGCAGAATTATTGTAGGTTTCATGCATAAAAGATTGACATTTCCCAAGAAACTCGATTTTTAATTAAATTAAATTAATCAGGAATTCGAGCTTGTGCAAGAAATAAATTTTTATATGAAAAGTTTCTAAACGATATTTCTTTTATTTCAGCCGATTCCCTGAGTTTGAAAAACTATATAAAATTTATTTTTCTGTTACTAAACTCAAAAAAGATTGTAAATAGGAAAACTTATGCAACTGATGATACGTTGATTGTTTTATGTGAGTAATATCAAGGATATAGTGGCATTTAATTTTGACAGATTTACCTGCGCGTCTTACAGTACGTGGAGAGTGGATTGTAAGTAAATCACCCGCGGAGTGAGGTTATCACCCAAGCTAGAACTTTCAATTTTTGTTCATATCGACAGGAAACACAAGCAACGTTTCAGCCAATGGACCTCCGGGTTTAACCCGGAGGTACATTGGCTGAAACATTGCTGGGGCTGGTTGTGCTTTGCAACAAACTCGTAATTATTGCTTGGGTGGAATCTCCACTCTGTGGTGATTTAGTGATAATACACTCTCCACGTACTGTGTGTCATTCACAGATTTTTTTTAAGATTCGGTAAATTGATGTATTTTCTTTTCACTACTATCACTGTCAACATGGAACACTTAGTCTTAGGTATCCGAAAAGGTTAATGGGACAAGTTCCGACAGGACAACAAGTTTCTTATTTCCTGACGTGTTCCATCATTATTTTTGAGAGATATATAGATGCAGTTCAAATTGACATTGGTAGACATGAGTTGTCATTTTGACAAGTGATTAGAACAAATACTAGGCAAAAGAGACATATAAGAACAAAAGACCCAGTTTTATTACTTTCCCAAGTGTGATTTACTGGGATTTCCAGGTTTGATTTAAACGATAACTTCACAAGTGAATTATGCAATCAACAATTGCGTCATGTATCCGTGCGCGCAAACGAAGACGCTTTGCCGTGGGTGTAATGGGGACTTAATTGTTTTTGGCTTTTTTGGCTCTTTTTTTAACCCTCTACCTAACATGAAAAGCAGGCGACACTTGCAAAAACACTTCTTGAATAACTATTATTTTAAGTTTTTGTCTCAAAAACGTAGGTTATGACCCCTCATTGGAACGAGCTCAACGAGCTCGTTCCAATGAGGGGTCATAACCTATGTTTTAGAGACAAAAATGAAAAATATTGAAAATTAATTGGCGCGTTTTGAGAATAGCGCTGTCCGTTTTTGGCCGTTACGTTAGGTAAAGGAAATAAATAGGAAAACTTATGCAACTGATGATTTGGTGATTGTTTTATGTGAATAATATCAAGGATCTAGTAGCATTTAATTGTGACAGATTTAACTGCACGTATTATATCATTCGCAGATTTTTCCACGATTCTATAAATTGATGTATTTTCTTTGCAATGATCTCATTGTCAACAAGATACACTTAGTCTTGTGTATCTGAAAATGTTAATGGGACGAGTTCCGTCAGGGCTACAAGGTATTCATTTCCTGGGGTGTTCCTTCATTATGTTTAAGAGATAATAGGTGCATCTCAGATAGACATTGGTAGACATGGGTTGTCATTCAGACAAGTGGTTAAAACAAATACTCGGCAAAACAAATATATGAGAAAAAAAGATCCAATTATTCTACTCTTAGTGGCAGATTAGTGTGTAAATCATAGCGAGTTTGCTGTGTATTAGATCTGGAGTTACATTCATTTCGTTCAGGCGAAGCGACTGTGACTGCCACACTCTAAAATCAGTTGAGTTAAAAAGCAGCCGCAATGCACTGACACAAGTGCCGATATTGTAAAGTTGGTTCCGTGTTATTAATTTTCGCGCTATTCTATCGCTTGATATTCGAAGACCTGAAAGATGTTACGCTGTTAATACAGTCTGTGCGAAACAGCTTTCACGTCATTGGTAAAACATGTTAAGCCACAAAACCATCAAAAGTTGGCGAAAACAGGCCCATAGGTAGTAGAAGTCACGACATTTTATCTGTGTCTATGGTAGTAGAGTTTGCCACATTTTATGGGTTTATGGCAGTAGAGTAGCGACATTTTATCTGTGGCTATGGTAGTAGAGTTTGAGACATTTTATCTGTGTCTACGGTAGTAGGGTTAGCGACATTTTATCCGTATCTATGGCAGTAGAGTTCGAGACATTTTATCTGTGCCCATGGTAGAAGAGTTCGCGGCATTTCATCTGTGTCTATGGTAGTAGAGTTCGAGATATTTCATCTGTGACTATGGTATTAGAGTTCGCGGTATTTCATCCGTGTCTGTGGTAGTAGAGTTAGCGATATTTCATCTGTGTCTATGGTAGTAGGGTTATCGACATTTTATCTCTGTCTGTGATAGTAGAGTTAGTTACATTTTATCTGTGTCTATGGTAGTAGGGTTATCGACATTTTATCTGTGTCTATGGTAGTAGAGTTCACGACATTTTACCGATGTCTATGGTAGTAGGGTTATCGATATTTTATCTGTGTCTATAGTAGTAGAGTTTACGACATTTTATCGATGTCTATGGTAGTAGGGTTATCGACATTTTATCTGTGTCTATGATAGTAGAGTTAGCTACATTTTATCTGTGTCTATGGTAGAAGGGTTAGCGACATTTTATCCGTGTCTATGACAGTAGAGTCTGCACCATTTTGTCTGTGTCTATGGTAGTAGACATAGCGACATTCTATCTGTGTCTATGGTAGAAGAGTTTGCGACATTTTATCTGTGTCTGTGGTAGTAGAGTTCGCGGCATTTCATCGGTGTCTGTGGTAGTAGGATTAGCGACATTTTATCTGTGTCTATGGTAGAAAAGTTTGCGACATTTTATCTGTGCCTATGGTAGTGGGGTTAGCGACATTTTATCTGTGTCCCTGGTAGAAGAGTTACCTACATATATCTGTGCCTATGGTAGTATAATTTGCGACATTTTATCTGTGTCTATGGCAGAAGAGATAGCGACGTTATATCCGTGTCCATGGTAGTAGAGTTCGCAACATTTTATCTGTGTCTATGGTAGTAGGGTTGCGACATTTTATCTCTGTCTATGCTAGTAGAGTTCGCGACATTTTATCTGTGTCTATGGTAGTAGAGTTCGCGACATTTTATCTGTGTCTATGGTAGTAGAGTTAGCGTCATTTTATCTGTGTCTATGGTAGTCGAGTTCGCGACATTTTATCTGTGTCTATGCTAGTAGAGTTAGCGACATTTTATCTCTGTCTATGCTAGTAGAGTTAGTTACATTTTATCTGTGTCTATGGTAGTCGAGTTCGCGACATTTTATCTGTGTCTATGCTAGTAGAGTTAGCGACATTTTATCTCTGTCTATGCTAGTAGAGTTAGCGATATTTTATCTGTGTCTATGGTAGTAGAGTTAGCGACATTTTATCTGTGTCTATGGCAGTAGAGTTAGCGACATTTTATCTCTGTCTATGCTAGTAGAGTTAGCGGCATTTTATCTGTGTCTATGGTAGTAGAGTTCGCGATATTTTATCTGTGTCTATGCTAGTAAAGTTAGCGACATTTTATCTCTGTCTATGGTAGTAGGGTTGCGACATTTTATCTGTGTCTATGGTAGTAGGGTTATCGACATTTTATCTGTGTCTATGCTAGTAGAGTTCGCGACATTTTATCTGTATTTATGGTAGTAGAGTTAGCGACATTTTATCTCTGTCTATGCTAGTAGAGTTCGCAACATTTTATCTGTGTCTATGGTAGTAGGGTTGCGACATTTTATCTGTGTCTATGGCAGTAGGGTTGCGACATTTTATCTCTATCTATGCTAGTAGAGTTCGCGACATTTTATCTGTGTCTATGGTAGTGGAGTTAGCGACATTTTATCTCTGTCTATGCTAGTAGAGTTCGCAACATTTCATCTGTGTCTTTGGTAGTAGGGTTGCGACATTTTATCTCTGTCTATGCAAGTAGAGTTCGCGACATTTTATCTGTGTCTATGGTAGTAGAGTTAGCGACATTTTATCTGTGTCTATGGTAGTAGAGTTAGCGACATTTTATCTCTGTCTATGCTAGTAGAGTTAGCGACATTTTATCTGTGTCTATGGTAGTAGAGTTCGCGATATTTTATCTGTGTCTACGCTAGTAGAGTTAGCGACATTTTATCTCTGTCTATGGTAGTAGAGTTAGTTACATTTTATCTGTGTCTATGGTAGTATGGTTATCGACATTTTATCTGTGTCTATGGTAGTAGAGTTAGCGACATTTTATCTGTGTCTGTGCTAGTAGAGTTAGCGACATTTTATCTTTGTCTATGCTAGTAGAGTTAGCGAAATTTTATCTGTGTCTATGGTAGTAGAGTTAGCGACATTTTATCTGTGTCTATGGTAGTAGGGTTGCGACATTTTATCTGTGTCTATGGTAGTAGGGTTATCGACATTTTATCTGTGTCTATGCTAGTAGAGTTCGCGACATTTTATCTGTGTCTATGGTAGTAGAGTTAGCGACATTTTATCTCTGTCTATGCTAGTAGAGTTCGCAACATTTTATCTGTGTCTATGGTAGTAGGGTTGCGACATTTTGTCTGTGTCTATGGTAGTAGGGTTGCGACATTTTATCTCTGTCTATGCTAGTAGAGTTCGCGACATTTTATCTGTGTCTATGGTAGTGGAGTTAGCGACATTTTATCTCTGTCTATGCTAGTAGAGTTCGCAACATTTTATCTGTGTCTTTGGTAGTAGGGTTGCGACATTTTATCTCTGTCTATGCTAGTAGAGTTCGCGACATTTTATCTCTGTCTATGCTAGTAGAGTTCGCGACATTTTATCTCTGTCTATGGTAGTCGAGTTCGCGACATTTTATCTGTGTCTATGGTAGTAGAGTTAGCGACATTTTATCTCTGTCTATGCTAGTAGAGTTCGCGACATTTTATCTGTGTCTATGGTAGTCGAGTTCGCGACATTCTATCTGTGTCTATGGTAGTAGAGTTAGCGACATTTTATCTGTGTCTATGGTAGTAGAGTTAGCGACATTTTATCTGTGTCTATGGTAGTCGAGTTCGCGACATTTTATCTGTGTCTATGCTAGTAGAGTTAGCGACATTTTATCTCTGTCTATGCTAGTAGAGTTAGTTACATTTTATCTGTGTCTATGGTAGTCGAGTTCGCGACATTTTATCTGTGTCTATGCTAGTAGAGTTAGCGACATTTTATCTCTGTCTATGCTAGCAGAGTTAGCGATATTTTATCTGTGTCTATGGTAGTAGAGTTAGCGACATTTTATCTGTGTCTATGGCAGTAGAGTTAGCGACATTTTATCTCTGTCTATGCTAGTAGAGTTAGCGGCATTTTATCTGTGTCTATGGTAGTAGAGTTCGCGATATTTTATCTGTGTCTATGCTAGTAGAGTTAGCGACATTTTATCTCTGTCTATGGTAGTAGAGTTAGTTACATTTTATCTGTGTCTATGGTAGTAGGGTTATCGACATTTTATCTGTGTCTATGGTAGTAGAGTTCGCGACATTTTATCTGTGTCTATGGTAGTAGAGTTAGCGACATTTTATCTGTGTCTGTGTTAGTAGAGTTAGCGACATTTTATCTTTGTCTATGCTAGTAGAGTAAGCGACATTTTATCTGTGTGTATGGTAGTAGAGTTAGCGACATTTTATCTTTGTCTATGGTAGTAGGGTTGCGACATTTTATCTGTGTCTATGGCAGTAGGGTTGCGACATTTTATCTCTATCTATGCTAGTAGAGTTCGCGACATTTTATCTGTGTCTATGGTAGTGGAGTTAGCGACATTTTATCTCTGTCTATGCTAGTAGAGTTCGCAACATTTCATCTGTGTCTTTGGTAGTAGGGTTGCGACATTTTATCTCTGTCTATGCAAGTAGAGTTCGCGACATTTTATCTGTGTCTATGGTAGTAGAGTTAGCGACATTTTATCTGTGTCTATGGTAGTAGAGTTAGCGACATTTTATCTCTGTCTATGCTAGTAGAGTTAGCGACATTTTATCTGTGTCTATGGTAGTAGAGTTC
Organism: Pictodentalium vernedei; assembly: GCA_031216915.1. Lineage (NCBI taxonomy): Eukaryota > Metazoa > Mollusca > Scaphopoda > Dentaliida > Dentaliidae > Pictodentalium > Pictodentalium vernedei. The sequence goes on from CM062294.1 coordinate 42,038,841, forward strand.
GCGATATTTTATCTGTGTCTACGCTAGTAGAGTTAGCGACATTTTATCTCTATCTATGGTAGTAGAGTTAGTTACATTTTATCTGTGTCTATGGTAGTAGGGTTATCGACATTTTATCTGTGTCTATGGTAGTAGAGTTAGCGACATTTTATCTGTGTCTGTGCTAGTAGAGTTAGCGACATTTTATCTTTGTCTATGCTAGTAGAGTTAGCGAAATTTTATCTGTGTCTATGGTAGTAGAGTTAGCGACATTTTATCTGTGTCTATGGTAGTAGGGTTGCGACATTTTATCTGTGTCTATGGTAGTAGGGTTATCGACATTTTATCTGTGTCTATGCTAGTAGAGTTCGCGACATTTTATCTGTGTCTATGGTAGTAGAGTTAGCGACATTTTATCTCTGTCTATGCTAGTAGAGTTCGCAACATTTTATCTGTGTCTATGGTAGTAGGGTTGCGACATTTTGTCTGTGTCTATGGTAGTAGGGTTGCGACATTTTATCTCTGTCTATGCTAGTAGAGTTCGCGACATTTTATCTGTGTCTATGGTAGTGGAGTTAGCGACATTTTATCTCTGTCTATGCTAGTAGAGTTCGCAACATTTTATCTGTGTCTTTGGTAGTAGGGTTGCGACATTTTATCTCTGTCTATGCTAGTAGAGTTCGCGACATTTTATCTCTGTCTATGCTAGTAGAGTTCGCGACATTTTATCTCTGTCTATGGTAGTCGAGTTCGCGACATTTTATCTGTGTCTATGGTAGTAGAGTTAGCGACATTTTATCTCTGTCTATGCTAGTAGAGTTCGCGACATTTTATCTGTGTCTATGGTATTCGAGTTCGCGACATTCTATCTGTGTCTATGGTAGTAGAGTTAGCGACATTTTATCTGTGTCTATGGTAGTCGAGTTCGCGACATTTTATCGGTATCTATGGTAGTAGGGTTAGCGACATTTTATCTGTGTCTATGGTAGTAGTGCTAGCGACATGTTAGTTGTGTCTATGGTATGAGATTAGCGACATTTTTTCTGTGTCTATGGTAGTAGTGTTGCCACATTTTATCCCTGGCTATGCTAGTAGAGTTAGCTACATTGTATCTGTTACTATGCTAGTATAGTTAGCTACATTGTGTCTGTCTCTATGGTTGTAGAGTTAGCTACATTTTATCTGTGTTTATGGTAGTAGAATTAACGACATTTTATCTGTGTCTATGGTTGTAGAGTTAGCTACATTTTATCTGTGTCGATCGTAGTAGAATTAACGACATGTTATCTGTGTCTATGGTAGTAGAGTTAGCGACATTTTGTATGTGTTTATGGTAGTATGATCAGACACTTAATGATTTTTCTACCACATTTCAGGGGATTTTCTAACTGAAGTCATTATTTTGTCACTAGTTACACTCAATGGATGAATTCCAAATCTAGAACCCGAACGTTATACATTTCGAACACAAGGAGAGGATGAATTCCAATTTATTGAGCAGATGAAAATTCACAAGAAGCAGCCGGACAATCCTTATCTAAGGGGATCGGAATGCAAATGGTTTGCTAAAAAGATGAATGTCTGATATCCGGGTGGAAGGAGTACAGTTGGAAATTCAGAGGAGGCAAACTCCCCGGTCGAAGACCCCCAACCACGTTCCCGGTTATAAGTAGCTAGTACATTTAAAGTCATGTCCTCGTGATCAACATGGAAAGTCAAGCCCCCTTTTTATGCATCCCGATCTGTCTAATACAAGTGTTATGGGGAACAGAAATGCAATTTTCGTAATAGCACGAGACAACTGGCACCTCCCAAGTCTCTATTAACTCACTCATATGATCCCCATTCTTAAGAATGGGAATCAAGTGATAGATTTAATATGGAAAGTTATTCAATGGAGTTGTCGGATTTAGAAGTAGGGACAACCTAGGGTAACACAATTGTTAGAGAAAGAGTCATAGAGGATTGTAACCTTTTTTGGCGAGAAGTGTGTGTGTGTAGGAGGGGGGGGGGGGAGGGTGATCAAAGCAAAGGGTCTTTGGGGGCCTGTGTGATAAAGAGACGCCTGGTTTTTTAAGAGTCCCTTGATGGTATCTTTGATTGATCACTGCCGTTAAAGCTAAGTTCGCGGACGCTGGAGGTTTGGGTGAAAATGGAGGAAACTAGTGAAAAGGAGTGCCAAATGTACAATTTAAGCGTAGGTCCAAAATTCCAGTCTAACAGAATAAGACTCCTTAGAAGTAAAATGGGGGAGTGGGATGGGAGAATAAATACCAGGTGGTTAATAGGTGACACAAAGGAGAGGGTTAGTATGCTTATCGGAGAGACTCGGAAGAATGGCGTAGGGGATGTCATTAAGCAATTCGCCTACAGGTGTTGGAAGGATAGAAGTGCGTAAGAATTGGGAAGCATTTGGGAGCACAGGAGTAATGGAATCCTTCTTACCAGAGAAGCGCGGCAAATCAGTGGCCGGGTTAAGTATAATTGTTATTACTGAGTTCACTAAGCCTACAGTAACTCCGAATCTTGCGTTTTTTAATGGTTTTGTCGTGTCACTTACATCTAAGGTTCGAATTCGATTCGCCGTTGTGAATTTACAGATACTTACTTTCAAACGTGACTCCGCCATCAGGGGCCTTGCTGTGTGTTCCATTATAAATACGGCACGTTTTGTCGACTGCGTTGTATGAAAACCTAACACAGAAATCAACTAAGCAGTGTCGCGCGCACTCGAACGATGATGCGAAGTTCTGGAGAATCTTGCCAGGTTGTGATGTTCCGTCCGATCTCCCAACAAAAATATCAACCTTATTTTTAAAGGCTTCACATTCTCTGCCAGAGTCGGTTATAAACGCAAGTAGGATTGGGTATATAACTCTCATTTTCTGTAACGTTAAATTGTGATTCGAAGTGTTGCGCTTCTGTTCTGGGTTGTAAAATGAACAGTTAACTATAAACTTATGTTCTCATATCGATTATGTTTATACAAGAAACATGTGAATTCTTCACGTTGGCTCTCTTTAAAATAATCAATCATTACACTTCAGCAGTACATTTTTTAATTAACCTTAAATTTTCAGAGACAGGTTGTGTTGATGAATCATTGTGTCTGTATACATAAATATATCTTACCTCCTACAAGTATCTTGGAATTTTATTGGTTCAAAGACGTCACATGCAGACTGCATATAAAACCATATGCTGCCTGTCAACATCAATATACTCTGACAGCTATGGGTAATCTCCCCTTTGTTCATTGATTATTGAAAATGGCGGCAGCCGATAAACGCTTCAAGTTGAAAGATTGAGTGTTGGAAGCCTATATTTGGTCTGAAGTGAAGGTTAGGCAACTTAAAAGGCTTCATATTCTGTGGATTTGTGTCATGTTACCTGTGAAATGAAACTGTTTGGTATGTATGAATTTGCCTTGTTACAATTTATGGGAGAGTGCCTGTAGGCACTCTCCCATAAATTATAACAAGGCAAAGACACGTGAACACATTGTGAGAATTCTCTCATTTAATTTTGATCGCTATTGTTATTAGTTCTGTACATCGATGCAGCAGTTGGTAAGATATATTCGTTACACAGGTTGTTGGTGGCCTGATATGATATATATGGTGACAGTTAATTTCATATTGGACTTTTCGCTCTCGTCCAATATGAAATTAACTGACACCATATATACCATATTAGGCCACCAACGAACTGTGTAACTAATATTATTATCATTATATTATGTCTACGTACAAAATGTTGTATCAGAGTCGCATACTTGTTTCCAAGGCCATATCTCGGCAAGTCGAAGACAAGTCAAGATATTGCCTTAGAAACACGAGCGCCACCTGGATACATCTCTTTGTTTATAGACATAATGGTGATGGCAGGTCTATCTTATAATTCCCAACTGTAGCGTGATTAGCTTGATTGAGTAGCATTTCTATTCTAGATTTCCTTTTCAGCCTCGTGAAACGCTGGTTGTCGTGGTCCAAACTGTTTGCGGCAGCCTAAAACTTTCCAGATCCCAGGGTAAAATTAATGAACGCGTTAGTTCAACATTCCGAAACGATTGGACGCTGTAACTGTGTGTCAATTCAATTTGAGTGCGTCCAGAAATTTAAACAATGAAACATAAAAGTAATGGAGCTTCATCTTTTGATAATAATATCTTTCTGGGTTGGTTTTATCCCTGCAAGATATAGAAACTTATACTGCCCCTCGTAAACGCATTTCGAAAGTTTGTCATTTTCTATAAATAGTAACGTAACTAAATCATAACTGAACACGTGCTTGAATTCAGCTCTTTCAGGATGCAGAATTTGTTGGTTGAAAGACTATGGAAGTCTGAGCTGTATGTGAATTATTCAAAAACTAAATAGATCAGAAAGTTTATCGGGATACACAACTCGGTATGATGGGATTATTTTGGAACCTAGATTATCAGTGATTAATTACATATACAGTTACATTTTATTATGTTTGTTGGGTTATGATTTGTTGAATAGTGAGTGCCCTCTCGTGAGGAAGTCGATTTTCCAGCAACTACTGAGATAGTAGCGCCCTTCTCTATCCAATAAACTATTTGCGTTTGACGACCATTTTGCTCTGGGAAAACATTAGCTAGCCGAATGTAACGAAGATGGTTTGACGAGCTTATTGGACGCCGTATTGCGCAGCGTCTGCGTATCTTAGAAGATGAACGATCGGCTTGCTTGGGAGAAGCCTCATCACACCGGGAGGGTCTATAGTCGCAAATCGACCGCATCCGAGACACTATCGACAGGAATGTGAGTAAAGAAACAAAACTCGCTGAATCTTGTTTCGCGAGCAAGGAATCGCCATCGCCAGCATATTGACTGCGATCGAAATAGCCATGTCAACTCCGGTTCTGGATCTGTTGGGTAAATGTGGTGCCTCACCATCTACCTCGGCTCCACCATATGCGCAGGGCTTGAAAAAGTGGGCCAAGAAACATCTGCGTGTTAGTGGGCGAGCTTCAGTGAAACATGAAGAAAAACCTTCAGCTGACATGATTGTGAAACATGAAGAAAAACCTTCAGCTGACATGATTGTGAAACTGGTTTCTTTCGTTATTGGGCCATGGTCCTCTCAGTCGGTAGACCGTTGCTCGTTGCTGCCCGAGGTTGGTTATCATCATAGGGTGAACCAAATCGCCAGTGCCCACATAGCAACACGGTGTTCAATAGGAGCGGTCCTCTCTTCGGCGGAATGTTCAGCGGGCTTAGCTTCCGACATGAAGCTGCACAGAGAAACGGCAGCCACGTGTTACGGACGTGACAACCGTTACTTATTCCCAGTTCCTTATTTGACATCCGTTATCAACCGATTCTGTCGGATGATAACCGATGTCGAATAGGGAACATGGAATGAGTAAGACTGCTAGGTCCTCACCAGAGAAACAGTTGATTGTTTACTCGAAAGTTGTAGCTACGTGTATACGCATAGATTTCTGTAAATATTTCACCAGTACTGACTGGTTAGAAAATATAGAAATATTTATACCATGATTACCTATTCTACTATATATGAAAAATCTATGACATAAATTTCAGCGTTATACACCAACCGTTATGAACACGCCAGCAATGGGATTTCAATAGTAAAAATTTACACCTACATGTATAGTAGGACAACATCCTCGTTGGCCTTTCGTGACGTTGACCTGAATGCAAACTTGTCTAAATTTATCGCACGTCGCCTCGCGAACAGTGAAATGGAAGTGGCAAGTATTTATTACGTTTTTAAATGGATTTTCCTCATAAGATGCCAAAAATTAACAAACATCACAGTCTCATGTTAATAAAGCATGCATAACTCGAAATAGTATGTTATTATGTTAATAAAATGAAAAAGGCTCAGTTTCTTTCTTTTTTTTCATTTCGTTTCGGCGATAAAATTGACAGCGAAAGTACCGCCCACCGATGCGCGTGTAAATAAAAAACAGATTCGCACGTTTGTACGTCTGGTTCTCAGTAACATCGAGAAAAAATAATAGCGACTCTTAATAATCTGACGATCATGGTATAAATAAAATATACCCAAAGTAGCTTGGTGTACCAAATGTTCACCACTCGTGGTGAACATTTGGTACACCAAGCTACTATGAGCATATTTTGTATGTACCCATCTACACGTTTTCATGAATAATCCTTCGAACCATCGTTTAACGCAGTTGGGATGCATATTTCTTCAACAATGTTTATGCACTCTAATTGACATGTTTGCACCAGATAGAAACATACAAGTGTTCCTGAAGACTTGAGTTCGGAATTGCTTCCATTTGAGTTATGATGAATATTGTTTACAAGCAACACATTGACATTTGCATGCACTGATTGATGCTTCCTAGGAAAACAAATATATTGCAGTTTCACCTGTCGTTTCACACGAATAGGTAACGCATACGAAGCTTTCCGCAGATGATGGATTGCTGAGACTCCGCACCGCGTGCTGCCAACCAAACTACAGCGTTCACGTGTTTCTACCAGAATTACTTTGGTTGGTTGCAGTCGCTAATGGTTAATAATGTACCGTTTATCTGGGGGTGTTTGTTTGTGGCTGATATATATACCCAAGCTGGAGGTTTTGAAGCTGACGAATTCCAGTCTGCGCTTTAGGGGTTGAACTTGAATATAATTTGAGCGCTTGTTTGTTTTGTAGAAGAAACACACGGCTTGTATGTCATACCTGCAACATATCAGAATGGCTTTGCTGTGATAGTACTTTTTCTTTGAACTGGCGGCCCGTTGTTATTTATACGTTTTTATAATTCCGTCACGACTGCTTAGTGGTTACGGCATTGGACTTCAAACCGAAGCTCCACGATTCCATCCCTGCGTTGCGTGTGACATAGCGAGCGTTAATGGCCGTAGCTCAATGACTGTCTAGTGGTTTTGTAATACAGTTTGGACTTTGTTAGGGAGAGTGGTGGCTCGGTGGTTGCGGAGTTGGATTTCAAACCGAAAGGTCTACAATTCGATCACCGCCAGAGGTAACTTTGTTTTGTCCTTGGGCAAGGCACTTAATCCCGATTGCGCTTCGTATTAAGGTTTATTGCACATCGATGGAGCACCTGTCTTCAACCAATGCCAACCTTGCTTGTGTGGAGTTAGTATGTTGGAAAGCCTGACAGATGCACGACGCTGCTCGGTGGTTCTCTCCGGGTACTTCCTCCACCGTAAAACTGTCCGACATGGGGTAACCCTGACTGTCGACAGTGTCGTTAAATCACTATAAAAATATAAATAAATAAATAACATGGATTCAGTGATGATTCCAAATTCAACGGATCTCTCTTGCTTTCATCAAAAGTGAATAAGGGACACATTACCTGGTGATTTTTCAATATTAGTTTTATTGTTGTTTCAAAACTTCCATTTGGTTGTTTTCAGTTTTCGTTTTCAGTTGATACAAAGCTGAAAATATCTTCAAAACTGAAATCTAAATAGACAATAAACATATAGTGTGTTTTTATATCTGTGTTATACAACGAGTTGAAATATGGTTTATTTTTTCGAGGCTTCGCCGAGAAAAAATAAACCATATTTCAACGAGTTGTATAACACAGATATAAAAACACACTATATGTTTATTGTTTTTATCTGATAACAAACAGACACCCGTCTCGTGCGTCTACCCGACTTATATATGCTTCCCACGGGCCTCCAAAGAAAACCAGTCTACGAGACTAAAGAAATAGGACAAGACGCATAGAGTTGTGTCCCTTACATTACAAAATCGATGACGGCGATTGTAAAGTGCGATTGCACTTCTTGCATCATGTAACTGCGCTGGAACAAAATAAATTTCAATTATTTTATTAACAGTAACAAAACGGTGTTTCAGTAGAGTTATTCTTTTTTTGACATAGTTCCAGTTTTCTTCCGTGTTTTATGCTGTAGTCCCAATATAACAAATAATTTTGCGTTTGTTTACAATTTTTACGAAGTGTTTTTTTTTCAGGTAGAGCAGACGAACTTTTAATTAGCGCAGTTCCGCGAGTACTTTTGATCGAGGCCGTGACTATAAATAGTTCGCAGTCGCCGCATACTAATTACTATTAACATTCAAGTAATTTCTACAATGTTTTGAAGCAAAATTTTAGGTTGCCTTTATTGAAGCAAAATAAATAAGAAATGACACCATCAGAGGATTTTGACAAAGTGCAATAAGCGTACAATTAAAATCTGCCCTGTGATATAACGATGTTTCATGAATGAATGAAGGAAAATGGAATTGAAAGAGGTCAGAGGTCGTTCGCATAAATTATAATTATATACAACACCCGTTGTATATACTTCAAGTATATACAACGGTTGTTATACTCTATGGTTATCAGATAAAACGATTTAGGTTATGTCTGAGATTTAAAATCAATAAGCGGCTCAATAAAAAAAGATCTAATGGTGAAGTGATGTTGAGCATGCTCAATATCATTTTAAACTGTTGATAAGATGTATTATGAGTACATGTACAAAAGCAGGAAATAGCAATAACTCATATCTCTGCCACAAAGAGTGGTTATGGATGCCACACTCTTCTGCAGCATGCTAACCCATGCCAATGATTAGGCTATAATTGCAACTAATTTGTATCCGAATTGCTGCAATAGGGCTTCATTTTTGTTCCTAAATATTCATCTCTATTCATCGGGAATTTGCCCATAGGAGCAAGAACTTGGTTTTGATACAGCAGTGCATATATCAGCATAGTTGCGATACATATATATTTAGGCTACCTGGGATATCTGAATCAAGTACAGGGGAACGAACGACGTGTTAAAAAAGCTCAGACCAGGTGAACAATAAATAGGTTACGCAAAATTTCGAAAACATCAGGCCTGTATTTGTAATACAAATGTTCAAAAGCGCATAAATCTCATCATATGTTACTAAATGTGTGTTCGGGATCTCTCTAAACTCATCTACGTCAATCATTTCATCAAACTGTAAATAAGCACGTTGCGTATTATTTAAGGTGTAAATCGTGAGAAGAGTATGATATTAATATTATTAGTTACCCCGTGTCTGATCACGTGGTACGGGTTTTTACTTACTCGAAGCCAGCCGTATCCCATGAGGCCGAAAGCCGAATGGGATACGGCTGGCTTCGGGTAGGTAAAAACCCGTACCACGTGATCAGACACGGGGTAACGAATTTATCTATTGACTTTCCGTTTTAGAAGTACAATCTATTTCATGTGTGAACACACACAGCATGAGATCTTTTATCTTCCATTGTTGAGCCATACAGGTTTCTGTGGAATTTTTGTGCAAAAGAGTTTTTGTGAAAATATGCCGATATGACTAGTATAAAAAAATTATTGAATTTCTTTTTTTCTTTTTTGTCTCAAAAACATAGCTTATGAACCCCACATTGGAGGGTCTTCTACGGGGTATGGACAATTTGTAGATTTCGGAACGAGGCTTCCACTGGGTATGGGAAATTTGTCAGTGGCTGGGCGGACGTATCGTGGGTTTCAATGAATATGGTCTCATACCACGTATCTATCAACCAATCAAATCAAAAAAATTCACTTTAGTCAATAGAAAATGAGATTTCTTATTCCTACAGAGATATTAAAGACCGCTTCTGACCCTTTATAATTCGATTTAAATCGAAATCGTTCTATGATGAGATCCGTATTTAATTTGATAACAATGACGCCGATTCGGACATTTTTAATCGTCTACATGGTCTCAAAATTCTATCAAGTTTCCCATCATCAAGAGGACTTAACCCTTTGAAACCGCGTTTCCTGAAATGTTATCGTCTTTGTGTACACTTACAGTGATATGGGTCCGTCCAGTATCAATATACAGGAAGGATAAAATAATAACTGCAATCTGCAGCCGTTTGGCTGCAGACTGCAGTTATTATTTTACCACCAATGCCCCGTGTACTGACCGCTTTAATTATAATATAATAAGACAAAAATGGGACAAAATTATGCATTGGACCGAAAAATCGGACTTTCCTGATTAAAGTGTTAAAGGAGGTTACGCTTCGGAAAAATTCTGTAATTCCACTCTCGAATAACCCACATATTCATTGATTTGCCAAAACAGAATTGTTGACCTTGTATCTAAAACTTGAGTGAAGACTGACAATATTTACTGTTGTTAGAAAGTACAATATCTACAATTTGAAAATCCATGCATGATTCGTTTCGATTCGAAATGTCCTGCCCGATTCCATCCGGAATTCGATTCGACCCAAAATTTTCAATTCACTGGGCCTTAATAGCCTTGCTCGTTTCGTAAATGATTCATAAAGGCGTCGCGTTTTTTCTCAGTAGATTGGAACATTGATGCAACTATTGTGTTTATAAACAATAATACATCACAACAACGCGCCGTTACCATGTACACACAGCTGCATACAATACAGAAGGCCTGTCATAATCACTTTATATTCTCGAGATAGATGCATTTAGCTGTGTTTTATTTACGCTCAACATTTTTAAATGAGATTACAGAATGTTTTGCTTTCGCGAGTAACTCTTCAAATTTTCACTCAATAGTACAGTACTTGTGGTGTCTCATTAGTGTTTTCAAGTGCTAATTAATTGTCCTCTCCCTGTAACTGTACGAAGTGTAGTTTGTGAAGGAATTTATTCAGCAATAAAATCGAATTATCTTTCGTCTCACATCTTTCAGCTACAGTACGTATAAACTTATTTATCTTACCTCCTACAAGTATCTGGGAATTTCATTGGTTCAAAGACGTCACATGCAGACTGCATATAAAACCATATACTGCTTGTCAACATCAATATACGCTGACAGCTATGGGTAATCTCACCTTTGTTCATTGATTATTGAAAATGGCGGCAGCCGATAAACGCTTCAAGTTGAAAGATTGAGTGTTGGAAGCCCATATTTGGTCAGAAGTGCAGGTTAGGCAACTTAAAAGGCTTCATATTATGTGGATGTGTGTCATGTTACCTTCGAAATGAAACTGTTTGGTATGTATGAATTGTAACACGGCAAAGACACGTGAACACATTGTGAGAATTCTCTCATTTAATTTTGTTCGCTGTTGTTATTAGTTCTGTGCATCGATGCAGCAGTCGGTAAGATATATTCGTTACACAGTTTGTTGGTGGCCTAATATGGTATATATGGTGTCAGTTAATTTCGTATTGGACGAGAGTCTTTGCTCTCGACCAATACGAAATTGCCTGACACCATATATACCATATTAGGCCACCAACAAACTGTGTAACTAATATTATCATCGCAAATATACTTCAGACGCCTATATTCTTTACAGCACAGTGGCTGTATACTCGTCGTGATCCACTCGTGGGCAGTGATGTTCATGCATACGTTTACCGGTTAGTAAAAATCATCAGCAGCAAAAAAAATTAATTAATGAAGCACCAGGCCGTACCCGGTGTTTCGTTGATTAAATATTTGATGTTTATTCGGTACAAATAGTCCTTGGAATCTAATATTATTGCGTCCGTGGAAATATTGCCCACCCATAGAAAGGGACCGTACTGCACCCGTAGAAATAGACCAGTCCATGACTGCGTATTGTAAATCCTAACGTTGAAAGTAGAAAGGAAATTGAAGTAAACCGTTCTATCACCTCCATAAAAGCCATAAATATATCCATATAGATTATAATAACAAGTGTTATTTGATCGGGCTTGTCATATCCGACTTGTTGACTAGGCTACAGAAACCAGATAAAAAAAAACATCCTACGCGTCTTGTTTGATGTGACAGACCTGGTCTCGATAATGAGACGAAATATGATAAACCAGAATGATTGACTGTTGTAATAATGTATTTATTTTATGACTGTGGACATTTAAAATGGAATACGACGTCTTAAAACGGGTGGAAAAGGAACTGGCGATAAATAACGTTTGCCACGACCCCCATTTGACGTAAGGGACGTTCTACAAACACGAGTGCGCGAATGCGCATGAATGTTTTACAATATAGTCCCTCGCCTTGAATAAATTATATCACGTAACCAGTCCAGTCAAGCGATTACGCTGTTTATTACTCTTCATTATTAACGGTAATTGTATTATTTAACCCTTTACCTAACGTAACGGCCAAAACCGGCCAGCGTTATTCTCAAAAATCGCCAATTAATTTTCATGATTTTTTCATTTTTTGTCTATAAAACATAGCTCGTTTCAATGAGGGGTCATAACGTATGTTTTTTAGACAAAAAATGAAAATAATAGTTATTCAAGATATTTTTTTTGCAAATGTCGTCTGCTTTTCGTGTTAGGTAAAGGGTTAAATAAACAAAAAAAAACAATGAAGTCCCCATTCACCCACGGCAAAGCGTCTTCGTTTGCGATCACGGATACATGACACAATTGTTGATTGCATAATTCAGTTGTGAAGTTATCGTTTATAATCAAACCTGGAAATCCCAGTAAATCACACTTTGGAAAGTAATAAAAAATATTATCAGATCTATTACCGTTTTCTGAGAGTGGTATTGTTTCTAATTATTTTACAGAATCCGAAGTTTCCTTTTCTCACACTCCTAGTTCAGCTGTCCGAAAGTTTTGCCTTCTCCAATGGGGAAGCTGCGACATCCGGCTAGCTAAACCACTTCTCCCACTTTGATACGGCAGCGTAGAACCGCCACACCATAGTATATTTCCAAGGATTCCTAATCTGTTTAAAAAGATTACTAATCTGTTTAAACAGATTACTAATCTGTTTGAACAGATTACTAGTCTGTTTTTTACAAATTACTAATCTGTTTAAACAGATTACTAATCTGTTTTTACAGATTAACTAATCTGTTTTTACAGATTACTAATCTGTCTTTACAGATTACTAATCTGTTTTTTACAGATTACTAATCTGTTTAAACAGATTACTAATCTGTTTTTACAGATTAACTAATCTGTATTTACAGATTAGTAATCTGTTTAAACAGATTAACTAATCTGTATTTACAGATTAGTAATCTTTTTTTGCAGATTAGCTAATCTGTATTTACAGGTTACTAATCTGTTTAAACAGATTACTAATCTGTTTTTACAGATTAACTAATTTGTTTTTACAGATTACTAAAAAACAGAATAGTTAATCTGTAAAAACAGATTAGTATTCTGTAAATACAGATTAGTTAGTTAATCTGCTTAAACAGATTACTAATCTGTAAAAACAGATTAGTAATCTTTAAAAACAGATTAGTTAATCTGTAAAAAAGTGGTTCTCCGGCTTTACTGGCTGCCGAAGTGATCCTGGCTTCCAAAGTGTGATTTACTGGGATTTCCGGGTTTGATTATAAACGACAACTTCACAAGTGAATTATGCAATCAACAATTGTGTCATGTATTCGTGCGCGCAAACAAAGACGCTTTGCCGTGGATGTAATGGGGACTCCATTGTGTTTTGTTTTTTAACCTTTTACCTTATATGAAAAGCAGACGACACTTGCAAAAAAGTCTTGAATAGCTATTATTTTCATTTTTCGTCTCAAAAACATAGGTTATGACTCCTCACTGGAACGAGCTCGGCAAGCTCGTTCCAATGAGGGATCATAACCTATGTATTAGAGACAAAAAATGAAAAAATAATGAAAATTAATTGGCGAGTGTTGAGAATAGCTCTGGCCGTTTTTGGCCGTTACGTTAGGTAAAGGGTTAAATAATATAATTATCGTTAATAATGAAAAGTAATAAACAGAGTAATCACTTGATTAGACTGGTTACGTGAAATAATTTATTCGAGGCGAGGGACTATATTGTAAAACACTCGTGCGCATTCGCGCACTCGTGTTTGTACAACGTCCCTCACCTCTCATGAATTATTTCACGTAACCAGTCCAGTCAAGCGATTACTCTTTATATATTACCCTTGGCGGCCGATTAGTGTGTAAATTAGAGCGGGTTGGCTCTGTATTAGATCTGGAGTTACACTCATTTCTTTTAGGCAAAGAGACTGTGTCTGCCACACTCTAAAATCATCCCAAATCCACTGAGTTGAGTGAATATGAATCCAATTGGGTTTATATTCACTCAGCCCTGCTGATTTGAGTTCATGTGTAACCCGACTTATTTTAGAGTGAAATTCAAACATAAGTGAGCACTGATGGAAACGCCAGGGAAGGCGGTGTTCCGACAGGAGTAGGGACAGTAATGTTGTAGTTTTTTTTGACATAAAAGATTGACAGTTTCCCACAAAGTCGAGTTTTAATTAATTTAATCATGAATTAAAGGTTTTCCAAAAAATAGAGTTTTTTATGTAAAAGTTTATAAATTATATTTCTTTATTACTTTCCAAAGAGTGATTTACTGGGATTTCCCGGTTTGATTATAAACGATAACTTCACAAGTGAATTATGCAATAAACAATTGTGTCATGTATCCGTGCGCGCAAACGAAGACGCTTTGTCGTGGATGTAATGGGGACTTCATTGTTTTTTGTTGTTTTTTAACCTTTTACCTAATATTGAAAAGCAGACGACACTTGCCCAAAAAGTTCTTGAATAGCTTTTGTTTTCATTTTTCGTCTCAAAAACATAGATTATGGCCCCTCACTGGAACGAGGCCGGCGAGCATGTTTCAATGAGGGGTCATAACCTATGTTTTAGAGACAAAAAAAATTTAAAAATAATGAAAATTAGTTGGCGATTTTTGAGAATAGCGCTGGCCGCTTTTTGCCGTTATGTTAGGTGAAGGGTTAAATAATATAATTATCGTTAATCATGAAAAGTAAATAACAGAGTAATCGCTTGAATGGACTAGTTACGTGAAATAATTTATTCGAGGCGATGGACCATATTGTAAAACACTCGTGCGCGTTCGCGCACTCGTGTTTGTACAACGCTCCTCACCTGTCATGAATTATTTCACGTAACCAGTCCAGTCAAGCGATTGCTCTCTTTTTCGTTTGAGCTCATACCTTGATTTTTCTAAGCTAAATGATAACCTAGTTCGCTAATCTGTTGTAGTTATTTATATTTAACCCTTTCAACACTGGCGCACTGCAAGGCATCATTTCAGTCAATACTCTCAAAGGCGAAATAGTCGAAACCATCCTGGTTTGTTGTCGAGCTGTTTGATTGAATTGTTACCAAGTCTCGCCTCAGATTATTTGCTCTTTCTATCGTCTACACATCCACCACCATTTTCCTCACGCAAAAATGCATATACACCGGGTTAAAAAGGTTAACTCAGTTCAGACAATCAGTTTCTGTGTTTCGAAAAGCAACGGAAAATATTCGACTTCATGTTGTATTAAACTAATCTACAATCGTTTGGTCGTCTCAGACGAATGTGGGTGGAGCGCGATTGCTCAGTAGATCTTCAAACCGAGTGGTCCACGGTTCGATATCCGCCAGGGGTAACTGAGCTGTATCCTTGGACAAGGTACTTTATCTAAAATGTCAACCAAGGAGCACTTTGGCGCTGAGTGCTGCGGCGTACTGCATGTCGAAGATGCACTTGTCTTCAACCAATGCTAACCCTGATTGTGTGCAGTTAATACGTTAGGGAGACTGGCGGTTGTTCGCCGTTGCTCGGTGGTTCTCCGGCTTTCCCCACCCATAAAACAGTCCAACACGAAGTGATCCTGGCTTCCGAAAGTGCCGTTAAACGCCAATAAATAAACAAATAAATACTTAGACCAATGCGAAAATCGAAAACTTTAGCCAATTAGAAAATTAGTAAGTAGTAACGTTAAATGTCGGTTGTTTGACGAGCCAACAGCTTTGTAAATTTAATGCACGTAATTGGTTACAAACGTGCGGAGAACTAAGTATTGTCAGTTCTAGCCATCGCCGTTGTTTGGACCAATCGCTTTAAATCCATGATTTTATCTGAGATTTTTTAAAGTTCTGTGGGTACTTTTGCTTTTTATCCTGCAAATGGCCGTTTATTTGAACAATAAAGGCCTTGGATAAATGTTTGCTTTATTCATCTAGTAGGGTGATACATTTCTCCCGCAGGTTTAACACTGAAAGAATTCATTCCCTTAGTAGCGACGGACTTGTTGACCTCTGGCCTCTACTACATTTGTCTAGCATAATTAATAGTTCGACTGTTGATTTCTTTAAATCTTATAAAAGTATTACACAATGCCATAAAGTATTTTTGCAAGTTTTGCTCAAGTTTGTAAAGGAATTATTCTTAGAAAGAAATGTATTATTGCGTCTTGTTTGTTTTTGCCAATTTTGCTGGTCGATCGAATTGGACCAATGTGCTCCTCACTTATCGCTGTGTTTTGTAGCGAATTATAGCACGATTTTGCCGCGACTGCTCTGTAAAAGATTTATGGGATAAACAAAATAAACGTATAGTGTTTTCAAGTAAAAAAAAATATTCTACTCGTAGAATTAAGAATGAAACCGACTCGCCAGAGGCTCGTCAGTTTCATTCCTAATCCCACTCGTAGAATATTTTTTTTACTTTTTTACTTGAAAACACGACACGTTTATTCTATATATCCCCCCCCCCCCCTCCCCCCATCTTCCAGCGATAGATCTTGAGCTATAATGACTCTTCTCGTAGTTTGCCTGTTTTAAACAGATCCGACACATCTACTGTAACTATGGTTATGAACAACCAATAAAATTCTTAATAACACCCCCTTAATTAAAATATTGTTCACAGTCTGCTTCTTCACAATTACTACCAATATCAATATCAAACCAGTTCAAGTCATGTGACACATCGTTTACCTATATATCCTCCAGCGATAGGTATTGCGTCTTATTAACCCTTTATCCAACGCAGACGATTTCAAAATTTATTATTTTAAATATCATTTTTTAAATTTTTTCAAACAAATTCCACAAAACCATATCATGTGAACCCTCTTTGGAACGAGCTCGACGAGCTCGTTCCAAAGAGGGGTCACATGATATTTTTTTTTAAAAATTTTTCAAAAAATAATATTTTTTCAGATGCTGACTTTGCATATTACGCCGGCGGATGCGGGCGACTCGTTAGGAAAAGGGTTAATCCCGATTGCTCTTCGTACTAAGGCGTACTGCACGTTGATGGTGCACTTGCCTTCAACAAATGTTAACCCTGCGTGTGTGGAGTTTGTATGCTGGGGAGCCTGACAGTTGCTCGACGCTGCTCGGTGGTTCTCTCCGGGCACTCTTACTTCCTCCACCCGAACACTAGCTGCCAGAAGTGTCGTTAAACCACAATAAATAAATAAATGACATGGATTCAGTGACGATTCCAATTTCAAAGGATGTCTCCGGCTTTCATCAAAAGCGAATGGAGGACAAATTACCTGATAAGAATTCAATATTAGTTTTATTGTTGTTTTCAAAACTTCCATTTGATTGTTTCAGTGTAAATTTTCAAGAAGCGCAACGTGTTGTTGTGATAGGAATCTGTTTAAACAGATTAATAATCATTTTAAACAATTAGTTGATGCGTTTAAACAGATTACTCAGTACGTTCAAATAGATTAGTAATCCGTGTAAACAGATTAGCAATCCGTTTAAACACTTACTTAATCCGTTTAAACAGATTTCAATCGTTTAAACAGACTAGCAAATCGTTTAAACAGATTAGCAATCCTTAAGATTAGTTGTTTGTCACATGATCTGTTCTGATAATATTGAGTGGGACGTGGTCATTCTTTCAAACTCATGACCCTTACAGTCCTAATAGTTCTCGCAACCCTGAGGGTTATGTGTTGAGGCCTCATTTAGGTTTCTTCTGATGGGTCTCATATACTCAAGTGGTGCCTTGTGGCGCTAGGCGTCCCGATCTCAGAGGCCATCGTTTCCCCTCGCCCACTATCCTTTCTAAAAGGGTTACTCGATGGCCTAGCCTTCAATATTTGATCCCAGGACCCCTTCCAAACGGCCTGGACAAGACGACTGACTCTTCGAACGAGTCTCTGGGTTATGATATCACAAAGCGACTACTGGTTGTCCTGCGATCACGGATCACTGATCACCAAGTACCTAACGATGAGTGATTCTCAATGACCCTATCAGTCATCAGTGGTTGACCTGTTGGTGTTGGAGACTCAAGAGCTTCTGGATGAAGAAGTTGACTCTGTCGCTCTTGAACAGGACGCTATATAAGGGTTATCGGGTCAGGGGGTGCTAAGGCTTCAGTGATAAGATTGTCGGGTCACTGATGGGTTGAGGAAGTTGGGTAGAGTGGGGAAGATTAGGGCCGGAGAGAGGTTCTAGAAGGAGGGTAGTGACGACTGTGTCGCTCTTGATCAGGTGGTTGGGGAAGGATCCAGGGTCAAATACGGAAGGTTAGGCAATCCGGTCCCATTGGATGGGAGGGAAAGCAAGGGCTTCTGAGATAGGGTTGCCGTCATCGAAGGACCCCATATGTGTAGAAGAGACCAACCAGAAGAGAGAGGCCTAAAGTCGTTCGGTCGCTAGCGCATGTAGGGAGGCTTGGGTTTCCGGGATAAGGTCGCCGGGTCGCCGATGGGGTGAGGGGGTTGGCCGGAGTTTGGAAGAATAGGGCTGTGAAGGGCTTTTGAAAGAAGAGAAAGGGCGACTGTGTCGCTCTTGGTCGGGATTCTGAGACAGGGTCTTCGGGTCAACCGAAAAAGGCCTCAATGATGTCTCTACTCACAACAATGTCGATTGCTCATCACTGATCCGTTATTGTGGCAAACCTTGTGATCATTTAGTAATCATTAAAAGTTGTAGCGCAATCCCTCGCCAGCATATTGACTGCGAACGAAATAGCCATCTTAATTCCGGTGCTGGCACTGTTGGGTGAGGTGGCGTCTCACCATCTACCGGATAGAGACTCCCAGAACGACTCTTAACAGATGAGTCCGCGGAGAGCTGCACGAGAAAAGACTCTTCGAACAACTCGATGCCAACGAGTGATCCCCTGAACGATTCTTCGATTCATCTGAGTTATAATGCTCACCAAGTGATCACTGGGTGCCCTGCACTTACTGATCACTGAGCACCGATCATTGTTAGATTGGGGAAGACTAGGGCCAGAGAGGGTTCCGGTAGAAGGGAAAGTGCGACTTAGTATTGGAGGCCCATCAGGAGAGGTTTCAATGAGGTCTCAACTCACTGCCCTCGTGGCTATGCGGCCTCAACTCATAGCCGTAATATCCGCATCTGGGGTAATTTATCAGTAGTGATCGCCTCCGTCAATTATCGGGCCATCATTAGTCATCAATTTTCCTATATGACGATACGAGAGCTATGTACTGAGGCCTCATTTCATAGCCCATATCGCTCACAGCCATGTGGACTGTGTGGTGAGGCCTCACTACGTCACATACTATATCGTCACAACAGACCACGTGACGATCAACTAAGCAAATCCGTGCAGTTAATCTGTTTAAATGGATTACTAATCTGATTAAACGGATCAAGTAATCTGTTTGAACGGATTACTAATCTATTTGAACGGAGTAAGTAATTCTGTTTAAACGGATTACTATCACAACACGTGGCGCTTCTACGTCACTTAACGATTTAGTTTATGTCTGAGATTTAAAATAAATAAGCGGCTCATTTAGAGGAATGGTCTTCACCAAATACGCGTACATGTAGGCCTCTACGAATATTCGATTGTTCCAGTCGAAGTCGAGCCGATCAACAAATTCGAGTCGAATTCAAGTCGATAATAAAATCACGAATATAAAAATCGAATATAAGAAAAAACCTTATTAATAAATGTGTCGGTATACTTACATTCGTACATTTTATACTGGCTAAATTGTCAAAACAATGCGAGGAACTGAGCGCGAAGCGCAGCCACACAACTTACTATGTATCACCAATGTCCTTTGGAATCACACGTGTCGCGTGATTCCAAATGACATCGGAAATACACACATTTTTTGCAGTGGATATAGCCACGGCTATATACACATGCATTACATGTAAGACTTCGTACAAAACCCAAGTTACATGGACTACATCTCACCTCTGGTACACTTTACTAAGAGGCATCCATCGCTTCATGATAAGACAAGATCGGACGACGTCAAGCTTAAAGTCAATAAGGGAGCAAATCAATCACATGTACATACAGATTCCTTGTCTCTTACTCAACCATGCGTTCGAGTGTGCTGTATTGTTGACGTATGAACTGTTGAATGGCAGCATAAAAATGTGCATACATCATCACAAAGCTCAGAACAGGTGAACAATAAATGGGTTAGGCAAAATTTTGAAAACAGCAGGCCTGCATTTGTAATCCAAATTCTCAATAACTCGTAAATCTCATACATATGTTACTAAATGTATGTTCGGGATCTCTCTATACCCATCTACGTCAATAATTTCATCATATCGTAAATATTCACGTTGGTGTATTATTTTATGTGTGACCACTTTGGAAAGAGTGTGATAATTATACTGAGATTATACTGAGATTTCAAAGGCCGCTTGTGACCCTCAAAAATTCGGTTCAATTCGAAATCGTTCTATGATTCGATTCGTATTTAATTTGATAACAATGGCGCCGCTTCGAACATTTTTAATCGTCTAAATTGTCTCAAAATTCTATCAAGTGTCCCTTCTTGAAACCTTCTACCATCATCAGGTCTTCTGATAGAAGAATGCTTAACCCTTTAAAATCGCGTTTCCTGAAATGGTATCGCCTTTGTGTACACTTACAGTGAGATGGGTCCGTCCAGTATCAATATACAGGGGTGATAAAATAATAACCGCAATCTGCAGCCATCTGGCTGCAGATTGCAGTTATTATTTTACCACCAATGCCCCGTGTATAGATCCCTTATAATAACACAAAAAATGGGACGAAATTATGCCTTGGACCTAAAAATCGGTCTTACGAGTTCAAAAGGGTTGAAGGAGGTTCGTTCCATGATTCGATTCGATTCGATTTGATTTTATTACAGTAGCGCCGATTCGGACATTTTTGCTCGTCTGAAATGGTCTCAAATTTCTATCAAATGTCTCTTCCTGACCCATTCTGCCATCATCAGGTGTTTTTTTTTTTTTATAGACGAACACTAAAAAGAGGTAACGCATTGGAAAACCATTGCAATTCCATTCTCGAATAACCCATATGTTTATGGATTTGTCGTTGTTACATATAATACATGTTACATATAATGTGTATGTCGTTGTTACATATAATACGTGTTACATATAATGTGTATGTCGTTGTTACATATAATACGTGTTGCATATAATGTGTATGTCGTTGTTACATATAATACTTGTGTGAGGACCGATATTATTTACGGTTGTAAGAAAGTTCATTATCTGCAATGTGAGAATCGATTAAAAATTCGTTTGATTGGAAATTTCGTGTCTGATTCAGTTTGACTCGATATTTTAGATTTATTTATTTACTGTTGTTTAAGGTCACATATTTCCGCACAATGGCTAATCATGACCAAGACAGTTTTACGGGTGGAGGAAGCCGGAGAGAACCACCGAGCACCGGCGTGCAAATGTCAGTGTCCCAGTATACTGACTCCACACACGCAGGGTTAGCATTAGTTGAAGACAGTGCACCATCGACGTACAGCGAGCCTTCGTACACAACGCCACAGTGCCCCCACGTGGGCAAGGGCGGTTCTGTCTTGCCCAAGGACACAACGCGTTTGCCACAGGTGGATTTGAACCGAGGACATTTCGGCTTGCAGCTTGTACCTTTACTTACTGAGCCACCGCTTCCCCGAAATTTTACATTCACTTGGCCCTATTTTGTAAGCAATTCATAATTGGCGTTGCGTTCGAAGTACCGATAGAACTATTGTTATTATAAACAATAATACAAATTAGATGCATGCATCATAAGAACGTCTTTACCACATACATGTACACGCAGATACTGACAATACAGAAGACCTCTCATAATGTCTTTATATTCTAGAGGGAGACGCATGTAGCAGTGTTTTATTTACACTCAACATTTTTAAATGAGAAGAAAATATGTTTATTACACGCCTGTTCTATGAAATCCCCATTTACAGCAACACTAAACCATGCGGAAAATGAAAATCTGTTCAACACGGAAATCGTTGGTGGACTATTTTTAAATAGAAGCGAACTTTTACCGGAATTTTCTACAAATCGTGCAACGCAATTACAATTTGATAGATAGACAGATAGATATACTTTATTTATTCAGCAGCATTTGCATAATAGGTTTGATTAAACAAGAACATTTAAAACATGCTGCTGGGGGATGACGTAGTCAGATTGGCTCTCTACCTGCCTAAAGACTAGAGCTACTTTACATAAATTTAATTCAATTCAGACCAGGATACTTTTCCCGGTGAACTGTCATAACTTAAAACTGAAGTACAGAAAATAGAAAATAAAGTAAGCGACTGTGAACTGGTAAGAGAAGTGCCTTCAAGAACTTGGCTTTCTCTGCCAACTAAACGAGAATTTAACACGAAATGACCAATGTACCGAAGTGAGTAGGGCTGAAATGACTTTGCGGTCGAAGTGACCAGAGGCCGAAATGACTTGGGGCCGAAGTGACTGGATAGCATTCTCACAGATGAGAAAGGTAACTAATTACAAAACACATCGAATGTGAATTTACTGCAATGATAATTGCTCAACGATATATATTAATATATTTTTTCAATAAATATATATACTTTTTTTAAGAATTATTTTTAAGTGTCAAAGCGAATACCGTAGCGTATCTAAAATATTCTAACAGATATGTACTGCTTTTCTTTTGTACAAATCTTCCCTGAGCCGATTTTTCTCCAGGCCGAATCTTCCTCCTGTTCCCCAATAAAGATGATATGCCATTTTCGATGGCGGTAAATATCCCAAAAGGTTATTATTTTCCGTTTTTTAGTGTTCAAAACTACGAAGCACTCTTCAGAAATACATATGGCACCAACAAGTAACACATTATTGCTTTTTTTTATTTCTGATGGGACCGAAAGCAACCTTCCAGTATTATTTCTTTCAAGAAAACTATTATTTACTTTTACAACACATTAACATTCAGATAATTCAAAAACTGCGTTTCTGTTCGTTTTGATACTACACGAGAAATCTGTATACAATCGCACCAATATAACAACAACTATCAGTTATATTATCAGTTATATGTGCGGTTTTTCGATTAAGGTTATCACTGGCAGACAAGTTGCATCGAATTCAGGAGAGTTCGATCTGAAATAACGAGATCATCAGCTGAGCATATTGACAAACCTCCAGAAGGACATAATTCAAGTGAAGTGTAGATATGTAAATATCACATAACGCTTAGAGGCGAATTAAGTTGCAAAAGAAAACGAATGAATTTAACTTTTTGTTTGATTGCTGGTCTCAGCTAAAATAGTCCCAGAGAGGGAAAGGCAAATTGCAATTGAATGAGTAATTCGACACCGAAAGTTACGTTATTTTTTCACTGAAATTTACTATCCAATTCAAAACCTGACTTAGACGGCATTGATAGTTCTGTTTTGGAACACATTTATCTGAGTGGGTATGCGCAACCCCTGTGCGGGCCTGCGGACCGCTTGGGATTCCTATTACCGAACATGTGGCCGTACATGCGGTATTCAATCATTAGACACTCCGGATCATTGTCCTGATACCAGAAGAATCTCAAATAGTCTCTGTGTTATTTTTTTCACATGGAACCGATAAAACATTTCTTCAATATTACCAGTAACTGCTACTGTTTCTTTCCGGAAACGTAATAAAACTCCCAGCAGACTGATTACTAGGCCCGGGCAGACATTAAAACACTGTTAAGAGAAATACCATCATACACAGCAGAGGAGTCAAAAACACCCCTAATTTGTTGCAGTTTCTTATGATGGTATACACCGAAAAAAGGAAGATACCAACATACTGGACCAGAAACTGGGCTACTTCGGCTAAACCACTAGACTTTCTGCATAAAGGCAACGAAATGGGCTTTCTTAATTGGGTCCGTTTGAAGATTTGCATCTAGAACTTTAGCTCGATTCCACACATGAAATCTGTTATTGGCATCACTTGGTTGGAAGTCGAAATGGAAGTGGGGCTGTCCAATTCACGTTTTTTTGTTTTTTATTAATTCAGAGTCCATGAGTTTCAGAAACTTTTTATCTTCAACTGACTTGCCCATGTTGTCATCATCACTGGCGTTCTTCTTGAATCACCAATATTGTCATATGACTGTGAGATACACTAGATTCACTGAATGGGCGTACTCCTTTAGATGTAGTTTATTTTTACACGGTTCAAATATTGCCCCACGACCAACGTTCATTACATGTGTCTTGTTTACACCATTAACAACCCGTGGATTGTGCAATTTGCCTGAACAAAGATTTACGATAAACAAACTAAACTGTGTCTTTGAGCAGAGGGTGTGTCCTTTGGCCCAATAAGCTGTTCGTGAACATGATGCGCTCTGAAATGTCTCTACCAATTAAAAGCTGTATGTGTGAACGTGAATCCAGTGGCAGTATTGTACAGGCGATTTTCTTCCAATAGGGATAATTAAGGGCAACTTCTGATGTGGGGATTTTTGACCTATCATTTGGAATTTCATTATATTCAAGAACGACCGGCAAGTTAAAATTCGAAGTACCACAAACGCTACGCACAGTTAGACCACCTATACGTCTGCCAGACATAGCAACACTTCCGGCACATGGAGATGATTTGTGTTGAGACACCACTCATTGAACGCAGAGTTTATAGGAAGAATTCAGTATCGGTGAGTGTTCGATTACTTTGCCCGTCAATTATAGCATACACTCTTGTCGTTCGTTCAGGCTTTCCTGTGGAACAGACATCCACGAGAACAACCTTCCCCCAAGATCTCTCCGCGGAAGCCTTCGCCACACAACATTGTGCATCTAGACGAAACTTCTTCAGATTTGGTAATAGAACTCCCCGCCATTAGAAGTCTGGGTGTGAAAGCCTGTTTCTCGCAATGCATCGCAATGCAATGAAACGGACTGCCACGCTGTTCACATTTTATTTTGGTTTGGCAGTTACGTGGCACATGCTTTGTAGGAGTACAACACTTAAAACATATATTTCTATCTTTCAGAAATTTCTTGCGTTCTTCAAATGTTTTAGCTCTAAAACTGCGACGCAGGTTTATTGAATGGTTTGCCTTGTGAATAGCATATATCCATCTCATCATTATCTTTCTGAATTATATCAGTTTTTCGACACATGATTGCTGAGCCAGTAGATGAAGCTCTGATGGGATACGTTTCATTCTTATTAACAGTAGTGGGGAGCGCGGTGTCTCAGTGGTAGACTGTTGGACTTGTATGCTAGGTGTCCCGAGTTCGATCCGCACTATGTCCTTTGGCAAGGTACTTTATCTCGGTTGCCTACATGGGGCACGATGACGCCGTGTACGAAGGCGTACAGCACGTCGATGGTGCACATGTCTTCAACCGCTGTGGGAGTGTTTTCATGTGTAAATGCGAGTCGTTTTTCACAGCACTGGTCTACCTTATAAAATTTACAAAGAAAGAAAATGGGGAAAACGGCACTCTTTCGCGCACTTTATATTTCGACGCCTGTGGCGTCCACTTCTCGTGAATCCCATATCGTTACCTGAGTGCCTGATAATGGTTTCATAACACAGCAGTGGGCCAAAATCCCCCCCCCCCCCCCCGCCCACCAGAATAATCGTCACCTGTGTGAAAGAATGTCCTAATTCCCATAGGGGACATATGACATTCTAGCACTCAGGTGACGATATGGCAGTTTGTTTGCAATTGATATTATTTCAGATGATGAGTCATAATACGCTAACAATGCAGAAAAAATGGCTGATAATAGGTCAATCTGACTGATATCTACAAATAAGAGCTCAGTAACGAAGTGATTAATTTTGACTGCAGCAAATATTTGGACGGCGCTATGTACCATAGGCTGACGGATTCTGATAATCATGGGCACCAGAGTAATCGGAACGTTGGGTTGCACGTCATTAGCACTAATCTGTAACGCCTTTATAGAGAGGTTAGAATAACAAGAGCTCCTTACAAATAGAAATTGTTTATTGTCCAATCGCCTACAAAATTACGAAAATAAATATGGGCATGGAAGCCAAGTCAGACGAGATACCAGACAAAGGCAAAAATGACACACAACTTAAGGTTCAGGTACGGAGGACATTACACAGGCAACAATTATTGTTTGAGTCCCACGAGCGGTTTCATTGATCGGGTTTGTCAAAGAGCTCACCCATTGATTTGTAATTTACAGAGAACAGTCTGGACAGTAAGGATTGCTACATTCAACGCAGTCAGAGTATGAAGCTAAGAGCTTGAAAGCCAAACGTTTTTTAACATATTTCTAATCATATTTTGAATCGCTAGCGATAGCTGAAAATCGTCCCCTGGGTTTCAACGTGTTCTATGTGCCAGAAAGAACGCAGGGGATGAATTAGTAATACGGGTTCCCCTCGCAAATTTGGTTGGCGATAAATGTGTTCTTTTTGTTTATAGTTGTAAAATGAATTGCTGACAGTGGCGTAGATAGCTTTTCGCTGGCGAAGGGGCAAGCCCAAAATTTTCCTACAGATCGAAAATTTTCCGACAGTGTAACAACAACAAAAACCCAAACAAACAGAAAGAATCTGTTGTTTACTGCAAATGTACTGAAAATTGGTCTTTTTTTACCCCAAATTTACCCAAAATGGCATGTTTTTATCCCCAAAGCCAGAATTTTAATGTTATTAGGCATAAATTCACCTAAAAATGGTCCCGAAAAATTTCCGACAAAACTTCTGGGGTGGGGGGGGGGGGCTCTTTCCTTCTAATAATTGTGGGAGGTGTGGGGGAGGGTGGGTGTGGGGAGGGGGTGGTGGTGACGTGAAACGTGTACTAAACACAGTACGACACGCGTGTGCGGTGGGTTAATCGATATGGCAATTGTGCCATCGCGGAAGGATAAAAATCGAGGCTGCGGCCTCTCATTCTATCATTCCTCGCTGACACTCGTGCCATATCGATTAACCTATTTACACACGCGTGTCGTTCTGTGTATTTACTGGTAGCTCTTCAAATATTCACTCAATGGTACATTATTTGTAGTGTTTTATTAGTGTTTCCAAGTGCCACTATAACTCTTTGTGAAGGAATTTATTAAGCAATAAAATCGAGTTGTCTTTAGTCACACGTCCTTCCGCTAAAGTACGGGTAAACTTAATTATCACACAAATATATACATACAGATTATTACATATTTCGTCTTATTGACGAGACCAGAGAGGTAAGATTAAACAAGACGTCCTACGCGTCTTGTCTGATCTGGCGGATTTGGTCTCGATGATGAGACGGCATATGCTAAACCAGAATGATTGACATAATTCGTTTAATATATCACAGGGGACATTTAAAGTTGTATACAACATCAAAAACGCACCAAAAAGGAACTAGGAATAAGTAACGTTTGTCACGTTCCCATTTGAAATATAGCAAAAAGAAATTATGAAATGTTTGTCCACAGTATTCAGCGGAGTGGCACTACTAGGGCCGACCAGTGGGAAGACGAGCCTTGCGAGGCCGTAACGCCCATTCTACACATTGCCCCAGGGCAATGTTTGGAATGGGCATTACAGCTTCGCAATCACTTCGAGTCTGATTATGGAATGCGACATTCTCCTGCATTTTCTTAACAATATCAACTCAATTATTTCCTTACAATTTGGGTGATGTATTACCTTTATTTCCTTACAATTTGGGTGATGTTTGAGTATATGGTGCATTGTTTCTACAACGATACTCGAGACAACCATGATGCAGGAAAGACCGGTGGAAAACCAACAAACTGGAACACGTGTTTTTTATATGAATGCAGCCTGGCCAGTAATGCACCTACGTACCATACTCTTGTAACCTCCACCAGCGTGGGGAGCCCATATCAAAAGCCCTCCCACAACTTTCAGCTCAGACGAAAAGATACGTCAAGAAAATTCAGCTGAATAGCTCTTCGCGTTTAAAAGAATAATCTGCGCACGACGATTGCGTCACGTGAACTTCGTTTGAGACAAGTATGATACGGATTTGAATAGGCTGGTACTCTCCTCGTCCAGCAATCCAAATTGATGGACAAACTACAGGGTCATTGAGAAGCTATTTCTGACAATCATGTAATAAAACTCGATATTTATAACAGAACGGATAACGAGACAATGCCCAAATGGAGGTGTTCATATTCCTCGAGAATAGCCGGCTCTTTTTTTTTCTTTGGTGTGTGTTTGAGGGGACTGACGCTACATTCACAGGGTTATCGCTGTGATAAGGGAATCTCCTTTTTCAGCCAAGTACCTAAAGCGACCATAACAGTCATAATAGATATATTGAGAAAAACTTTTCGAATGACTCCGTCACAGTTTGTACACCTGGGTTTTCGAAGTACTAGTGTTTTGTCTAATGCTACTTAAAAACTGAAAGCGATCCGCGTTGTCAGACAAAGCGAAGAAAAGCAAATAAGGGTGAGCAGCGATAGAAGCCATTTGATGGTCGCTTTGTTTCCTTTCAAAAACAAAACGACTCATTTGCGGGCAAGACAAATGTTCCTGTTGGAAAATCCAGCACAGAGAGTTAATAATCGGAGGAGAGATGTGTGGTAACATGAAATAAATGCGTGCATGGAAGAACTGGGGGAACATCATCCTTTAGTGCGACATCTGCGAAATTACCCTTCGATTCATTGTTTACCTGATCCCTGTTTTGTTTTCTGTCCTTTGAATTCCATATAGTAGGACGTTTGAAAAAAGAAGCAATCAATCCATCGATACCCAATGCTTTTCTGAGTAACGTAGTTCCTGTGCGTTTTCAAAACAAGGATTTCAACCACAAACTTTAGAGTTTATCGCGTGGCTAAGACAATTCGCTCATGTTCAAGCGACCAAATCTAAAATTTTGATTTCATCGCTACACGTGACCTAGCTTCGCTCGTTGTGTGAACAGTACTAAAGGAAAGCCAAGCATAATTTTTTTCGGCGAAATTGCCTAGCACGCTTCACTTTGCTTCAGTCTGCAGATCGCATGCAGTTTGTAAGTACCCCAAGTGGGACATTTCTAAGAGAGAGGCGGTCATCTAGGTACAACTGGCTTTCCCACAGAAATAACTCTGACTCGTTGAAAAATTCTGAGAATTTTGGCAAGACATGAACAGAAAATTATATGAACACTGCTTAACCCTTTACCCAACGTAACGGCCAAAACCGGCCAGCGCTACTCTCAAAAATCGCCAATTAATTTTCATTATTTTTTCATTTTTTGTCTCAAAAACATAGGTTATGACCCCTCGTTGGAACGAGCTCGTCGAGCTCGTTCCAACGAGGGGTCATAACCTATGTTTTTGAGACAAAAAATGAAAAAAAATAGTTATTCAAGAATTTTTTTGCCAAGTGTCGTCTGCTTTTCATGTTAGGTAAAGGATTAAAACTGTTTGAACCGTTTACAAAGTTTTGAGAAAATGGTGTTGCGTTATCATTATAAACTATATTTCAGAACAAATTTCACAGAACTAAGAACCGGTGTACCTACATTTCCCAAAATGTCGGCCCTAACTTATTACTAGTTAGTTTATATACGTAAAAGCCAAATGTACCAAGAATTACTTTCTTGTTCTGGGTATATGTTTTCCGTAGTATTAACAATATTGATTCTTGATACTCTTATACTACCATTCATTAGGACTGCATTATTCAAAATTTGTCTAAAAAGAACGACCCCTAGAAAGCGAAGAAAGTAATTCCGATTGAATTCAACTCACATGATGAGGTTTGAGTAATATTTCGTATATATTTGCTGAAAATCTTTCATTTCATTTACAGTTTTCAGCAAGAAATCTGACTTTTAAATTGGAATTCTTGCAAACTTGCTGCAACAATATACAAATATAAAATTCTAAAACAAATCAACCAAAAATGTCATATTGCATCTATCTAAGGCACTTAACTGAACAATGTATTTAAAAATCACAGAAATGTACTTCAAAATGCGTAAATAACAAACTAAAAAACCTACATGTTGTTTTACAAGAGATACGGGAGGACATCCTTAAAACCCGAAGACAGTTAACAAATATGCACCTAGAGAGTGATTGATGCTGGTCAGTTTGGCCAAACAATAAAAATATGCATGATTACAAAAGAAATGATTACCACCTGCTGCTCTGTAATGAAAATGAGTTTTCTTCAAAACACGAGACAACAAATCGTCCCCTGAGTTTCAATGAGTTCTATGTGTCAGTGGGCACATAGAACACATTGGAACTCAGTGGACGAAATGACAGTCTAATTATCCAACACAGGTTGAATTGGGGTTTTTCTTCAATCTTACACTCTGTACGACTCATGCAGACCTGACTAACCTTCCTCTTTTGTTTTCCAATGTTGTCTCATTTGAGGGGCCATCCAATCTAACATTGCTCAAATTTCAGGAAATTTTCTCAAAAGTTCAAAAATGGCTAGAAAGAAATACCCCTAGTAAATTATATACCAAAATGTTTGGACAGAAACATAGAACACGTCGAAACTGAAATTTGTCATGGAACTGCTGTCATGTGGTAGATAGCACTAACCAAACCCTTCTATGGTATAAGTAAGAGAACAATCTTTTGACAATAAACTACTTTTAAATAACCTGAACGGTTGTATTTTGCAATCCTTCTAGTACAGACTCGGAGAAGTTTTTTTGTCATTCGTGAGAAGAATGAGCAGTAAAACTAATTCCAAACTATGGTATCTACAATTCCCAGATGCTAGCATTTTGTTTTGTTGTTTCTTTTGTTGAAGAAAGTTCAGCATGGGTCAACCCCACACAGTTTAGTGCAAAAGGTATGGAGGCGCAAGTGACTTGTTGCATAAAAAATGAAAACTGCGCAATGAAAACACTTTGTAGTAATTCAGTTGAAGATGGTTTAATATTCTTAGCAAATCGACGAAAATGATTTTATTGATAAACTGGGGATAAAAATATCCCTATTTATGTATTTAATATCACATGACATGTGGGTCATTTACCGTGTTTAGTTATGACAACTGCTATTTAAATACACAAATAAAATGAACTGTGGCAACAATAATTGGAGCACCGGTTAATATTAACAGTCCCATATTAAAACAAATGTATCGACCAACTGATTTGGTTTAGAGTGTGTGATTGTTCATTGTACCTTGCATTTTGCACAATTTGTTTTGAAACTATTCCCCACCCCTGTAGTACGTCTGTGGTAAGGTAGGCCGTCATTAGAACCATTCGATTTTACAACAATAATTGCTTATCTGTTGATTGAATCCAATCTGATAGTCAATAAATGGAGGACGTGAATAAAGCCACGAATATTTCTGTTAATGATTTCATTTATCTGTAATTACTTGAGTGTTCTGGCCTCATTTCGATCATCTACGTAACGGTCCTCACCTTGAGGGAATGCTGCCTGTTCGCCAATTTTGTATTACAATGCTAAAGCGATAAGATCGATGTAGATCGATTTGACACTAAATGTAATTGCGCGACAAGAAAAATTAGCGTTATGATAATCTCAAATTTCGCTGAAGATGGGCAGATAAAAGAGTTGTTCTCATTATTTTGAAATCATTTGGATAGCAGACAAACATGGAAATGGAAACAGGAAAGATATAGTTGTGGTAACTATAGTTTAGCCTTCAATCAAATGGTATTTTTCGAACAAACATTAGTTTGACAGTTAATATTAATGTTTGTGTGGATATATTTTTGTTTTGAAACCGATTTATCCAGTTTAATATTTTACGTATCGATAACAACCAAATTAAAATATTAAAAAGTGGCGAAGAGATAGGTTTCTAAAAATGGGATCTCTGGATAAGGCAACTGAAAAGTTATTCTGTAATTTCGAATTTTTCTCGCAATGAGACTGTCAATGTAACTCTCCCCCTTGAATGTTTTCAATTCTATCACCTTGCATGATTAAGAAAAATGTATCCGTTTCAATAATTAACCCTTTACCCAACGTAACGGTCAAATCCGGCCAGCGCTATTCTCAAAAATCGCCAATTAATTTTCACTATTTTTTTCATTTTTTGTCTCAAAAACATAGGTTATGACCCCTCGTTGGAACGAGCTCGACGAGCTCGTTCCAACGAGGGGTCATAACCTATGTTTTTGAGACAAAAAATAAAAAAAATTAGTTATTCAAGATTTTTTTTTGCAAGTGTCGTCTGCTTTTCACGTTAGGTAAAGGGTTAACAGATGTTTGAAAACAATATTTTGCCTAAGTTCACGATGTGCCCAATATGGTTACAAGCCGTCACGTGACCGCTTTTTCCACATGGTTTTGAAATGGAAGCTTGTTAGTTTTTGTGGATTTTGTTCTGGGGTGATTGTAACACAATGGAAACCAAATGGTAAAATGTGCTTTCTCCGAGTATGGAGTTTGAAGTTTATTTGAAGCCATGCTATTGGAATTACCGATCAATTCGTAATTTTGGCAATTCGTTACTTATGTCATTGGAAGCTTGCCTACAAAATGCTAAAAAAAATATTTCGTAAAAACATTAATATATTCCATTTCCTTGTACGCTAGTCATTATTTTGATTTATAATATGGCTTTTTTAATTGTTTTATCAGTATTTTGGGCGCTGGTGAACATCTCAGATATACAGTACAATCACCGTGGATTGATCGTAATCCACACGTGGCCAGTTATGTCCACGCATCTGTTTACCATGTAGTAAAAATCATAATTAGCAAAATTTTAATTAATGAAGCACCGGGTTGTTCCCGGTGCTTCATTAATGAAATTTTTTATGATTATTCCTGTAATTGGTCTTTGGAATCTAATGTTATTGCGTCCGTGGAAATATTGCCTACGCGTGGAAAGAGACCAGTTCACGGCGACTGTACTGTAGTCCCAAAGTTGTATTGAACGAGCCCTTAAAACTAACAACAGACGTTCAATTCAGAGTGATTGTCTTTCTATTTTCGCATTCGGTGTTCTCTCTATCCTCTCTATCTTCATGATCTGTTACAGTTTTCTGACAGTACAGGTTTTTCTCATTCTTTTTACAAGAGTGATAAGTTTCCGCTCATCCCAGTCCATGTATCCGAACGTCTCGGCTTCCTCACAGCTGAACTGTCTCTTCTCCGACTTCGATGAATCTCTCGTTACAACTTTGAATCTTAATTTGTACCGACTTTTTTGTACAACTCTTTTCTTTCTTCTCTTCCTCCACCCAATCCTCACTCATTAATTCATCGTCATTTAAAAACTCCACTTCAAGCTTTTCCAGTTTTCCGATTGCGTTTGACGAGTAACCCTAAACAGTTTCGATGTTAACAACTTGGTTGCGCCTAGTTACGTCGCATCAAGGAGAACAACACAGGCTTGGTTTATTTCGGCTGAGACCGCCGTCATATTAGTTGAGTTTGAAATCATATCGGCCGAGCTTGATATTGGGCAATTCTCGGAAAGAAAATCACGTCTAATAAATAAGAACTATGGTAACCCGCTTTAATACATAACCTGCTAAGTATTTTCAATATATTTTTCATCAAATCTAGTCATGGCTGCTATGAAGCAGCCATGACTATATTTGATAAAACATTCATCTAAATTTAACTCAAGCAATCATTGATAAAAACGCCCAGTCAATTTACGCGGTCGAAATTGGTTAAATGTGTTTAAATTATATTTATTTCTCTGCGCTAAGATATTTGTGTCTGAGCAGGAATATCTTCCAGAAGCATGCATGTTTAACCCTTTACCCAACGCAGACGATATCAACATTTATTATTTTAAATATCATTTTTTTCAATTTTTCAAAACATTTCAACAAAACCATATCATGTGACCCCTCGTTGGAACGAGCTCATCGAGCGCGTTCCAACGAGGGTCACTTGATATGGTTTTGTTGAAATATTTTGAAAAATAATATTTTTCCAGCTGCTGAATTTGCATATTACGCGGGCGAATGCGGCCGATTCGTTAGGTAAAGGGTTAAGACAGTCGCAGTAGACTGGTCGTAATCCAAGCGTGGGCAGTGATGTCCACGCATGCGTTTACCCGGTAATTAAGAACATCACCAGCAAAATGTTCATTATTTAATTTATGTAGCGCCTGTTCGGTGCTTCATTAAATAAATGTTTGAGGATTATTTCCTATAAGTAGTGCTTGGAATCTAATATTATTGCGTCCGTGGAAAGTGACCAGTCCACGGCGTCTAGATTGTAGAAGTTAAAAAAAATTGATATAAGTAGAAGAGTTTTTTATTTGCTTTTCGAAGAGTTTGGTGGAGTACTATTGCCCGATGGGCAAGCTTACCTTAAATAAAACAGGTGTACATATTTATTGATTTATTGGTGCTTAAGGTCACATTTTTCTGCACAATGACTGATCATGACCGCGTCATGGGTGGCGGAAGCCGGGGTACCCAGACAGAATAATAATGCAATGCAATGTTAACGTCTATAATCCGCCGCAGTGTTCTCTGACTTACATTATTACCCCGTATCACAGGTGTTCACACACTTTGTTCATTGTATGACATTCTCAGCTGAACTCAACGGAGCATACTGCCGGTGCTCCACAGGCGGGCACTCAAGGCAAGCACCTCAACAGGCCCCTATTTTACACCTAGGTACGGTGGAAATTGCGCAGTACTGGTGAACATTCCCAACGTTCACAGCTGGCATGTGATGCAACGGCGTAGAATCACACATTCAAACTTCGCCGATCGCACATAAGCCACTAATACGGGAAGCACCCGAATCAATCGACGAATGGTCACCCATCCAAGGATTAACCGGACTCAACGTTGCTTAACTTCGGTGATCTAACTAGAACCGGTCTCGCCTCGCCAGTGCTACCCACCGAACAACCCAGCATACTAACTCCACACAAACAGGGTTAGCATTGGTTGAATGCAAGTGCACCATCGACGTGCAGTTCGCCTTAGCAAACAACGCCACCGTGCCCACACGTGGCAATGGGGGTAAAGTGTCTTGCCCATGGACACAACGCGGTTGCCGCAGGTGGGATTCGAACCGAGTCAGTCTGCATGCAGTCCATGGACTCTTTACATTCAATTAGTATTCTGCTGAGTGCCTATTAACCGGCAGAATGTCCCGGATGAATGCACAATTTGCAACTGAGCATCAGGTGATGTCTGGTGATGTTCCTCCAGGCGCGTGTTATGACTTGGTGACAGATCGAACAGTAACATCCCTGAAAGTTCTGCAGAATGTTATTATACTTTCCATCAACAAATCCTACAATTTTACTGCTTGTTGACAACATTGGCCTGCAAAGTTATGCCTAACATTATCAACCTGAACATCTGGCGTCCATTCCTGTGTGGAAACTCAAAGTTCTTCTGTTAATACAATTCCATGTAATTTAGCTTCTGATAAATCTGTTAATAAAATCCGAGTCCAATTCACCAAATAGAAATAGTCTATGAATTCTATCATGACCCTATCATTTCACTAAAACACTTAAAAGAGCTTAGAAGAGCTGTAGCTCTTCTCACGAGCCCGAGTAACCCATGTGGGTGAACTTCGCAACATAGCCACACAGATGTACATAGTTTAACTGATCTCATTGAGCTCTGTAAAACAAGATTGTATTTGTTAAATTTATAGTTAAATTACTGGTTAACCCTTTACCCAACGTAACGGCAAAACCGGCCAGCGCTATTCTCAAAAATCGCCAATTAATTTTCATTATTTTTTTCATTTCTTGTCTCAAAAACATAGGTTATGACCCCTCGTTGGAACGAGCTCGTCGAGCTCGTTCCAACGAGGGGTCATAACCTATGTTTTTGAGACAAAAAATGAAAAAAATTAGTTATTCAAGAATTATTTTTGCAAGTGTCGTCTGCTTTTCATGTTAGGTAAAGGGTTAAATTTACAACTGCATCAAATTTCACTACTTTTATATCATATTGCAGAGTTTAATGAAAATTGAGATACCGAAAGCTTTAGGCACTGCTGCATGCCCCCCCCCCCCCACCCTTGTTACCTTCTTGGGGTGCACACTTCGGGAAAAGATAGTTGAAAGCGGTGCATTTTCAGTGACTTCCGAAAGCAAGACACCCTTTGTGGACCAATAGGTGATCCTGTAGATCGTTCCACAGCGCAGGGCTGGCGACCGAAAATGTCCGGCAAATAATGGTTAAACGTTGGAACCGAAATAGCACTAATAAGTTTTAATTCCGTCATTAACGGCCTTGCAGACCTTTGACGGGTTTTGTAACGGCGATGCTGAATGGTAATTTCATTTTTTCGGGACTCGATATCTGGAAGGCATGTCGAGAAGCTTGTGTTTACTTCTGTCCATACGTACGATGAGGTGACATTGAGTCCTGAGTTTGGCGACTCTACAATATCCGGTAGTTATTGATCTCATACTAAGCAGTTGCTGTCTCAATAATGAGTGGTTTGAGACCAATAACATCGCGTCAATGTCAAATCGCTTTGCAGATAGAGATGAAATGGGATGGTTGCTTCGTTCACTTTTCTATTTTGGGCTTCGAATGTAGAAAGTCAGATGGTACAAACTTTCACAACCCACTATCCAGACCAGAAAATGAGAATTTCGTTCCACGGGACAGAATCAGGTCAGCTCTTTTCCTGTAATTTTCCTTCAATGCACCCTATCTTGAACGTCTGCAAACACCTCAGACGCGAGGTTTTTGCATCTTCTCTATCGGGATAATCAAATTTTCTCTCAGGTGCCCGAAATAAAGTGCACAACAGCGTAGTGCAGACGCTGTGGACTCGCGCCCATCAGGATACCTCACATGGGCACACTTTAGGTTGGCCTCTGTTAAGCTCACCGCATCAACAAGTGAATTATTCTTACTGTGTCGCACAAACCTACGCAATAGCACAGGACCAGGTGTCAGCAGTGAAATACCATGCGAGGATCGTCAATGGAATATAAGCAAACGTTCATGTAGTTGCATCTGTAGCAGTCGATAAAAAAATCTGATTGAGTGGAGAGTGTCCGACAACACAGACTCCCACTGTGAATCAAGTAAATTTCGTGACAACAGAGCAAGGGCACAAACTTCCATATTATCCCATTGTATCTCTCCACTTTTCTATTACCGAAGGGATGATCGGGTGTGGTCTTACTTGAAGCTACTCCTCTCCTGGAGAGATAATTCTTCATCTCTGAAGACAGGAATGGAGCAACACGACCCGAATTGATGAATGGGACCACCCTCAAACACTGAAAATATCGGGCCCAGACATTTTATAACAGGAGAAGTAAGCATGTTCAGACTAGGAAAAGCGAATGGGCTGCGCGAATATTTGTCCACCACAGTCAAAACATACATTTTTAGAACAAAAAGTCAAAACGTAAACGCTGCATAGGATGAGCTGCTTTTTCCGGTTATCCGATTGAGGTTTGTAGAATTGAGATTTCAGTTTTGCACATGTCGGACAAGGAGAGCAAACCTTCTTTACATCATCAGTGGAATATGGAAGAATGTTAGAATGAATGAAGTGAAGTAATCTGGATACTCCTGGATGACTGAGAGCTTTGTGAATGTCATTCAAACTGAATGTCTCGATAGATGCACAGAAAGCTCTAGTCAAGGTATCTGGAACCAGATTCTCCTTTCCTGGTCGGCATTCAAGTGTACATGAGAATGATGCCAGTTCTAGTCTCCAATCCATCATCTTATTATTCTTTATTTTTGTACATTCCCAGTTATCAAGCATAAATCACTGATCAAAAGCCTTTTACTAACAGCTCCAATAATTGAAGCAGCCCTTGTCTCAACAGCTGGAAAATGAAATAGAGAGTAATCGCTTGACTGGACTGGTTACGTGAAATAATTCATAAGAGGTGAGGGACGTTGTACAAACACGAGTGCGCGAATGCAATATAGTCCCTCGCCTCGAATGAATTATTTCACGTAACCAGTCCACTCAAGCAATTACTCTGTTTATTACTTTTCATTATTAACGATAATTATATTATTTAACCCTTTACCTAACGTAAAGGCAAAAAATGGCCAGCGCTATTCTCTAAACTCGCCAATTAATTTTCATTTTTGTCTCTAAAACATAGGTTTTGACCCCTCATTGGAACGCGCTCGTCGAGCTCGATCCCACGAGGGGTCATAGCCTGAGACAAAAAATGAAAATAAGAGTTATTCAAGAATTTCTTTTGCAAGTGTCGTCTGCTTTTCATGTTAGGTAAAGGGTTAACAAAGGCAAAAAAAACAACAACATTGAAGTCCCCATTACAACCACGGCAAAGCGTCTTCGATTGCGCTCACGGATACATGACACAATTGTTGATTGCATAATTCACTTGTGAAGCTTTCGTTTATAAGCGAACTCGGAAATCCCAGTAAATCACACTATGGAAAGTAATAAATGCAGTTCACTACCTTATAATGTTCGAGACATAAAAGCGAACGATCGATGTCCTTGATTCAATGTTGCTGATTTAGCAACATCCGATACATCACATTCGGCCACAGAATATTTACTTTCGCCAATAGAGTTCAAAGCTGCTTGCTCGAGTTCCATTTTAAGACTGGCAAATTCGAGCTTCTTTGCTGAGAGCAAATGTCTGCACACTAACAAAGGTTGGATCTTGTCAGAATAGATTGGGATATATTTGGTATAATCAAAAGTCCCTTCAGAAACAGCACAACTGCTTTTCAGATTAGGTAAAATACGTTCAGATCTGTTACCACCGAACTCTATCACAAGTCTCAAAATTAATGCTGCCACAGGAAATCCTGACCAAGAATGATGTCACTACACAAATTCTCCACCACAAGGAGGCGAGTCGACTAACAATGTCAATATAAGAGTTCCCGGATACATTTGTTTTGAGTGTGGTTTGATTCATAGAAATGTTCTGTTTGGACGGGCGGGTCTCCAAATTCAAACTACGAGCTGTCTTCTCACTTATAAAGCTACCTGTACTCCCATCTCCAATAATCAATGAGTGCGGAGGCATTCTGTCCTTGAAT
The DNA here is from genome assembly GCA_031216915.1 of Pictodentalium vernedei. NCBI lineage: Eukaryota > Metazoa > Mollusca > Scaphopoda > Dentaliida > Dentaliidae > Pictodentalium > Pictodentalium vernedei. The sequence goes on from CM062294.1 coordinate 42,077,720, forward strand.
TTCCACATCAATAGCTGCGTTAACCAGATTTTTTGGGACACGCTGTAGTTATTGAACAGAGAGAAGGTATGAATACTGAAGCAGAGTTTCTAGAGTCATTATAAGTTATCGCGGTCAACATGTAATAATAATAATAACACTTCGGCCGGCCGCTGAGTTGTCGCGCTTCTCGTATGAGAAGACCTTGGTTACCCATGTTCTACCAACTGCCTCCCTATTCCCGCGCTTCTTCTCTCCTCCCAACACTCGGAGACGAACTGCTTGATGACATCCCTTGCCCCATTCTTCCCAATCTCTCCGATTAGTATATTAACCCTCTCCTTCGAGTCGCCCCCTAACCACATGTCCTTCATTCTCCCATCCCACTTCTCCATTATACTCCCCGTGAATCTTGTTCTTTTAGACTGGTATTTTGGGCATTCTATAAGAAAGTGTTCCAGGGTCTCCACCACGCCCATGTTACACATCTGGCATTCCTTTTCACTGTTTTTCCCAATTTTTCCCCTCAGCTCCAGGGACCGCGACCTCAGCTTGAACAACAGTGACCCCCCCAAAGGTGCCATCAAGGTACTCTTCAAAACCAGGCTTCTCTTTATCACGCAGGCCACCCAAAGATCTCTTTGATTTGACCCACTCTCGCCAATTAGGGTTACAATCCTCCATGACCCTTTCTCTGACGATCTTTTTGCCCTGGTTTGCCCCAGCGTCAAGGTCCGAGATCTCCATTGAGTAGTTTTCTACTAGCTCCCTCACTTGGACCATCCACCCCGTCTTGATATTTGAGTTGAAAGTTCTCAGGAACATTACTTTACACCATCGGCTATCGGGGAGATTTACCAAATAATTAAGATAACCGAGTTTCAATGGTCTATCCTGTCCTTGATCCTCATCCACCCAAGCTCACCCCTGATTGCCTCTAGTGCTGCGGCACTAGAAGAAATCAGGGGTGAGCTTGGGTGGATGAGGATCAACCCAAGCTCACCCCGATTGGGGATCAACCCAAGCTCACCCCTGTAACAAAAACGCCGCCGCGGTGTGTTCTCCATCGTGGAGTTCCAGTGGACCACAGTGTTTGATCAGTGGAAGACAGTTTTCAAAACACTGTGACCCACCGTGGTCACGAACGTTAAGGATTAGCTGAATTGCTTTTGCATGTCAGTTTCTTTGCTGATTAATAAATACTGTCTTGTGACATCGACTGGCAAAACAACAGCGTTTGTTACTGGTAGTAGATAATTTATTTTAAATTTAAATTGGAATTTGGAGGAGGCAGACGGCGACTATTGCTGTGGTTTGAAATTGTAAATTGGGAATAGAACAGTCAGTTCCATTTGGTTATATACAAAGTCCTTGTCACTTTTCGAAACTAAACTGTTGTGTTTGCGCGATCGATTTGATCGAGGAAATAAATAAACCAGACTTGAGAAAAACAACTAATATTCGCAAAGTTCCCAATTTCACATTTTCTTTACAGCTGTAGGCCAACACGTGATGAATCTTGCTTCTCTTGGGCCGGAAGTTGGGGCGAAAAAGCTCCCTGCGTCACGAAAGCGCCCACGGCGCACGGCTAATGATCGAAGTCATACCAGTTTACAACATTGAGTCAGCTCGACCAGCCCATCCCCTTTCCCGTCTTACTCTTGTGGGCTACGCAATTAAATATTCTTATAAAAAGTAAAAAGAAAATTTGCATACCGAAACAAATATCCTTCATCCAATTCTGTAAGGGTTTGTACATCTTTGCATTTACAGATTTTTCAACGTTCCTTTACATTGTTGTTATTTGTATTATCAATTGAATTAGCTAAGCCTGTGTGTATGTAAAAATACGTGGGTGAATGTAAGGGAGATACCGAATTAAAATATCTGCAAATGTGCCATTCTAAGAGAGAGTACACTCCAGTGGGAAAGAGATAGAGAGAGACAGATGTACGTGATGGGAGGGGTGGGGGTGGGGGGTAAGAACAAGTGAAAGAAAATTAGTACACGAAAGTGCATGTGGGCGTATGTCTACATATTACTCTGTGTGTGTGTGTTTGTGTGTGTGTGTGTGTCACATTACGTGTACAGTGCCTGTAAAAGTAGTCTTCCAAATTACCCCAGTTGTTACATATGATTACATAATGGAGTCACTGTTAATCCGGTTCAATTCCCGAACGAAATGATTTCGCGCGCCAAAGGCGCTCAGGGACGGCATGGGCAACAAGCCCCTTTCGACCCTCTTTGATTGTATTTGATTTGGCTCTAGTTTTGGGCTTGTCTGGACGTGGAAAAGTAGGAAGAGTTAAGGTAATCAGCGGCGTCTGTGCCTCCTGCGGTTCTTCTTTGGAGGAGGAGAGATAGTAGTTGGTGGAGTGATCGGATCAGGCGGAAGAGCTGGTAATTCTTTGGCTTTGTACGGCCTGGTCCTTGCTGCTGTTTCTTGATGTTCTTGTTTGGACCCTGGGAGACACTTCATGAGGATTTTCTTGATAACGTCTGCTGAGAGTTTTTCCTTTAGGAAGAAGTCGTACTGGCCCTGGATCGTGCTTCGGAGAAACTCGTTTGGAATCTCTTCCCCAAGGAATGCCTCCACGGACTCCGGGAAGCTCTCCTCCTGGTCGGACTCCTGGTCCAAAGAAACTGGAGAAGCAAGAGCAGGAGGGGTGGAAGTTGCGTCATCTGAGACAGCTTCCTGCACCATTGACAGGGCATCCTCCTCCATCCCCTCTTCAGATGAAGAGTCTGATGAGCTGGAGAATGAGCTGTCGCCTGACGACCCACAGTTCTCCGGACCCTCCTCCTGGAAAGGGGATACCGAGCTGGACAGGGGTTGTTCATGGGTGACAGGAGTTGTCCCTTTGACGCCCTCACTTGCCTCCTTCTCTTCCTTTTCCTTCTTCTTCTTCTCCAGGAACTCCGTCATTCGGCGGGCATCTCGTCGTCTGGCGGAGGGTCCCTTCTTTCTCGTCCTCTTCTTCTTCTTGGTGGCTGTGTTACTCCGGCGTCCTTCATCCAGCTTATCCGCATCACTAGGAGGGTGACCAGTGTGAGGGGAAATCCCCTCACGAAAGGTGCTACACCTCTCCACGGACGGCGGTTCCGATTCTCTATCAAAATCCACTGTCAGGTGAATTTTACCTTTGAGCACCTGGATACTCCAGGTGGTGGCAAGGGTAGCCTTCACCCTGACAAGTGTTTCTTGAACAACAAGTGGGAGCTCCATTGTTTAGTTGTTAGCACCTCGGAGTCCAAGGTGCGAATGATGAATGACTGCCTGTTCAATTCCGAATGGAATGGTTTAACGCGCCGAAGGCGCGCAGGGACGGTATGGGGAACAAGCCCCTTTCGACCCTCGTTGGCTGTAAATGATTAGTTTCCACGTGTCTACTCGTGTCGAAGGAGGAACAGGTTTAGGTACTCGGCAGGTGTCACCGGTTGCAGCGTGATGGTCTCTTTGACTGATGTCGGTTGAACTCTCGGGTGAGGGCCAGTGTGAGAGGTTGGGTCCTCTCACAAAGGTACTACCTCTCCCCGAGGGTGCAGTCGATTTGGATTTTCAGGCAAGTATAGTCTGCTACTTCGGAGATGATATTGAGCGATGGCCATCACTGGCAAGTATAATCTGCCTCAGGCTGTCTGTTTGATAGGATGTCCTTGAAGGAAACAACAACGACCCCTTTCGGGGACCACCAAGAAGAAGACCCGAACTTCCCTGGTTCGGGGGCAGGCCTGCATTGTAATCGTAATGGGTTGGGACAAAACGATGCGCAATGCACTTAAAAAAAGGGGCCGAGGCGGGACGCAGGACCAACGCTCGCCTCCCTTAAAGTGGTCGACCACTTTTAGGGATGGAGTGGAGGATGTACAGAAACCATGGGGGTTACCGTTTCTGTAATGGTTGGACTGTCCATAGCGGTTATTGGGGTGCTGGTCAAAAAGCATCTTCTGTGTACCTGCTTAAAAGAAGAAGGCAGAATTAGTTTTCATTAGAATATGTAGAAATAAAAAGATAAAAGTAGCACATTATGTTTTAATTGTGATCACAGTTAAGCTGTTGATCTGCCTGTTAGATCACCTTCTTAGGGTGATGGTGAGTTTGTAGCGGGAGGGTAACAGGTTTAGACACTAAACCACACCCGAGGGTGTTTCTGTTATGCCCTTCGCTGGTTTCGACCATATTTTGATTAGTTTGAGCTTATTTTGGATCCCGATTAAACACTGCAAATCCACCTCCAGCCGGGGAGGCCCAGCCCACACAAAACGCTCTCGCTTGGTATCGCGAGCGTCCTGTGTGGGCCGAGCCCCCCCCCCCCCGGCCGGAAATGAGATCTACAGTATCCAATCGTGATGTAAATTTAGTGAGTCGGTGAAGGCAGCCATTTCTGGTAGAAGGCCACAGTTAAGCTGTTTTTCTGCCTGTTTATTCACCTTCTCGTTCCCTATTTATTTAGTTCTATAAAAATATTTGATCCTGATGTAATTTTACTTGAGTCGGTGAAGGCATCCCTTTCTGGTAGAAGGCCACAGTTATGCTGTTTTTCTGCCTGTTAGTTCACCTTGTCATTCCCTAGTTTTTTACGAGCGGTCTTAGTTTTGATTGCAATTTTTGGGCTTTTGTCGGCTTTCGCAAATGGCTCCAAGTTCGGAGATTAGTTCGCTGTCGGCTAACCGGTCATGAGTTTTCGCGGCCAGGGTGGCTAGGCGGTCTTTAATGGTGGGGATATCGGCCCTGTCGTGGAGTGTTTTGATGGGTGTGTCCCATGGGACGCGGAAGGCAACTCTAAGTGCGTGATTTTGGACCTTCTGGAGTTTTCCCATATTAGTTTGATTGAGGTCAGTTAGTATGATTGCACCGTATTCGAGTACTGGGCGCACAAAGGCTTTGTATAATCTGAGTAGGGTGGACTGGTTGGCTCCCCATGAAGTTCCCTTAAGCATTTTCAGTAAGTTAATGCGTTTGGTGGCTTTTTTCGCCATGTTGTCGGTGTGTTTGTTAAAGGACAATTTTTGATCAATGGTGATGCCCAGGAATTTCGCCTCTTTGCATTCTGGGAGGGTGTTATCCATAAGTTTTAAGTCAAAATCCCGTTTATTTTTCTTGCGAGTAAAGGTGATTCGTTGGGTTTTATTGGCGTTTAGCTTAATTCTCCATTTGGCACACCATTGTTCTAGGTCATCGAGAGCGCGTTGCATGGGTGTTTGGAGCAGATTGACCGTATTGTTAGAGTCCCAGAGGCCCTTATCATCCGCGAATTGGGAGACTTGAACACGATCCTCTGAGAAGTTAAGGTCATTAACATAGAAGATGTAAAGGAGGGGGGCTTAGGACGGATCCTTGGGGTGCCTGCTTCAAGGGGGGCACTGTCAGACATTTCATTGTTCACTCTGACTTTAATTTCGCGATCATTTAAGAAAGAGGATAGTAATCTGAGCAGTTTCTTGGGGAGTCTCGTTTTTGATAATTTGGAGCGCATTCCATTGTGCCAAACGGAGTCGAATGCTTTTTCGACGTCTAGCAGGACTGCCACGCCTATTTGCTGATTGTTGATAGCAGTTTTCATTTGGGTGACTAGTCGGTAGACATGTTCGATGCCTTCTTTACGGTTTCTATAGGCTCTTTGCCATTTATTGAAAAAATCGTTGGGTGCCCCCTGAACCGATTGGTAAGGATTCGTTCGAATGTCTTACCAATGCAGCTGAGTAGGCTGATTGGGCGGTAGCTGGCTGGATCGGAGGGGTCCTTGTCCGGTTTTTGGTATCATGACACCAATGGCTTTTTTCCAACATTTTGGAAAGTAGCCATGGGTGAGGCATGCATTGAACAGTTTGTTTAGTTGTTCGATTAGGGAGTATGGGCTTTGTTTTAGAATTTTGTAGCTTACTTCGTCTTCGTCGGGTGAGGAAGAATTTTTGCATTTTTTTTATGACGTTGATGATTTCATCATTAGTGATGGGGGGTGACGAGATCATCGTCATCCCCGTCTTCTGGCTCATTATCGAATTTGGGGTCACGGTAGATATCAGGGTGTGCATTGATGCAGTCATCAATGGCGTTTATGGCGGCGTCATCGTTGCCCGCTGCGGGCGATGCGTTTTTCTTAGGAGGTCGGCAAACGTGTCGGCCTTGTCTTTGTCGGTGCGCGTGAAGGAACCGTCTTCCTTCTTAAGAGGTTTCCCTGCGGCTTTGCTGCTTTTGTTTTTTTTGTCCAGTTAGGGTTTTGAAAGAGTCCCAGAATTTTTTGGCATCCTGGACTCCGTTTAGATCGACTGTTGCCTTTTCCCAGTTGGCTTGTTTTTCAGCTTGAAGGGCTTTTTTGACCTCGCCATGAAGGCGGTTGTATGTTTTTTTGAGGTCAGCTTTCTTACCGGGGTCAGTTTCGGTTTTAAGAGCTCGAAGAGCTTTCCGTTTAGTTTTGATTAGTGAGAGTGAGTCGCCTGAGATAGTATTTCTCCAGGGGCGCACTTCTACTTTTGGGCATATTTCGTTTAGGGTTGAGTTAATGATTTTTTCCATGCCCTCGCATTGGGTTTCGAATTCCGCTGCATTGGATGGAGGGGGGGGGGGGGGGTGTTTGTGAGTTTGACATCGATGATGTCACGATAAAGGTTCCAATTAATTTTTCTAAAATTTCTGCGGAGAGTGGGGGGGGGGGGGGGTACCAGAATGGGCCATTTCCTAGCTGCAATGAGGCATGGACCGGGAGGTGATCGCTGCCTAAGTCGTCATCGCCGACCCAGTGGTCATCGATGTGATTTATCAGGGAGTCACTGGCGATAATTAGATCGAGGATCTCTGATGAGAATAATGGGTTATTACTGATATAAGTTGCAGAGCTGTCATTCATAACCACATGAAGGTTATGCTTTTTGTGATTTCAAGGAGGGCTTCACCGTTAAGGGTGGTTTTGTTACAGCCAAAGTACAGGTGTTTGGCATTGAAGTCGCCGAGGAAAATGCAGTGTTTGTATTTCCTCGTAAAGAATTCAAAGACAGTGTCAGAAACAATTTTGCTTGGGTCGTTATAATAACAAACAATCGCGATGTTTTTGTTGTCGACAGTGATTTCAGTTGCAATCACCTCTACATCGAGGTGATTAGTTTTTATTGTTTTAGTTTTGATGTTCTGCTTTATTAGAAGAGCGACGCCGCCACCTTTAGTGATTAGTCGGTCTCTTCTAATAGTGCTGAACCCGCTTACTGAAAAATTTTTGCTGGGTTGAAGCCAACTTTCGCAGATGCAGATAATGTCTGTATCTTCGAAGTATCGTCTCATTTGAAGTTTTTTGTTATTAACGCTTCTAGCGTTCCACTTGGCTATTTGTAGCTTATTCATGACGGGGTTGGGAGTTAGTAGCGGTGCTTTAGATATATGTTTAGACAGGTGCTTTAGTCTGAGCTGATAGCGGCTTTGATTAGTGATTCCGAAATACGCGTCTTGAAAAGTCGGGACGCCGATCGGCTGACATCCTGGCAAATGTCGGACAGATTGGTTTTAGCGTGTTTGCTTAATACAGAATAAAGGGATCCGGCGATAAGGGAGCAGACGGTATGTGGAGATGACGCATTGTCAGGCTTGATGAGATTTAGGTTTTTCAGCTCGATGGCAGTTTTTACTTTTTTGAAATGAGGACACCCCCCAGTAGCTGCTGGGTGACTTCCTTTACAGTTGGGGCAAGAGGGGGATTTTAACCTGCATGACTTGGTGAGATGTGATTCTCCGCAATTCATGCAGGTTAGATTCCCTCTACATTTGTTGGCTATATGCCCGAACTTTTGGCATTTGTGGCACTGTATGGGCGTTGGAGAGGTATTTTTAATACGACTCTTATCCTCATTTCAGAAAAAAGGGATTCCACAATTGGGATTCCTAAAAAGGGACTCCGCAAATGGGATTCCTTCTGGAGAATCCATTTTTTGTCAAATGAGGATAAGAGTCGTAGAAATTAGACCTCATTGAGGGATTTTTAATACGACTCTTATCCTCATTTCCGAAAATGGGATTCCTAAAAAGCGATTCCACAAATGGGATTCCAAAAAAGGGATTCCACAAATGGGATTCCGTTTCCATTTTGTCGCCAAAGCTCCAAGGCCACTACTGGCTATGGTCTATCTGTCCTACCATTAGCTTCTACAGCAGGCTTGTTCCATTGTGGCCTTGTACCAGTACTATTGACTAAACTACCATCCATTAATATTGACGCGTACCACTACTTCCTAGCTATACCTTCGCCCAGGCCTTCAAAATGTTCCATCAGTGTATACATATAAAGCATTCCGTAATTGAGATTGCTAGCCAAGTCCGTAAAATTTGGATTTCGTATTTTGACATCAGGCATTACCCCCACCCCCACAAAATCACTAGATCTACCATAACGTACTACATATACCAGCCATATAATAAAACAAAGCAATCGGTTGGTTAATAGTACCAAGCACTAACAGGGGACCTATAGGTGTATATACCGCCCATACTATAGTACCCTTCTAAACTACCAGGCAGTACCCCTACCCACAATACCCCTATGCCTAGCATTGCATACTACCTATACCAGTCATAGGATAACATGAAGCATCAGGTGAATTAATAGTACTAAGGGCTAACATAGGACCTGCAGGGACCCACAGAGGTATATATCGTCCATGCCATACCTCTGTTCTATACTGCCAGGCATTACCCCCACCCCCACTCCACAATACCACTTGACCTACCATAACGTACTCCCTATACCAGTCATTGAATAGTACAAAGCAATCGGCTGGTTAATAATATCGAGGACTGGACCTACAGGGGTATTTATTATGTCTCAAAGTTAGTTTGTCCAATCAAAATGCTGGAATACCTTCTAAAGATTCCACCGTATCGGGTTACTCACCTGATATTAATTATTATTATGCCAGCTAATGAAACTCGCCAATCACAGCCCCTGAATAGTGGGGCGGTACTGAGCCGTATTGGGTCACCTGCAGCCCGAGGTGACCTAATACGAAACTCGTATTAGGTCAGTACCGCCATTTTGTTTCGACGTGAAAATTCCTCACCTCGCGGTGCTTTTATATCCATATTGAAGAAATTTCAGTACAATCAAACATCCCTCCGTGTCTATATGTCTCATTTTTTTCTCGTTTTATAATAAATTTATTGTGAAATTTATTTTCTAAATGTAAATTTAATTATTTGAAGTGAGAAATACTTCTGTATTCGATCTACCGATAACGGATAAGTCGGTCTGGCCCAAACTTGACATAGGGTCTAAGCTTATTGAGGCTAACAGTAACACACAACAGTTTGGGTACGGTGTTCGCCTCGATATTTTAAAAGCTTTAGAAAAAATATATAACCCATAAATGCGTTGTTAGAAAGTTGAAAAATATATATAGTGTGAATAAATAAACTGAGAAAAAAATTGTCTTATCCCGGGAATAGATTAATTTCATTTTTTTTCTCGTTGAGGTCATTCTGTAGTCCCTGTTGTGGTAAATGGATAACGTCGCTTCGAAAATGGATAAAATATAAATAGCGACTGCACTATAATGAAATTGTAAGAAATGAATCACAGCTATGAAGGAAAAGATGCGAGATACATTTATTTTGTTCGAATTCTATAAAATCGGACGTTTCGGACATTTTCTGCACACTCAAGACAAAGTGACAGTACGAAGAAAAGCGTCTATCGCTGTTGTCTGTGTTGTCAAAGTGTTGTCAAGGAAATTATACACAAACAGGGAGACAACTGTGCACGTTTGTTACAACTTACATAGCGTTTTGCACCAGTTTTGAAAATGTGCCGGCGTTCAAATTTGATTGTTATTTTGTTTTCGCTGGCATAATAAATACGTTACAGGACGTTCAGGTGGCGGATACGGTATCATATGAGGCTCGGCAAAAACAATATTGGACTCGGCGTACCGCCTCGTCCAATATTGTTTTCACCTCGCCTCATATGATACCGTATCCGCCACCTGAACGTCCTGTAACTTATAATATCAGGTGAGTAGCCGCCATTACTATTTTGATGCAATTCCCCTCACTTCGAATTTTCAAAATCTGAATTAAAACAAAATAAGAGAATTTAGGTTCCGAAAATATTTTCAAGATACCGTATTTTGTGATTTAAAACATTAAATATGTAAAAAGATGGGCAGAAGATAATATTTGTAGTCTGAAAAGTTCTTTGTTTTACGACTCCTTCGGTCACTGTTTGGATCGGGTTTTTGAGGTGAATAGAAAGACAGGGAAATGACAGTTTCGATTTTTGTCTAGAGCAACTTTTTGACCCCTTTGATGATGAAAACGAACATTTGTCCAGCTCATCAATGCCAAAGGGTGCTCCTATTTTCAGAAATTGCAAAATCGGCAACATCAACATCACTATAAATAATAAATGAACAAACTTGTTTTTGAAACATTCCGATCAAACAGAATTAACAGAAAGTCGGTGTGCGTTTCAGATTCAACTTCAAAGTTCAAGTTGCGTTATTGTTATTGTTTGCTCTACAGTAAAAAAGTGATTTTTAATGTTCAAAACTGCTTTATTAGTCCTTTTTAGGTAGTAACAACAGTAAATGCACGCAAGGGGCCTCCAGATTCTGCCGAGTTGGCAAGCAGCACTGATCTCAGTGGCAAGCAGCGATTCGTTTCATTTGTAAACAAGTACGGCAATCGCCCTTCGCAAAGTGATGTTTTGTTTACAATTACCATGGTTACACGTACCGGTGCCTGTTACTGTTCATGATTCTGCGCGGTGCTATCAATAGTGGTTCCTGAAAAATAAATTCCGGGCCGTTGTTTGTTTATGGAGAAAATTATTAATCGCTTGATTTACATGGACTTTCGACATAATAAATATGTTACATGGCGTGTAGCTGGCTGATACATTTCCATACAAGGCTCTGAGTGTTCATATCAGGTTCGGCTTCGCCTCACCGGATATGAACACTCATCGTCTTGTATGGAAATGTATCAGCCAGCTACACGCCATGTAACTTATAATACCATGCATCCTATACCACCCGTTCTAAACAACCTAGCATAATACTGCCTGGCCTAACACTAAACTACCAATACAAGCCATAAGATAATACAAAGGATTCGGTAGGTTAATAGTACTAAGGGGGTAATAGACCAACAGATCATTCATCCTGTACTGCCAGTCTAAACCACCAATGACTATCTCGCAATACCACACTACCACCCACCCACCCTACTGCTTGACTTAGCTATAGCAGACATAGAATAATATGAAGCATAAGATGGATTAATAGTAATAAGGGCTAACTTGGGACCTACATGCATATATACCACTACTACTATGTCGCCGCCACCCCATACGGGAAGCCCGACATCCACTGACCCGAATAACGTTATGTCAGATTGTATACTGGACAATAACAGTGATCATCAGCATCTCTATGACGTCCCGCGCGTATCATGACGTCACGACGTCAATAGCAACGTCAACCGTTTCGCGGGAAAAACTTTCATGAAAACCCAATTTTCCCATCATCTTTCCACCACTTACCCATGATATATACCTATAGCCCCATGCATACATATATCACTATACTTGCCATAGCATACTATATATGCAGTACGTACACTATTTACCGGATCTAGCTGCAAGGAGCCGTATTTTTGCACCCCCAAAGTTGCACCCCCAAAAGTCCGGTTCCTATGGGAATTTAACACTAGCTGCACCCCCAAAAGTCCGGGTAATCAGGCACGATCGGGTACATGCTCTACTACTCCCACCCATCTTGCCTCCAGCCCAACAGCTGGAGACGCCAGATGCGGACGGTCCTGTGGAGACTGAGATGGAAATGGAAGCTGTCTTCTCACCTCCTCCCACTCCTCTCTCGCCTCTCCCCTCTGCTCCTAGACTGGCCTTGACCTGGAAACCATCCGAAGAGGAAAACATCAAATGGCAGAAACACGAAGAAGCGAGGAAACAACACAATATCGAAATGGATAGGAAGCACAATGAAATAATAGAAAACATTTATGAAATACAAAGACAAAGAGCAGCACAACAGGGACCTCTCAAAGAAAAAGATAACAACCCTCCATCACCATCAACACCAAAAAACAGACATAAATACCGTATCACCGACACAGCCACCTCCAAACAAGAAGAAATCGAAAAAACACAGACGCCGCTAGCCTCCTACCTTCCACCTTCCCTTTTCCTCCTCTAACACGATCAGACATGGCCCAAGGCGAAATTAATAAGGACAACTATGAAACAGTTAAAGATGGGTCGAAAGGGCTTGCCCCGTAACATCCCAGCGCGCCTTCGGCGCGCTAAAACCATTCATTTAGATTAGACTACTTTTCTCAGTGGTCCAAAGCAACAAACCTCAAGCTGTACGCAACACTTTTTAACGAAATATAAAATATATGTACATGTTTCTTCTAATTTTGCTGAGTTCAGACGGGAAAGTGAAAACTCTCCCAAATTCTGCCAATTTATAATTTTTAACTGATCTCAGATACATTCAGACACATCGCGTCCCATCCCGCCACATAAACAAGGGTCTCTGCTAAAACACTCGAGGAGTGAGATTTCCACTCCAAAATATGCCCTCATCTTCGGTGGAAAAGGGACACCGAACACAACATATTTCTGCAGATGGACCGTAGGTTGTCGTTCAAAGGACCCTCAGTTCAATGAAATACTTCTTTCACATGGGTTAAGACGATATATGTGTGAAAATTCCACTCTGTTCGTGTTTCTGTTTAGAATTTCTCTCCATGTACCGTTGATTGAATTTGTACTCCCCACCCACCAACCAACCAGTCAGATGATATCTATCCCCGACTGGTCTTCCACTGCATTTTTTATACCAAGAACATTTTTTTTTTTTTTTTTTTGGGGGGGGGGGGGGTGCAGATTAACATTCTGCACCCGTCGTTTGGGTATTCTTTTTATATTTTTGCCCCGCCAGGTTGAGTGGGAACATCGCCTTGTAAAACATGGATGCTTTGCCGCGTCACTGGGGCGAGTTCGCAATGGACTGGCTCGTTCTCTGCACACCTTGAAATCCAACATTACCCGTTGAACGCTTATTTTTTTATTGAGAAATGTTGTATATCATCCTCGGATTAAAGGGGACGCCGTCATTCGGAGTTGCTGTGCATCCCGCCGCAGGTCCTCTGCCTAGTCTAACCACAGACGTCTGGAGACCTGATTAATATTACATCACCCCCAGCGTCACACCTCCCTCTTATATATGCCCCCCCCCCACACACACACACTTCCACTTGGTTTTGTCCACCCACACGTGTATTGAAACCTCAAAAATTAAAATAGGTCTTTCAGGCCAAGTTTTCCCCTGATACCCATCCCCATCCTGGAATACTACGAAAGAAAAACCTCGCCAACTTGGCTACGAAAGCAAACCCTCACCAACTTAGCTGTGCATTGCTTAAAACGTTTATGGTTGGAGTCCAATTAGAGAAAAAGACTAACAAGAAAACTTTATGCATGGCATCAAAAATTCACCTTTGCATCCTTTCGTATATTTTATATTCTTTTCTCCTGTCAAGTGAGTACATGTAAGTATTTTCTGAATACAACAGAAGCAGAGGCGGGGCGGGGCGGGGAGAGGGACTCGAAACTTTGGGGACCACGTGATTGCCCCAACAGTCCAGGATTCTTGGGTAAGCTCCCACCCCCACCCCCACCCCCCCCCCCCCCCCCCCCCGTTGTATTTGAATACTAGCTGCAACTCATGAGCCCGTTTCTAACTTTAATAACTTTTGTAACCATTTTTTAGAAGGGGGTCGCAAATGACCAATGGTTGTAATTTTGGAGTCCATGAAGTGATAACTTTATTAAAAGCAATCTGACGAAATAAAGTTATCACTTCCAGAATTGTGCAGCCAAAAGCTAAAAAACGCTGGATACTTGCAAATTTGAAGCATGATGCTAAAAATGCTAAAAAAAATGACATTTTGATGGCCAAAAAATTGAATTTTTCACCGGGTCCTGAATTGTTTGGATTGATTGATTGATTGATTGATTGATTGATTGATTGATTGATTCATTCATTCATTCATTCATTCATTCATTCATTCATTCATTCATTCATTCATTCATTCATTCATTCATTCATTCATTCATTCATTCATTCATAGGATGTGGACAGTTATGGGGCGTGGGCATTCATTTAATACAGTTACACCGCTAGAATGATGGACAAAGCAATCGAGGGGAAAAGGGGGGGGGGGCAGTTTTGATGAAAGGAACTTCACCTGACTTTAGCTGCATGGGACGGATCATGTCGTCTTCGAACACACAAATATGAAATTTTCGAAAATTGTACTTCCTCACTAAACAACCCACCAACAGTATACATTTTCAGCGTTGTGGCCGTTGGTTTTGTTCCATATGCATTCACGCAATGGGATAATATTCAGTAAAAGTTGCCAGTGATAAAATGGAAAATTGTGTAGTGCGTCCAGGCCGGTCGCACATGGTCATCTTTGAACGGGAACCCATAGTCGAGTTGTCGGAGTTTTGCTTCGTCACAACGTGTCAACTATTATTCGATCAACAAACTTTATTTATTTGAAAGGAAAACATGTTTCTCTTGCATTAAAAAATAACGAATATTTCAGGAATTTCTCTTTTTTATGGGGCGAGTTTAATTTTTGGTTCATTTGAACCAGTTGCGAAGTTTGAAAGGATAATATTATTAGTCTATTCACCACAAAAGACAAAAAATCTCCGTTCTCCGCGATAGTATTGCGTGTTGTTTGCAGTCAGATCAACACTAAAAACGAATGGTTTTTACTTTTACGTTTCAGCCTGAAATTGTCGCAAGTACTGGTCTCGAGGGACTAATGTATTGATATTTTCTGTGTTCTGTAATCTCAACCACTGGTCTTTGCGGTGGAGTCACACGTCACAGTACTTGCGATTGCATACCGGTTGCACTGCTAATTAATTCTCGTTAATCCCCAACACTTATCGTCGCAGTGGTCAGTAATTAAGTCGAGTGGATCCACCGTGGGTTTTAATCCTCTACACTTTATGTCACCTCCACAGTGACAGGTGTTTTTGTTACAACCCACCTTGAACGTACTGTCTATGGAGATTTAATACCTGGGTGTCGGTTTTTAAACACCGAGCCGCAGGCGAGGTGTTTAAATGAGACATCCAGGTATTAAATCTCCAAATACCATGCATGTTGGCTGAGGTAACGTTTTTGTCCCTTTTGAAACACAATACAAACATAGTGGAAATAAATTTCTGGACACATTTCTCAGCTTCACAATCACTTGGACCAAATTCGTGATAATTGTTTTGTTTTTATAATCGCAGAAGACAGCAGACAAAATTACATCCCTTGGGTAGTTAAGGAAACGAGTAAACAATATTTTGTTGACATTTATTTATTTATTTATTTATTTATTTATTTATTTATTGGTGTTTAAGGTCACATATTTATGCACAGTGGCTAATCATGACCGCGACAGTTTTACGGGTGGAGGAAGCCGGAGTACCCGGAGAGAACCACCGAGCAACGGCGAGCATCTGTCACCTCCCCAACATACTAACTCCACACAAGAAGGGTTAGCATTAGCTGAAGACAAGTGCACCATCGACGTGCAGTTCGCCTTAGTACATAACGCCACCGTGCCTCCGCGCGGGCAATGGCGATGAAGTGTCTTGTCCAAAGACGCAACGCGGTTGCTGTATGTGGGATTCGAACCGAGGACCTCTTGGCTTGCAGCCTGCACCTCTACCTACTGAGCCACCGAGCTACTCAGGGGACGAATTATTTGCTCTTATTTTATTTTTATGATTGAACTGTCGGAAATCTGATGATATTTGTGACTATTTTCGGATTTTTTGGTTCTATTTTTATTTGGAGGCGAGCAAAAGCGGAAAGTTTTCGTTTAAACCATATACCCCCGATGCTTCGCGTGCTGTTATACCCTGGATGTTGCACGCTCTCATACACCTTAGATGTTGGGTGCATCCTTTGCCATGGCTATTTGTCAAAGGCATTCTGACCAATCAAAAGACAGAATTTATCAGGATATAGGGACAATACCCTTTGACTGGTATACTTTCTTTTCACGCCTATGACAAGTCATGTCTCTCACAGGACATAATTTATGAGAATGACATTGACGGCCACAGAAGAAATACTCTTTTTAGATCCAATCGCAGACACAAAGCCTTTGAATACCCAACTCTCTTCTCAGCATGATCATCAGACCAAACGTGCACAGTGGCAGCAACAGTATTAGTACCAGAGGTATACGATTAATTTTTTTTTTGCTAAGTCCAAAGTACAACTCTGGCCGAACGCGGTTTTCGTATCTGTATTGTTCTCCAACCATCTCTGGCGAACTGAGGGAGAAGATAACCCGTTGATGAATGAGTCGCGCTTAATTCCTCTCGGCATTGTTCTGCTGTAACATCTTTGAAGCTTTTGTAGTTCCTGGAGAAACTATCTGATAAAGATTCACTAGATTGCTGACGCCTCGTTGTAAGGGATGGTGAGCGAAAATTCTATTTCGAGTTTTCACATAGAGATGCTTCAGAGTGTCAAGTGCGTGATGTGCATTCCTCAATGCAATCAAACATATACTATTAAAAAAAGTAGGGATTATTTGATAAAAGAGAGATATATGAAGAAACATTTTTATATTTTCATCAAAAAGACAGTTGAGGCATTGCACTTTGACATCCAGTGAATGATTTCAGCGATAGTTGGGTGTCTGACAAGCACATATTCCACACACTGAGCTGAAGAAGACACGGACGGTCAGTCAGAGAATTTACCACATTCAGTCCAAGACCTCAATACCTTGTAAATCCTCCTCGGTTTGCGAGAGAATCGCGGATACGACGTGGCATACTCCTCATCAAACGTCCAATATCATCTTGACTGATGTTATTCAATTCTTCTTGCAGAGCAGCAGCGAGCTCCTGGACATCAGTAGCAGGCTGTTGGTGTTGACTTAGGTGCCTGCCAAACATATCCAAGATGTGCTCGATTGGTGAAATGTCTGGACTTAGTGCTGGCCAAGGCAGTGTAGTGATGTTCTGCATCTGCGGGAACTCTGTAGCGACACGGGCTCTGTGTGCTCTTGCACAGTCATCTTGAAAAATGAATTGACGGCCATGACGTCGCGCAAATGGCACCAAATGAAGTGCTAAAATGTTGTCACGGTAGTATTGCCCTGTGACACACCCTTGGAGGACATGTAATGATGTTCTGCTTGTCGTGGTTATGCCTCCCCACACTATTGTCGATCCACCACCAAAACGATCGTGCTGCCTAACGATTAGGTCGTGGTATCGTTTGTTCCGCCGCCATATCATGTTCCGCCTGTCGCGGAAGTCGAGAGTGAACCTCGGAAAACATGACGTTGCTCCGCCGACGATTGTCCCAGCGCTGTCGTGCTCCACACCAATTACGCCTTGTTGTGATGTGACATTCAGTCAAACGTGTAATTGTTCGAGGTCGTCGATCGTACAAATTACAGCTGTGTGGGTGATTTCGGATAGCCTGACCGCTGACTCGCAAATCTGTCGCTCGGTGCAGCTACTGTCAAATTTCTACAACACTTTGATGGCGGTTACGTAATGCTGTGGTTCGTGTGAAACAATCCTGGTTAGCAGTTGTCGCCGTTGGACGACCTGACCGACGCGTGCCATCAACATTGCATGTCTGACGGTAGCGTGACCACAACCTGTTAATCACCGATTGAGTAACGTTGAGAATTTGAACCACTGCAGTCTGCCTGCTGCCAGCTTCCAACATGCCAAAGGCACGTCAACGTTCGTCACGTGTCAGTCTTCGCATACCTCAAAAGTTACGTTTCGACCAGAAACTATTGATGAACGAGTTTACACCAAGGAAAGAACGATGAGCCCTCGGAGAAAGCCCGTCCAGTAGAAATGAAAATTTCAAAACTTACCCCACAGACATTAACGCGGCTCTCGAGCGAAAAAACTACACGAAGTTTGCGTGGGCCAGTGACATTCATGATCCACACACATATTGATGTGTCCAATCACGTGTATCCAATACCATTTTCCAAAAATACCAACATCAGTTTAGATATTCCTTTTTTTTTTTTTTTTTTTGAATAATATATTATGAAAGACAGTTCACAAGCATTCTGAACTAATTTGGAGCGTCTTCGTCGTATTCTGCTATGAAGCTGTTGAAAGTCCTTAATCTGTGCTTCCAATCTTTGGTAGCAGTTGGAGATTTAGGGTCTAGAAAACTGAAGATCCAGTCGTGAAGGTTTCAGTAACGTATCTCTGATGACGACGCGGTTTTAATCAACTTAAAAAAATGGCATGGACTGAAAGAAAATAAATAAGTGTCAAAAAAGTTAATAAAAAAACTATTTTCATCTCACTGGATTCGATTCTGCAATACAGTCGCCGTGGATTGGCCGTAATCCTCGTATGGGCAGTGATGTCCACGCATGCGTTTACCAGGTATTATAAATCATCATCAGCAAAATTTTAATTAATGAAGCACCGGGTTGTACCCAGTGCTTCATTAATTAAATTTTAATGATTATTCCTATAACCCTTTACCTAACGAATCGCCCGCATCCGTCCGCGTAATATGCAAATTCAGCAGTTGAAAAAATTATTATTTTTAAAAAAAATTCAACAAAACCATATCATGTGACCAGTGGCGGCGCCAGAAATTTTTTTGTGGGGGGGGGGGGGGGGGGCAACTAGGGGAGCAGACTCCCATAAAGGGGGGCAAATACGTAAAGGATCATATCATTACTTTGTTATGAGGTAGTCCAAACTTGGACCCAAAGTCCGTAATATACTTTTTTGGTTTGGTACGTCCTGTGGACGTACCAAACCAAAAAAATTATATTACGGACTTTGGGTCCAAGTTTCGACTAAATGTAATGGTAATTAGCGGTCCTCCTTTCAAAAAATCTTGGAACCGCGTCTGGTTGGTCTGTGCGTGAGAGAGAGAGAGAGCGAGAGAGAGAGACAGAGAGAGAGAGAGAGACTCATAATGCCCGCCTGTCATAATGCGAAATCCATGATTTTTTTAGACAAGGGATATGGATAGACATGCCTTTGTTGGCACATAACTTAATTATAACTTTTAAGTATCTGCATCCGAGTCTTTAAATCTCTACTGCCTGGATGTGTTCATCAGCTAGCCTGAGGCTTTGGGCTAAGTGTGTATGGGAAATTATTGGGAATACAAAAAGAGAGGGGTGTGTGTGTGTGTGTGTGTGTGAGAGAGAGTGACTGAATGTGTTTGTGTGTGAGGGTGGATGGAAATGCAGGCGAGATGGTTGGGGGGCAACTGGGGGGGGGGGGGGGGGCAAAGCCTTCGTTTGGGGAGGGGGCAAATGCCACCCATCCCCCCCCCCCCCCGCGTAGCGCCGCCACTGCATGTGACCCCTCGTTGAAACGAGCTCGTCAAGCTTGTTCCAACGAGGGTTCGCATGATATGGTTTTGTTGAAGTTTTTTGAAAAATTTAAAAAAAATTATATTTAAAATAATAAATTTTGATATCGTCTGCGTTGGGTACAGGGATAATTAGTGTTTGGAATCTAATACTATTGAGTCCGTGGAATTACTGCCCATCCGTGGAAAGTGATCAGTCCACGGCGACTGTACTGTATTAAGACCATATAGTGATAATACACAACTCGGGGACTGACAAATGACCCCGATGTTTGGATTGGAAGTCTGTTCGGTCCCAAAAATTAAATTCTGCTCGAGGCATCGGGAACTACCTCACGTCCGAGGATTTTCCTTCTTTTCAGACCCCAGATCAAAATTTCCTCCAACATTACCAAATCATGATCAGCTCCTGTGTTCTGCATCAGTGGATTTTTTTATTATTTTGCACAACACAGAGCGTCTACAAATCCTTCAAATGCGCTAGTTTCCAGTCCACATTTCTTTCTTTATTTATTAGGGTTTAACGATCCTTTAACAGCCTAGGTCATATCGTGTCGGTGACAGTTTTACGGGAGGAGGAAGCCGGAGTCCTGGAGAGAACCACCGAACAACGACGAGCAGCTGCCAGCTCCCAACTGATGTACAAGCAGGGATAGATTGGTTGAAGACATGCGCACCATTGACGTGCAGTGCGTCTTAGTACAGAGCGTCATCCTGCTCCCATGTGGACAATCGGGGTAAGTGCCTTGCCCAAGGACACAACGAGGGAGACCGAATCAATCGTTCACGACTAACTGGGCTCGACAATGCTAAACTTCGGTGATCTGACTAGAACCGGTTACCACAACGCCACCGCGTCCCATTCCAGTCCAAAAAATAAAATGTTTCTCCTGCGGCCTCGAGTGCTGAATGTCATTAAAAGTATCTCGTTAAAACATACAATCCGGGGCATCGACAATTGACTCAAATGCGAGGTTTAGGGATCCTTTCAGTAGGTAATAAAGGCCGATTCACGAGCACTTTGACCATGTACCGTACACGTACACGTACACGGTGCGTTTGCCATCGTAGGATTCAGTGTTAAATCGCCGACACGTTCGCAAAAAAATGTCATTTTCTCATAGTGCTCCAGAATCGGCTATTATTTTGAGACTCCTAGATCGCACTTTTAACGTTTTCAAAAAAGTGAAAAATGTATGAAATTGTACATTTTTCACTTTTTTTTTTTTTTTTTTTTACATAAAATTTTTGTCGTTCCCATCGCGGATTAGACCATCGATCCATCGTTGGTGAACGCGAGCAAAAAACGTGTTGCCGATTCTGTAGCAGCGTCGAAAAGTGGTTTGCCGATTCTGGAGCATCCGTGTCTGTACACGATTTTAACACTGAATCCCTATGGAGGCGTACACGGAAACCCATTGTGGATTCTACATCAGAAATCGACTTATGTACGACACGTGGAAAGAGGTGCTACTGAACCGGCAAACCCACTGCCACGATGAGAGTAAAAACTGACACTCATGTTTTTGTTCTGGCGTGAATGAAGGTTTTCGTTTAAAAGAGTCGACTATAAACATGAGTGTCAGTTTTTGTTTCTGGCGTGAATGAAAGGTTTTCGTTCAAAAGAGTCGACTATAAAGATGAGTGTCAGTTTTTGTTTCTGGTGTGTGAATGAAAGGTTTTCGTTCAAAAGAGTCGACTATAAACATGAGTGTCAGTTTTTGTTTTTGGTGTGAATGAAAGGTTTTCGTTCAAAAGAGTCGACTATAAAGATGAGTGTCAGTTTTTGTTTCTGGCGTGAATGAAAGGTTTTCGTTCAAAAGAGTCGACTATAAATATGAGTGTCAGTTTTTTGTTTCTAGCGTGAATGAAGGTTTTCGTTCAAAAGAGTCGACTATAAATATGAGTGCCATTTTTTTTGTTTCTGGTGTGAATGAAAGGTTTTCGTTCAAAAGAGTCGACTATAAAGATGAGTGTCAGTTTTTGTTTCTGGCGTGAATGAAAGGTTTTCGTTCAAAAGAGTCGACTATAATGATGAGTGTCCGTTTTTGTTTTTGGTGTGAATGAAAGGTTTTCGTTCAAAAGAGTCGACTATAAAGATGAGTGTCAGTTTTTGTTTCTGGCGTGAATGAAAGGTTTTCGTTCAAAAGAGTCGACTATAAAGATGAGTGTCCGTTTTTGTTTTTGGTGTGAATGAAAGGTTTTCGTTCAAAAGAGTCGACTATAAAGATGAGTGTCAGTTTTTGTTTCTGGCGTGAATGAAAGGTTTTCGTTCAAAAGAGTCGACTATAAAGATGAGTGTCCGTTTTTGTTTTTGGTGTGAATGAAAGGTTTTCGTTCAAAAGAGTCGACTATAAAGATGAGTGTCAGTTTTTGTTTCTGGCGTGAATGAAAGGTTTTCGTTCAAAAGAGTCGACTATAAATATGAGTGTCAGTTTTTTGTTTCTAGCGTGAATGAAGGTTTTCGTTCAAAAGAGTCGACTATAAATATGAGTGCCATTTTTTTTGTTTCTGGTGTGAATGAAAGGTTTTCGTTCAAAAGAGTCGACTATAAAGATGAGTGTCCGTTTTTGTTTTTGGTGTGAATGAAAGGTTTTCGTTCAAAAGAGTCGACTATAAAGATGAGTGTCAGTTTTTGTTTCTGGTGTGTGAATGAAAGGTTTTCGTTCAAAAGAGTCGACTATAAAGATGAGTGTCCGTTTTTGTTTTTGGTGTGAATGAAAGGTTTTCGTTCAAAAGAGTCGACTATAAAGATGAGTGTCAGTTTTTGTTTCTGGCGTGAATGAAAGGTTTTCGTTCAAAAGAGTCGACTATAAATATGAGTGTCAGTTTTTTGTTTCTAGCGTGAATGAAGGTTTTCGTTCAAAAGAGTCGACTATAAATATGAGTGCCATTTTTTTTGTTTCTGGTGTGAATGAAAGGTTTTCGTTCAAAAGAGTCGACTATAAAGATGAGTGTCAGTTTTTGTTTCTGGCGTGAATGAAAGGTTTTCGTTCAAAAGAGTCGACTATAATGATGAGTGTCCGTTTTTGTTTTTGGTGTGAATGAAAGGTTTTCGTTCAAAAGAGTCGACTATAAAGATGAGTGTCAGTTTTTGTTTCTGGCGTGAATGAAAGGTTTTCGTTCAAAAGAGTCGACTATAAAGATGAGTGTCCGTTTTTGTTTTTGGTGTGAATGAAAGGTTTTCGTTCAAAAGAGTCGACTATAAAGATGAGTGTCAGTTTTTGTTTCTGGTGTGTGAATGAAAGGTTTTCGTTCAAAAGAGTCGACTATAAACATGAGTGTCAGTTTTTGCTTTTGGTGTTGTGAAGTAAATTTTAATAAAACACTTTATGGAATGTTTCATCAAATAAAAAAATAGTTCGTAATTGACACTCATGTTTTTGTTGTAGTGTGAATGAAGGTTTTTCGTTTTAATGGATCGTTTTAATAATAGATAATAAAACGCATTTTTTCCACTCAATTAGGTTTGAGTGGTAAATTTTTAATATATTCGTGATAATGTTCGGAGGTGTGAATGAAATCCTTTTAACCTTAAATTAGAAACCGGTTTCTTTATGTGCTAAAATTTTTAACTTTTTCAAAGTTTTCACAATTCAACATTGAGTGAATGGTTTTGAGATATGAATGAAATTCCTTTTAACAAACGTAAATTATTCTCAAATGCGTTAAATCAGAAACCGGTTTGTCATGTGCTTAAAGTTTTCCCAGTTCAACACTGAGTTGAGATATGAATTTTTTTAGTTATTATATTAAAGACAGAGGATTTTTATTTACTTAAAACCTAAAAAAATAATTATACATTTAATTTTGAAAATAATGAATAACTCACATTAGCATACTCAAAGGAACATTAATAATTTAAAAACGAAAAATGTTTTTACAGATGGATGCTAAACGTCGAGATCAAATTTTAAACGAATATGAACGTGCCAAGAAGAGCATTCAATCGGCCGACAGAAGCAGACGTCTCGTAGAGATGGAACTCAGACGCGAGACCGCAAAAATATTTAAACCCGTGACGGATGTTCAAGAGTGAAGCAAGAAGGAGATAGTCGAAGAATTGAGACCCATAAAAGAGAGTTCTTTGAGAATGGGTTCGTTGCCCGGTCGTTTTACGAAACAGTTTTCCTTTCAATCTACACCGGATTACGTTCCCACAGGAATTCAAACCGACGTGAGCGACGATACAGCTTCGACTATCACCACTGATAGCGTCGCGTCATCCGAGGATGGCGATAAGAGAGATCTGTTCTATGGAATTTATAAGGATTCTGAGGGTAGAACTTTTGTAGGCGACACAGAAGTGGAAATGGATGATGAAGATTTAATTGTCGGTTCGAATAAGTATAAAATAACTGATGGACTGCGCAAATTGCTCCTTTTCGACAAGCCTGGAGATTACACGGAACAGGATTTTGACAATTACGGCGACATTCTGGTTCAGACCCACGCCATGCTGAGAAATAACGATGTCAGAGAGACTAGACCCAAAGCCAACAGAGGTTACAAGTGGACGAAAGTGGTGAAACCCATATGGGATATGAATAAGAAGTTCGTCAAATCGGTGACTGGTAAAGGGGTGAAAACCACTTTTCTTCCGAGCGATTCTGACGCTCTGTCTCAGAGATTGAGATTGTTGATGGCGAGTAGACGCGCTGGTAACACAGGATTACATAATGAGATAGTTAGCATATGTGACGAATTGTTAAGACAGAAGGTTTTTGAATAAAAACCATTTTGAAAGGCTGATGAACGAATTGAAGGATTGACGTATATAATAAGTAGAGAGAAACAAACAAACAAACAAAAATATATAATATAATAAAAACAGTAAATTTTTACACTAGAATAACAAAATTATTTAAACAACAAACGATTTACCAGTGAAAAAACAAAATATATTATAAAATAAAAATATGTTGGCTATAAAGAACAGGAGATACGTCAGAACTTACGTTCAAGGCGGTTCTGGCATCGTCGATTCTATAATGCGAGCGTTTACGAGCGATGCGGGTAGAAAACTCGCATCGACCGCGTTTGAGGTCGGTAAGAAGACGGCTTTGGATGCTGGTAAGAAAGCCGCTTCCGAAGCCAGTGGTAGGATAGCTTCTGTGGCTGGCAGGAGGGCAGCCGACGCGTTGATCGACAAGTTGATCAGTCCACTGGCGAAGCGAGCCGCGTTAGAGCGAACGCCGAAAAGTTGGAAAGATTTTAAGGATGCTGTGGTACCCATACAAGATTTAGCCAAAATGACGAGTGGATCCGGATTGAAGAGAACTCGCGACGGTGTAATATAAATAAATAATAATATTAAAACAACTGAGTTTGAAAAAAAACATAAAAATTGTGTTTGAAAGAATCTAAAATAACAAACAAAAAAATAAAAAAACAAAGATGAACATTAAAGATATGTCTTGGAACGACGCCACCACCAAGAGGTCGAATAACGAGTTCTTTCCCAAAAGCATAAGAGGCTTGATAGTGGGAAAATCGAATTGTGGAAAGACCAATCTGTTGATGAATCTGTTGTCCCGACCCGACTGGTTGGATTACGATAGATTGTTTGTGTTTGGCAAGAACTTGTTTCAACCCGAATACAGATTGCTTCGAGAGTGCATGGACCGTAGATTGCCCAAGGACGTCATAGCCAGAATCTTTGACAGTAGGGAGGAATTCGGCAAAAGTGAAGCTCCTCTTTCAACCATTTTGGATGGTTCGGCGATGGAATTGATGAAGAGAAATGCATCTTCGAACGTCGAGTGTCGATTTTATGAGAACGCTAGCGACGTTCCCGATCCTAGAGAATTGAAATCGGAAGATAAGAATCTCATGATTTTCGACAATCTGCTTTTGGAGAGACAGAACCGATGCGAATCGTATTACGTTAGGGGTCGACACAGCAACGTGGACTGTTTCTACCTGTCGCAGAATTATTTTCGATTGGCCAGACAGACGATAAGGGAGAACGCTAATTTTCTATGTCTCTTTCGCCAAGATCTCAAGAATCTCAATCACATTTACGGCGATCACATCGCAAACGACATGAGCGTGGCGGAATTCAGGAGATTCTGCAAGAGGGTTTGGGATGGAGGACTTTACAATTTCGTCGTGATCGATTTGACTAGCGAATTTAATCGCGGAAAATATCGGTGCAGATTCGACAAGTTTTATGTTTCTGATGATAATAAGATAGAGTGTGAAAATAAAAAAGAATTAGAAAATAATAAATCTTCAAATAATTAGTTTTGAAAAAATAAAACTAAAATTAAAAATGTTCGAACAAGGAGAATTGTTAGAACGGATAGCCGAGAATACGGCTGCAAAACAATCCATTCAAATCGTGGTGAGTGGCGATTCGACTCGATTCGCGACGAAATTCGAACCTTCCATCGAATTGAATAGAGAGAAAAGATATGAGATGGCGTTGGTGAATCTGGAGACTTATTATTCCTTTCCCAACGTCACCGAAAAGAATAACTCGTTCAAGTATTCCGACGGAGTGGACTGGTTGCAGATTCGAATTCCCAAAGGAAGTTACGTCATAGACGATTTGAACAATTACATTCAGACGTGAATGAAGACGGATGGAAAGGGAAGCAACAAGATCAGACTCGCTCCCAATCCTAATACCTTACAGACGATGTTGGATTTGGAAGATAATTTTCGAGCGGATTTCAACACGGACGATTCTATAGGCAAGATGTTGGGATTCGATCGAAAGATGTATCGAGACCACGCGGCATCTGAAAATACGGTCGACATTCTCGCAGTCAATAGCATTCTGGTGAACGTGGATGTGATTGCTGGAAGCTACGTCAATGGTAGCGCTCAACCGACGATCTATTCCTTCTTTCCAAACGTGTCACCGGTTTATAAGATCATGGAGCGACCTCGTAATTTAGTTTATCTACCAGTGATTTTAGACACGCTGTATAGTCTCAAAATCACGTTGACGGATCAAAATGGTGAACTGTTAGATCTTCGCGGAGAGAGGGTGACGATACGATTTCACATAAGAGAAATATAAAAGCAAAAAAAAAATATTGTGTATGTATATATATAAATAACAAAAATAAAATAAACGCAATATTAATTTTACAAAAATTATTTAATATATTTAATTATCATTAAAACAAGAAAACAACTGAAGAAAATATATTTTAAAAAAAGAATTATGACAGAATACGTGATTGAAAACGTGAACATATCTGCAGGACAGAGGAAGAAACTTAAGAGAGCGTTAGCAACTCGAGGCGAGGTGGTGAGATTCAAATTCACTCACGAAGATCTGACGAGAGGCGGTCAGGATTCGATCGCCTGGACCAGAAGTCAAATCAAAAGGATGGAGAAAGCGATTCGTGATGGAAGAGGGTTGATGGTGAGATTGAGTCCCGCTCAATTAAGATACAAGTTGAGAATGAATGTGGTTTCCTACCGCTATTGGCAGGAATCGCCGCAAAAGCATTACCCTTCGCCGCAAAGGCATTACCCTTTCTCGGGACTCGCGAGTTCGGCAGTTGAGAAATTAATGGGTGGCAGCGGACTGTTTTTGAAGAAGGGAGGAGCCGTGTGTTGCGTCCACGTAGACGACAGCGGTAAAGGATTGTATCTAGAACCCGTTAGAAGTGACAACTCTTTGAGTGGAAACGGTCTCTATCTGAAGAGTGGACGGAACGTTGAGCGAATCTGCAAGGGTTTGTTGTTTGGTGAGAATTCGCCATTTAAGAATATACCGATTTTGAATATGTTATTATAATATAAAAAAATTATATAATTATATAAAATATAAATCATAGAAAGTATAAAATAATATAAAATGGATAAAAAGGTGGAAAAATAATTAGACGCTAAGGATGAATATCGCAAGATAGTGTGGGAAAAATATGTGGAAAAACAATTAGACGCTAATGATGGATATCTTAGGAAAGAACTGATAAAAGAGTTAAATAAAGATCGGGATAGATGGTTGAAATTGAAAAGAATGAGACGCTTTCCACCGTCACCACTACCTTCTGAAGAGAATGGTAATGATGCGAGTGTTACCGAGAGATGCACACCATTCGTTCATAATTATGATTCGGATAAACAAATGTGTTGTTATAAAAATGTAGCATATCACAAAAAAGGAAAAACAGAAAAGAAGAATCGACGCTGAAATTTAAGAAAAAAGGAAACGCTATTATAATATATGGGTAATAGTGAAGAAGGAAAACAAAAAAAAAAACAAAAAAAAAGTAATGAGATCTAAAGATGATCTCATTACATTTTTTTTCCTTCTTCCTCGCTAAAAATCAATTTCTCTATTGTTTATATTTCCAGGTCCGTTATTAGCATGTTGACACTCGTTTCTTCTCCTTTTTCGAAAATGTGTTGAATGTTTATCTTTACTTTTTTGAGTTTTTTTACATCGGTGAACTCGCTCTCACCACCCGATTTGTTCACGAGTTCGAGAGAGATATTTGGATATATGTAACTTCCATAGAACAACGTCAAATCGTCCTTGTCGAATTCTCGATCTTTGGTGATGACGATTTTCTGTAGATCGCTTTGGTACTCGTAAAACAAATCAAGCGTGGCTTCGTCCAATTTCAAAGGCTTGTGATATTTGTCATGTTTGTGCTCTTAGCCCTTTGTCTCGACCTCGTTCAATTTGATGGGATCGTGTTGTTGTAATCTATAGATTTTAAAACCGAATTTCTTACACGTTTCGACTCGTTTCAATTTCAATTTGCATCTTTTAGGTATTGTTGTCATGATCTATTATTTGGTGTTTTTGTTTTATGAATTCTTGCAAATAATGTATATTTTAAATTTTGTATTTAAATAATAATTTGTTAAAAAAGTTTGGGTTTTTTTTGCTCTTTATATATATAAAAAAAGTTTTTTAATTTTAATTTTCTTTAATGTGAATTTTTTTTTTGTAAAAGTTTTTTTTCTCTTTATATATATAAATAAAAAAAGTTAAATTTAACATCTCAATTTTAAAACTTTTTAACAAATTATCATTAAATACAAAATTCGAAAAAAATATTCTTTCAAACTCAATTTTGAGGTAAAAACAATGATCAAGTCCGAACATTCGAATTCAAGTTTAGAACGTGCAAGACTTCAAACATTTAAAAATTGGCCTTCACATCTCGCTCAAAAACCCGAAGATTTAGCTGCTGCGGGTTTCATTTATGTGGGTAAAAGTGACAGAATTAAATGTTTTTGTTGCAACATACATTTAATGAATTGGGAACCTCATGACAGACCTTTGATAGAACACATAAATAATACTAAAGGTCATTGCGATTATTTGAAGAAGATCCAGACATTAGGATTGATTAAAATTGAAGACAAAGAATGGGAAAGAAATAAAAACGAGAGTTTATTAAGAGGTATTTTACAATCCGGATACACAAAGGAACAATTGTACAATACATTAAATTACGCAAATAAGACGTTATCTCAAATCTTGACTTTAGAAGATTTGATTCGATTCATAAAAGAAGCAGACGAGTTATCATCGTCATCTATTGAGAAGGAATCGGGTGATATGAACAGGTGTCTGCTTTGCGAAAACAAATCCGCAAACGTTTTGTTTCTACAGTGTGCACATTTGTGTTATTGTAAGGAATGTTATTCTAGAGATGAGAAAACGTGTTCATTTTGCGAAGAAGAAAAAAAAGCGATCGTAAATTGTTTTGAATAAAAAAACATTTTTCACATTAAAGAAAAAATTGAAATTAAAAAAAAATCTTTTTTATATATAAAGAGTAAAAAACAAAACTTTTTAACAAATTATTTTAATACAAAATTCGAAAAAAAAAAATTCTTACAAATGGAGCACACAGATAAAAAAATGGAAATTTTAAATGAGAAAACCGTACCTCAGTTAAACGAGATTTGTAAACTATTAAAAATTCCACATTTCAGAAATCATAGAACTAAATCAAAAAAAATTGAAGTCATACAGGAATATTTGCGAAAAGGTGAAAAGGCAAACGAAATGTCAATAGCAACGACGTCTAAAAATGCATTGGCTGTGAAAAATGAGAAGAAGAAAAAGATAGTAAATGGAAGCGAAATGCCGACGTCGAAAAAAAACAAAAACATTTTGATTGTGAAAAATAAGAAGACGAATAAACGAAAAGCTGTTGAAAAACTTCAAGTTTCAAAAGAAAAGAAAAGAAAAACTAAAACGAAAATGAGTGATGCACTTCAGATTCTAGACAAACGAGATATATCGAGCGAAATTCGACAAGCAATCAACGAAGGAAAAATGGAAGAATATGTGGCACGACTCGTCACGGAACTATTCCAATCAAAGCCCGTAGAACGGGAGAGGGCAATGAATGGCATTTTAAAAACTTTTGATGTGGTTCCCTTGTTCAAGAAAATCGATCCAAAATTGTTCATGGAACGCGTGAAGAAAAAAGTATTGGATTTATTTCGCAAACACATGAACGTGGGACTAAAAATTAAGATGATACTCCATTGCATGATGAATAAAATTGATGTGAAGTCTGACGAGAGCATCGTGAAAAATGCATATTTCAGATCTAATGTCGAACCCATATTTCGAGGTTCAGATTTATCGGACATTTTCGAAAAAGATGAAAGACAAGATGTTGACGTCTCTCGCGAATTATCAACATGAAGATAGTAATTGGACGTTCGATGAGGTGTTGAAACTCGAAATTTATATAACTGAAAACGATTCATTGAAAGGGTCGTCCTACGTGAAATTACCGTATTTCTTAGCTAAAAAACACTCCGTGGTCAACGTGAGAAATAAAGATGATCAGTGTTTTAAATGGGCAGTCACCTCTGCTTTATACCCTGTCAAAATGAGCACCGATAGAGTTTCTTGTTACGAGGAGACTTCTAAAAATCTCGATTGGACTGGAGTGACTTTTCCAACAGAGTTAAAACACATCGAACGTTTTGAGGCTCAAAATCCCACCGTAGCGGTGAACGTCTTGGGATATGATGATGAAAAAGGAATGATCTATCCTCTCAGACAGACTTGGTATCTCGAAAGAGAAAAGATGATTATTTTATTATTGATTTCAAATGGTGACAATCATTATTATTGTTGGGTTAAACATCCAAGCCGATTACTGTCGAGACAAAATAATAAACATGAACATAAGATATGTTTATGTTGCAACTGCATGAACATGTTTCAAAGCGAAAAATCGTTAGTGAAACATCAGAAATATTGCAACGAAAATCAAGGTGTCGCCGTCGAAATGCCCAAACCCAATACCATCGTGAAGTTTAAAAATCACAATAGAAGGTTAAAAGTACCATTCATCATGTACGCCGATTTCGAATGTTTCACCATGAAAATGAGTTCCTGTCAACCCAACGCTCTTCAAAGTTATGTCAAAAGATATCAAAAACACATACCTTCAGGCTATTGCATTTACGTGAAATGCGCTTTCGACTCGCAACACAACATAAGTCCCTTCACCTACACGAAACAGTGCGAAGACGACAACGTGGCCCAAAGGTTTGTGGAAGAGTTAGAATCGAAAATTCAAATGATATATGACAAATTCAAAACTCCGGCAAAAATGATCATCACGCGAGAGCAGCAGGATGAAAATAACAGAGCCACCGAATGTCACATATGCAGACAATCGTTCGACGAGAATTCGGAGGAAAATAAGAAGGTCAGAGACCACGATCATTACACGGGTCTGTGTCGCGGTCTGGCTCACAGCAAGTGTAATTTAAAATATCGAGACGCCGTTTTCTATCCGGTGATATTTCACAATCTCTCGGGTTACGACAGACATCTGTTCGTGAAAAATCTTGGCACTTCCCACGAAGAATTAAATTGCATTGCGAACAGCAAAGAAAGATAATTTCCTTCACGAAATGGAAGCTCATGGAGAAAAAAAGAGTAATCGACAGAGAGACGTTGAAAGAAAAAACGAAATCCATTCGTAGAAGCATACGTTTCATCGACAGTTTTAAATTCATGTCGACCGCTCTGGAAAAATTAGTTGATAACATGAGCAAGGATAAATTTAAAATCACGAGCGAACATTTTGGAGAACGAGTAGATGTCATGTTGAGGAAAGGAGTCTATCCTTACGATTACATGAACGATCTAAAGAGATTCGAAGACACCGCACTACCTTCGAAAGAAGATTTTTATTCAAAATTATACAAATCCGACATTTCCAACGAGAATTACGAACACACCAAAAACGTGTGGAAATCATTCGATATGAAAACCATGAGAGATTATCACAATCTCTATCTGAAGACTGACGTTCTGCTCCTGGCAGATGTGTTCGAAGATTTTCGAGACATCTGTCATCGAAATTATGATCTGGATCCCGCTTGGTATTTCACCGCACCCGGTCTGGCGTGGGACGCTCTGTTGAAGACCACCAAAGTCCAATTGGAATTATTATCTGACTTGAACATGTTGCTCATGTTCGAAAGAGCTGCGAGAGGTAGCGTCTCGATGACCTCTCAAAGATATTCTGAATCTAACAATCCCTACATGAAAGAAGGTTTTGATTCAAAACGGTCGAATAAATACATACAGTATTGGGATGCTAATAATCTGTACAGTTGGGCCATGGGTCATCCTTTACCGATTGGAAATTTCGAATGGGTGACGGAACAGGAAGAGATGCAAAAATGGAGAGACTATCCTTGCATTTTAGAAGTCGATTTGAACTATCCAGAAGAATTACACGATCTACACAACGATTATCTGCTGGCTCCCGAACGAATGGAACCGAACGAAGGAGACGAGGAAAAACTCATTCCCAATTTATTTAACAAACATAACTGCGTCGTCTACAGCGAGAATTTGAAACAATATGTCGATTACGGGATGAAATTAGTCGACATACATCGCATCATTCGATTCAACGAAGAGCCTTGGATGAAAAAATACATCGATCTCAACAAGAATCTCAGAATTCGAGCTGAGAACGATTTCGAAAAGATTTCTTCAAACTCATGAACAACTGCGTGTACGGTAAATCGATGGAAAACATCAGGAAGAGAACCGACATTCGACTCATCACGTCTGAGAAAAGAGCTAAAAAATTAGTGGCAAAACCCAATTACAAACACTGAACCATATTCGATGAAAATCTAGTGGCCGTTCACATGCAAAAGACGCACCTGAAGTTTGACAAACCATATTATCTTGGACTGGTCATCTTAGATATCAGCAAGCAATTGATGTACGAGTTTCACTATGATTACGTCAAACAAAAGTTTGGTGATAAAGCCAAACTACTGTTCACCGACATGGATAGTTTAGTTAACGAGATAGAGACGAAAGACGTCTACCGAGATATATCTCCGGACATGGCCGCATGGTATGACACGAGCAATTATCCCGTCGATCACCCATCCAACATTCAATCGATTGACAACAAGAAGGTGTTGGGTAAATTTAAGGACGAGAGCGGCGGTAAACAAATCGTCGAATTCGTGGGCTTGAGACCCAAACTGTATGCTTATCGTCTAGAAAATGAAGAGATCAAGAAGCGCAAAGGGGTTAAAGCGTGCGTGGTGAATAAAAACATCTCTTTCCAAGAGTATAAAGATTGTCTGTTAGGAAGTGGTCCAGTGTATAAGACTATGAAATTGATTCGAAGCGAAAATCATGACTTGTATACCGAAATAGTCAACAAGATTTCGCTAGCGGCCGACGATGATAAGAGATTCGTGTTAGATGATAAAATAAGCACTTTGGCATGCGGACATTGGATTGCGGATCTAATTAGAGATGATATGAATGTGGATGATAGGATTCCAGATATGAGTAAGGATGATAGGATTCCAGATATGAGTAAGGATGATAGGATTCCAGAAAATCAAGAGGAATTAGACGGATTTGAGATTATGGAAATCGATAGAGACATCGAGAGAGTTAGTTTAAAAAGAAAAAGAAAATAATTTTTACAAAAATAACGTCATTTTAGTGAATTATAATAAAATAAATAAATAAAAAAAAAAAAAAAAATATATATATGCATTTATGAATCTGTAGAAGGTGTCGTCTTACCTAATGAACCCCTATCCGACATCGATCTGTTGAATGCGGTGAAGGATTTGAAAATCAAAGATTTTCTAGGCGTGTTTTCCAGAGATGCCTTGCAGAAGAGAAGACCTCGACAATCGGAATGCGGAATTTTAAATCTAGACGATTTATTGGGTGAAGGCACTCACTGGGTGGCGTGGTTCAAGAACGGGAAGAAGAATTATTATTTCGACAGCTACGGAATCTCACCACCGAAAGAAATAAAAAACTATTTCAACAAATCGATGGTTCATTACAACACGGAACGAGTGCAATCACCAGATCAAGTGTTTTGCGGTCACCTGTGTCTCTACGTTCTCAAGAGATGGTCTGAAGGAGATCGGTTTCAAGACATTCTCAATGATTTACATTAGAGAGAGATTTTTTTATAGTAAAAAAGATAAAAAAATTATTTTAAAAAATTTTAATCGAATAAAAAATGAAAAATAAAAATAAAATAATTCATTTTTTAATAAACTGCGTTTTGAAATATATTTTTTTAAAAAACAAAAAAATCTCAAAACAACATGCCAGTCGATAAATTTGGTAGAAGTGACAATGAAAAAGTCAACCTAAGAAAGAAGAGGAAGACGCTCGAAGTCGACGATGGTTACAACGTTGCCAACTTGGATGAACATTATGTTCGGAGATACGAACCTCGAGAGGAACCTTTGAACATGAACGATAAGAAGCTCTACAATCTTCCCGAGCCGTTAGATCTCGCAGATGCTGCGACTAAAAAATACGTCGACGGGGGAACGCCGATTTTGAATGAATCATGCTAGATAATTACGTGGATGAAACCATGACCGACGATCTCGATCTGAAATCTAAACGTTTGGTGAACGTCGCAAATCCCATAGATCCCACGGATGACGCGACCAAGAAATATGCGGTCGACTCTCATGCGAGATTCAGTGAACACCTGAGAAATAGATACGTTCAGAAAATGATGCACTCGGAATTGAATGCCAATTCTAACAAGATAACGAACGTGGCCACTCCCACGAATCCCAAGGACGTGGCGACCAAACATTACGTAGATCTGGAACAGAGAAAGTCTGACAGACGAGAAATGAAATCGGATCTGAATGCGGGATTCAACAAGATATTGAATCTGTCGAAGGTCGATGACACGGATGCGGACTCAACCGCGGTCAACAAGGGCTATGTAGATTCTGCCATGATACGATCACAAGAATACCTAGAATCACAAGTGGACAATCTCTACCTGAACAAACAATCTGGCGGAACCATGGAGGGTGGTATCGACATGAACGGTGATAATTTATTCGGACTCAATCACGATCCCGAATTCGATTCCAGAGCAGTCAGCAGGAAGTACGTGGACGACAACTCGGTCTGGAGAAAGGGCGACATCATGGAAGGTAAACTAGACATGGGTGGACATGCGCTCATGAATCTACCAGATCCCGTGAACATGACGGATGCTTGCACCCTGATTTCGGTGGTAGAGAAAGTCAAATATGCTAGACAATTGATCACCATGTGGGCCGAGGAGGCCGGCACCTTAGATGAGGGAAAAGCTGAGTGGTCTTTCGGAAATGGAGGTAGCGGATCGAAACATGGTCAGGTGGGATATCCCATGCCGCTGGGAGGTGAAATCCTTCGAATGAGTCTGGCTTCCTCGGATTTGAATAACAGAGCGGTCGTCAATCTCATGGTGAATGGAGTAGAGAGCGATAAGAGATACAGTGTCGAAAAGACTGAGAATCAACACGCGAATGTTAGCACGTTCGGCACGCCTCTCAAAGTGAATGCCGGAGACAGGATTAATTTCGTTATGAAAACCAATAATCCCGAAGCCGCCACTTCCGTGGTGAGTCTACTGATCGAACTAGTTCCTTTGAACAAACAGTGAACGCGTGGAAAATAATGAATTAAAAAAAAAATAATGTGTGATTATTAAAAACAAAAAAAAAGTAATGAGATTTAAAAAGATGTTCAATCTCTCTAGATCTCATTACTTTATTAATTTTTTTTTTGTTTTTTTTGTTTTTTTTTACTCATTACTTTTTTTTATTTTTGTTTGTATTTTTTTCACACACATCTCTCATCGAATGATCGACATCTTATTTCCATCCGATTCGAATTGTAATTCTCTGTCCGACAAGACCAGGGCGAAGGCTTCGGTTTTTCTCGGCACATTCCTATCGAATTACATCTTGATCTGAATATCTAAGACGCTACTCTTGAGTCGTTCACTCTGTTTACTGACGTCGAATTCGAACATGGGATACATCGACTTGTATTCACCGGGAGATATGTTAGGGTTGCTCATCAATTCGTCTAGACCATGATACTTCTTTCTAAAATCAGCGGCGTCGCCGTACAGTCTGCAGAAATCATTCTTGTTGAACGACGCATTGTAATCAATTGCTGGATATCTCGTGGCGTTCAGAAACACTTGCATGTTTCTCAAATGGCAGTGATCGAACAGCGATGCATTCTTTTCCTGAGACCCGTCCCTATCGGTCTGAAATGCAACCACGATGAAACGCGGTCTCTCGGAAGCAGATTTCACCGCCAATCTCCAATCGAAGTGATTTGTGGAGAGAGGAATGCTAGCAGTATCGCACTGTCTCATTCTAAATCCCACAGGTAATTTACTCTTGGATTCTATGATCTTGTAGAGACGCACTTTTTCGACGATCGAAGGCTCCACGTGCGGAACGAACCACGATATCTTGTGTAGAGTTATCTTACCCGCATCGGTCACAGTGAGTCTCACTATTGCATCGTCGTTTCCTTTTCGAGTCAACGTCAGATTGTGTTTGAATCCGTACATGATTTTGTTGTAATCGTCCGCAAATCCGAAGATGTGTTTCAAAGGTATCCTGAACGAAAACGTTCCTTTAGGTCTGGACGTCTTGACGACGTAGTCGAATATCGCGGCGGTGCCGGCGCTAGCAGGGCCTACGGTGTCTTTCACCCACAACTGATTAAGTTCTCTGGATTTCTGGAAAAATCATCAGGATACGTCAAGAGTCCGAACATCGTGGTGGCCTGACCGGGATGAAACACAGAGTCTATCTCTTGTCCGGATAGCATGTATTTTATATTACTGAATAGATGCATGATGCCATTATTCTCTAGAGTAACCGTGTCGTCGTCGGCGTAGTCGCTCCCATCTTTCTTGGTGAGACGTCCCTGCACCACTATGTAACTCTCGCTAGGATGGACGAATAGATCTTGAGTTTCGATGTTGATTCTTATCTCTCCCGCATTGTTCAAACTCATTCTGGTCACCGGTTCGTATTCGTGAACCTCATATTCTTGAATACTTTCATCTTTCACTATGCTTTGTGCTATATCTAGTATATTTGTCATTTTTAAAGGATTTTTTGTTTTTTTTTGTTTATTAATTAGCTTGCTTTTTTTTATCTAAAAATAGTTTTAATTATTTTTTTATTATTATTTTTCTCTCCTATATATATATATGTGTGTATAAACAAGAAAATGTTAAAGAGTGTAAATAAAAGAAATTTGTTTTCTTTATCAAAACTTTGTCTTCTGTAATTGTTGTTCATAAAACTTTCCAATGATCTCTTCTCCATCCAAAGCTTCGATTTCGTAAGTCACCGGATCGGTGTGAAATATTTTGCTTATCACGAAGATTTCCGAGGTCCATCGAGGAGTATAACCCTTTTCGAAGTGCTTCTTATAAGCATAGATTCTCACTCGATCATTTTTCATTTCGAGGATCGCTAGCTTCCACGGGAGTCGTCTTGATCGATCTGTGTCGCGTGTTGTTGTAATCTTTGACCAGACCGTTCAGAGCATATATGTATTTCTTGGTCGAATTCGCCGTGAAGTATCTGTGCATCTTTTCCTTCATCGTTCGATTCCAACGTTCCACCACGCTGGCTTTCTCTTCGTTTTTGATCGAGTAGAGGTCGACCAATCGATGAACGTGCTTGTTGTAGAATTCCTTTCCCTTATCCACCCACAATTTACTCGGTTTTCGAGAAGACGAGTCGAACACGCTCTTCAGAGCCTCGGCGACGCAAGGTCCCGATTTATTCTTCAAAGCTCTGATCCAACCGTATTTGGAAAACACGTTGATGACTGTCAATAGATATTTGACACCCTCGTTCCACCTCGAAAACGATCTCATGTCGACCAAGTCAGCAGACCAAATATCATCCAAACCCTTCACGAACACCCTTCTCTTTCGAAATTTACGCACGATGGGTTTGTGTAACTCCTCGGCCAATTCGCTCGTCAATAATCGTTTCTTCTTCTTTTCAGATGCGCTTTTTTTTGAACGCCCCATCTGAATCGACGTTTCGCACAGATCAGATTGCCGACCAGCGAACGTTCTATCTTCTCTCTCCTGGTCGGATTCGATATGCCTCTCAATTTCCCCAACATGTTTTTATCGCAGACGTCGTTGCGAGTCTTGGTGTCGGGATGTCCGTCGTAGCACAGACTGTGATCATACGCGGCCGTGTCCACCCTATTCACAAGTTTGCTCCAAGATTTAGGAGTCAGATCAGCGTTGAGTCTCTTGTTCAATTTCGTTCCGGGTCCATGAAACTGTGACCAGGCAGATGCATTTCGAAAGGTAGATTATTGATCATTTTATTCACGATGCCTTTACCTTTGCTCGCATTCTTTTTTTTTTTTGGACGAATCGAGTCTTGATAGAACCACACACGTCGCAAATTCCGCTAAGCATCTGTCTGTCGTTTTTAGTTCGTACTTCTCGAGAATTACTCGTCTCGGTAACTCTCTTACACTTTACGCAATACATTTTTAAGAGTTATTTAAATTAA
This sequence comes from Pictodentalium vernedei, assembly GCA_031216915.1. NCBI lineage: Eukaryota > Metazoa > Mollusca > Scaphopoda > Dentaliida > Dentaliidae > Pictodentalium > Pictodentalium vernedei. The sequence goes on from CM062294.1 coordinate 42,115,976, forward strand.
TTTCGTTTTTATTTTATATATAAATTTATTATTTTTTTTTTAAAATTCTGTTCTTATTATATATATTTTTTTTTTCAATCGCCGCTCTTGAGTTCTATCATCTTACTGAATTCCTCCCTGGCCTCTTTCCTCCCCTTTTCCATGAGAGAATCCTTCATCTCTTCTTTGATGATCTGATGAGTCTTGATTCTCACGGCTTCTTTCATGGCTTCGTATTTCGTTTTCTCGCCCAATATCGCGAAGTATTCTCCGTCCGATATCCTACCGTCTTTCAATGCCATCGAGATCATTTCGGATATCGTATCGATCTTGGAGTCGGCCAAGACGCGAATCTTGTCGTGTTTCCTCGCCTTCAGATATAATTTCCTACTCAAAAAGTTTCCGAGTGTGCTAAACAACCCGGCGGCGAGAGCCACTCCTTCTACGGTCAACACGATCGGAATGCCGCCCGCGGTCGACAACAATCTGATGCCAGCCACGTGTAAACCCATGGAAATTATGATGAGTGTCGTGTCGATCGCGTTGACGAATTTCAGGAAACGCGAATACTTCTTCTTGAGAGAACGGCGAGAATCTCTCTCTTGAGTCAGATACAATTGGATTCTACTGATTTGATCGATGCGATACCTCTCTCCTCTTTCTTTTTCTTCTAGCGACGGTGCCGTCGGCAAAACGCCGTTCGGCTTCTCATCCTCGTCGTCATCTAACGTCGGATACAATTTATTTCTGGTTCTCATTTTTGTGTTTTTTCTTTCTTTCTAATATTAGATAAAAAAATTATGTGTGTATTTATTTTTATTTTCTATTCTCCCTTATTTTATATCAACGAGAAAACTTAGACATATGCTTCATTGAACAATAATTTCATGATGCATCCCTTGTCTTCTAAAGTCAGACTTCTACGCACCAGTTTCAGTTCTTCTGAAACTGTGGGCTTGCTTCGATCCTTACAGAAGAGTAATCTCTTCCAAAACGCGATCACTTCGTCGATTTGAACACATTCGAACGCCGGTTCGAAATACTTGATGACCATATCTTCCCTTTCCATCGTCAGACACGAATGATTCTCGTGATCGAAGTCTAGGTGATCCCAACATCCGACGCATCGTTCTAACAAGAGGCGACCTAGTTGTTCATTCACACAGAATGCGTAGGCTCTCATCAGCATTTTAAAAAGAAACCCCGCTCTAATAGTCTGGGAAGCGCTCATGATTTACATATCTTTTTTTTTATTATCTATTCGATTTTATATATTTATTTTTAAATAACTATTTATTTATATATTTTTTTTTATTCTCTCCTATATATATCAATCACTTTTTTTATTTCCTCGGGAAACGTGGCAGTGGGTTTGCCGGTTCAGTAGCACCTCTTTCCACGTGTTGTACATAAGCCGATTTCTGATGTAGAATCCACAATGGGTACACGGTGTACGCCTCCATAGGGATTCAGTGTTAAAATCGTGTACAGACACGGATCAGACACGGATGCTCCAGAATCGGCAAACCACTTTTCGACGCTGCTACAGAATCGGCATCACGTTTTTTGCTCGCATTCACCAACGATGGATCGATGGTCTAATCCGCGATGGGAACGTCGACAAAAATTTTATGTAAAAAAAAAAAAAAAAAAAGTGAAAAATGTACAATTTCATACATTTTTCACTTTTTTTAAAACTTGTACATTCGACACGTTCGCCAACGGGTATTTGAACGTTAAAAGTGCGATCTAGGAGTCTCAAAATAATAGCCGATTCTGGAGCACTATGAAAAAATGACATTTTTTTGCGAACGTGTCGGCGATTTAACACTGAATCCTACGATGGTAAACGCACCGTGTACGTGTACGTGTACGGTACATGGTCAAAGTGCTCGTGAATCGGCCTTTATTACCTACTCCTTCAGGTGCGGAAAAATTGAAATTTCTGCCACCGAGTCGGACCAGGGTCGGCCCCGTGTCCTCGGTGAAACTAACACGGGGCCCATTTTATACAATTTCCGGTCCCAGTGAGTTCCTGGCACTCTTGATAAATTTGACAAATCAAGTAATTGGTAACTGAAAATCGGGTAGAATTTAGGACTCCGCCCCACCCAATCAACAATGCTTCTCAACGGCCTGGTTATAAGCGCACAGAAGCCTGACCACTTAATGCATAATGTTTTCTCTCATCCTCTTCCTTCTTGTTTGACTTCTTGTTTTTGATTTCTGGGCCTATTCCAGACCGCCCCAATGAATCACCCGCCAAAGGTTTCTGAAGTCGCTGTTCCTCGTTTTATCAAATGTTTATTGATCTCATTTTGGCCTTCCATCGCTTTACCGTCATTCTCTTCAATCATCTCCGTTTTTGTTTTGTTTTACCATCGTTGCCCTCAATAATTTGGTGTCTTCGTCATAATTGTGTTGTGGTGTTATTACTGTATAGTAATAGTATAATCACCCGTATTGATGTAATGTCTGGTGTAATTGAAGTATGTTCTGTTGCCTATTCATGATTCTGGATTCATTCTGTTTTCGAGTGGCAAGCTACTTTCAGAAGGTCAAAATTAAATTCGCCCGTAATTAAGGTTGTTTTCTTTTCCTTGGTAAGTATGTCAGTTATGTTGTTGACCTTTGATTGGAAAAGATCTATATCGTTTTGGGGGCCGTGTTTGGACGATATATTACACCAATAATTCTCGACAAATCGTCCCGTGGGAACCATAAGGTTCTATCTTCCAGTGGAAGATAGAACCTTATGGTTCTCACACGACGAAATTCTTATCCTTCAGTTCTATGAAAATTGATTCAATCACATGATGTGGTATGAAAATAGAAAGATCTTGTCGGACAAATGAAGTTAGTTTCATTTTTTATAAATAGTCCTACTCCACCTCGACCATCGTCAGCAATGGGTCTGGTATGTTTTAATAACGGATGATATTCTTCTTGCGTATAAGATAAATTAGAGCACAGACGCATGATGGAGATCTGTAGAATTATTAATAGTATAGACAATTCATTTTGTGACTGGAAAGAAACATCAAAAGGAGTTATAACAGAGTAATATAACAGAGTAATATAAAGTGTGTAAATAAAGATAGTCTTTCTCATTGTGTTGGTTTAATGCGATCAAAAAAGAGGGTAGAGAGAAAAGTAAATAAAAATATTCCATAGAAAACGGGATTCATCATTCCGTTTTATTGTAAAACATCGTCATTTGTTCCCTAGCTAACTTGTATACAAAACAAAGACATTTATACTAACGGTGGTTACGACAAGACAACATAACCTACGTTTTAGAGACAAGACAAAAAATCAGACATGGAGTTCTTTTTCATCAGGACAATGCACCAGTTAACACCAGTCGTGCTGCAGGGGCAGCTATCCAAGAATGTGGCTTTGAAATCCAGCCTCAATCACTTTATTCTCAAAACCTGGTACCAACGAGTGTTTTACAATACAGTCCCTCGCCTCGAATGAAACATTTCACGTAACCAGTCCTGTTAAGCGGTTACTCTGTTTATTACTTTTCATTATTAACGATAATTATATTATTTAACCCTTTACCTAACGTAACGTCCAAAAACATCCAGCGCTATTCTCAAAACCCGCCAATTCGTTTTCATTATTTTTTTTCATTTTTCATCTCGTGGAGCTCGTTCCAATTAGAGGTCATAACCTATGTTTTTGAGACAAAAAATGAAAATAATAGTTATTCAAGAATATTTTTTGCAAGTGTCGACTGCTTTTCATGTTAGGTATAGGGTTAAAAAAGCAACAAAAAAACCCCAATGAAGTCCCCATTACACCCACGGCAAAGCGTCTTCGTTTGCGCGCACGGATACATGACACAATTTTTGATTGCATAATTCACTTGTGAAGTTATCCTTTATAATCAAACCCGGAAATCCCAGCAAATCAGACTTTGGAAAGTAATAAATAAATTTTATTTTACGAACGTTTGTCATTTTAGATGTTTATTTTCTTTTGATTCCTAGACTTTATAAAACATCCTTGAATAACAATGGTACTTGGGTGCTGATTCTCCCATCCCGGTACACTCTCCAAAACAGTCTGCATTGCAGCCAGTGGCATAACTTCCCTCAGACAGCCATTTGGAATACGTATTGAAAATTGGGAAGTGGTACAAAATATGGAGTCACACACTGATAGAATACACTTTTCGACAGAATCGTGTACTGTATGATCTACTCCCCCGGGCACAAGTGTGCTACCCACCCGAGAGTGCATGTTAAACCTTTTCCACATTGGCACTCTGCAAGGTATCATTTCAGTCCATAATGTCAACGGCAAAATGGGCGAAACCATCCTGGCTTGTTTGGGGGGGGGGGGGGGGGGGGGGGGTTAGTGATAATTTAACCCAACAGCTCTATCGATCTTGAATTATTACCGAGTCTCGTTTCACATTTTTAGTTGTTTAGATCGTCTGCTCATCCACTATCAAGTTTTTCTACACGCAAATATTTATACACACCGGGTTGAAAAGGTTAACCCTTTACCCAACGTAGAGAAAATCAAAATTTATTATTTTAATTACTATTTTTATATATTCTTCCAAAAATTTCAACAAAACCGTAACATGTGACCCCTCATTGGAACGAGCTCAATGAGCTCGTTCCAATGAGGGGTCACATGATATGGTTTTGTTGAAATATTTGGAAAAATTTAATTTTTTCAACTGCTTAATTTGCAAATTACGCGGGCGGATGCGGGCGATTCGTTAGGTAAAGGGTTAATCGACTTCACGATGACCATCTTTTCAGACTAGAACGTAGCCTTGAATGGGATGGCTCTACGTTCGGCGCGGATGATCATTTAGAGAAAATTATAATGAAAAAAGAACAAAAATGATGGGACTCATCCATCCAATAACTTCACAGAATGCATAAATTACAGAGTACAAGTATATCACATAAATCTAGCAACAATGGTGCTCATATCGATTTACTTAAAAAAGAGATTAATAGGAGCTACTGGTAACTTTATCGGGTATAATTATGTTCTTATATCACACAAATATTTGTAACAATTCTAAGAAATGTATACTGTTTCTTTGCATATAAAAAATAATAGTCACGTGCTTTGTGACGATTTTTCCAAGCATTACATTTATTGGATACTAAACCGCGCTGATAATTTATTCGTTCAATGAAGTCATTCAAATAAATCTTTTGAATAGTATTTAAAAAACACATTCTTGACCGATGCGATACGAACTAACCCACTCGGTGCCAGGAAACAAACTTCGATTTTATACTTTTTTACCTGGAAGAGAGCTGGAAGCCAATATGCGAACTTTATTCTGAAGTTCGGGTATTACAACTTAAAGAAGAATTCATTTTCTGTGGATGTACTCCATTTTATCTTGGAAAGGTTGTGAAATAATTTAGTCTGCTTGAATTCGTTGTTTTTAGTTGATGGGAGAGTGTCCACGGGCATTTTCCTATAATTTGTATCAAGCAATGAAGGATATCGTCGCCAGGGTACTAGAATGTTCTATGTCCCGTAGGGGAGATAATAAACAGTCCCGTAGGGGGCATAGAACATTTTAGCACTCAGGCGACGATATGGGAATAAATATTGACGACCAAAATTAACTTACTACTCTTCCAGTTAAACACCTTTCTCTGTTGCCTTTCGTATTCTCTTCAGTTCTGCTCTATGGATGTGACTTGTATAATACAGCGTGTATTGAGACGTCAAGTAGCTTTGAGGTGTGGGAACGCTAAGAGAAAGGATGACTGAGTACAGTACATATTGGCCCAAAGAGTCTGACTTTTATTACTGAATTTGTTCGTTCACAAATAATCGGATGGAACATATCTTCACGTCGTTCAAGAAACAAAAATGCTTCTTACATCCCCCACCACATCCCCGACACACTCCCACCCCCCCCCCCCCTCCCAAAAAGGGTAATAAATCAACAGAATAACAAGTGCACCGCACCGATATCCCCCGCGAAGGTAGCTTTCTGAGAAGGGTGTCATAAATGCACGAGCTGTACATTTTTTATTAGCGGGTTTGCTGATAAACAATTTGGGGTAACAACATCAAAAATAGTCAGGCGAGACTGGAATGCAAACCCGTTTCACTTCATGATGTCAGAAACCAAAATAAGTTGAATTGTTTGATAATCAGTTAGAAAATGTTCAGGAAAAACAGATCTTTTCGTTGAGTGCCGATTTAAGCGCTAGTCACAAATGGCCTGCGGCGTGTTGGCGGTGGCCGTAAGTCCCCAAAATTGCCATAATTCGGCAGCTGTGAGGTAATTTCAAGGTTTTGTACTCGTCGCAGGGGATTGCGATTTTTTTAACTTGACAATAAACTTTTTTCGGAAATCGCAAGGCCGGAGGACGCAACCCCACCGCAGGTATCATCGCAAGGTCACTATACGATGGCCTTTGAGTGACCATGTGATGACCGTGAGGTAACCTCAATGTCACCCCACAGTTTTCACCCTGTCTGGTGTGCCACGAAAATCGTATGCATCCGCAACAAACCTTAAGCGTGCAATGAGGCGTCCGCAAGGTCTCCATTCCGCGCCTTTGCGGTGGCCGCAACAACCGTACGGGCGCCGTGTGATTGTCTTGCTGTCGTCGTGAATGGTGCCTTGCGGTCTCCTCGCGGATTTTTATTTCTTCACATTCACGATTGTTGTGCGGCGCTCGGAACATTTGTGAACACTGCTGTTGCTACCCACCAAGCCCTACGATTTGTATAAATCCCTTCTACAAACTGCAGACCGCACAACCACGCGGGGGCAGCATCATATGTGACTGAGCTTTTACTAAAAAGAATAAGTATATTTGGGCTAACTTCAGCAAATAGGTATGGGGAGACTGGTATGCAAATTCGTGTCATTTGCTTGCCCTGTGACGTCACACACCAACAATAACCTGAATCTTGTACTGTCTAAAGAATCTTTGGTTAAAATTCAGTCAAACATAACCACGTGCGGCGCTGCATGCTTTCAACAGATTTTTCGACAAATCGTGCTATGGGCTTGAAAGCCATACCAAATCGAGGTTTTGAACAGTACACATCGATTGCACAACATTTCCTTTCAACTCGATTGAAAAGCTAATGCCGCGAATGTCAGAAGTTGATGGGGGTAGGGCTATTGCGCTAATTATACAGGGTCAATCGCCACGTCTCGTCGCCCAGCATTTAGGAGTCCGTGAGTCAACGATAGCTCGTTTTGTTGGGCGTCTCAGAGCCACAGAAAGACTAGTGGACAGTCCCAGGAGCGGACGTCCGCGCGTTACGTCGCCTCATCAAGATAGGAGCATACGTCTCTACACCCAAGTAACCTATTTCAGAGGATGACGCAGACGGCGAGTCAGGTTCTAGGCACTCATGGTCGCCGAGTGTTTCCAAGAATATTTAGGAATCGGTTGCGAGAGTTCAATTTACGTTGGTTCGCAACTTACACACAGGCGACGTCAACGTCGATTGCTATGGCTGCGGGCACATGCATCAAATCGGTTGCACTTGGTCCACTGGAGACGTGTGTTATTTACTGACGAGTCTCGGTTCACTCTTTACAGGTCAGATGGACGACGACGTTGCTACAGACGTCGAGGTGAGCGATATTCAGCCGCGTGCGTTAAGGAAAACGACAGATTCGGGGGAGGGTCTGTTTTGGTTTGGGAGGATTTCTTATGGCGTGAAAACACTTCTCGTGGTCATCCAGGGCAATCTTTCAACCGTAAGATATCGGGATCAGGTCCTTGTGCCTCAAGTCCTTCCACCTCTCCATGCGCGTAACCTTACATTGCAGCAGGATAAATCGAGGCCGCTCGTTGCTAGGGTTTGTCGTGTCTTCCTCAACCAAAACAATGTCCCATTTCTCGATTGGCTACCCTACAGTCCGGATTTGTCCCCGATTGAGCATTTGTGGGACGAGTTGGACAGGAGGGCAGGAAGCGCGTCAGCGTCCCAAACAACGTCGCTCATTTCACGCATGCCCGTCTTCAGGAAGGGAATAATAGCCCACAAAGGACCATAAACAACTTGATGGGGTCAATGGTAATTAGAGTTAGAGCAGCAACTGAAGCCCGGGAAGGGCAAACCCGCTATTGACTTTGATCAAAACTTGAGTGTCTTTTTTCCGCTGGTATATTTCACTCTTTTGATGATTCCTCATAGCAGGTAGCCAAGATATGAGTACGTCGTATCACAGAAGAACCTTTAACGCAATCAGTGTTTCGTTACTATTGTGCAAGTTGTCAGGACAGATCCACCCACCACTGCGATTGTTCTCACAACGTCACTATTAACCCTTTATCTTGTTAGAAAGGCAGACGACGCATGCAAACAAAATTCTTGAATAACTAATATTTGCGTGAAAAACGAACTCGTTCCAATGAGGGGTCGTAATCTGTGTTTTTGAGACAAAAAATGGAAACATAATGAAAATTTACTGGTTATATTTGTGAATAGTGCTGGCCCGTTTTCCCGTTATGTTGGCTGAAAAATTAACTGATGTCAGCTAGTATACATGTGAGCGGTATCGTTCGTAATTTTACTATCGAATCCCGCAAACTTAAGCTCATGGCAAGAAGCGCAATTGTTTTTGCTGTCTTGCCATCGAGTTGACATTTTCTCCCCCCACTGCATGTGTAACATACGTGTGTCCCGGGTGAGATAGCAGGGAGAGACAGATGTATCCCACCCCCACCCCCACCCACGTGACGTTATACATTTATAACGTTATTATGACGTTATGCATATCGTATCAGTTTCTTGCTACCAACTAATTCATATTGACGTCATCGGAATGCAGTGTGATCAAAGTTCGATGGTCTAAAACTCTTCAACCCTCAAGCTGCCACCGTTCCTAATCGATTTCGTGGTATATATCTTTGGGATATACATAACTTGTGCATGCTCTTCCCGATGGTGCAATCAGTTTCTCAAAACAACGAATACAAAATGAGTTGATTGAATCAGCACTTGACAACCGATTACCACTGGCTAACGTAATCGCTGCATGGCGGGGGAGAAAAATCATCCGCTATGAGTCTGAAGGTGGGAATGGGGAAATCTCACCATCGGGGCAAGATATTTGAACCAGACCCTCGGCAAGCCTCGGGTCTGGTTCAAATATCTTGGCCCTCGGGTGAGATTTCCCCATTCCCACCTCCAGACTCATCGAGGATCATAATAATCCTCATCAGATTCAGCTAAAATTTCAAACAAAGATTCTTTCCGAAGGGCTTTAAACAGAAAGTTAAGGTATATTATACTTGCTTATACTTAGATTATTGGATTACATGGTTTATTTATGTTCAGGTATTTTGCATCGGCGACTTTCATGATGCTGCTTTAAAGAGACTCTGATGTTTCTCTAAATTCTTCTTTTATACATGTATATACTACGGATTATTTGTTATTATTTCGTTCCCAAAACTAATATATGCATATCCCTGTGGGTAAAGTGGAATCAGTAGTATAGTAGCGATGAATCGATCCTCAGTAGCCAGACTATTACCGGAGCAGCTAGTGTTAAATTCCCATAGGAACCGGACTTTTACCGGAACAACTTTTTCCTGTTTAAACCTTCGGCTCCATCCAGCTACAATTAAAACTAGAAGTCCTGTCAAGAACTGTGCGCTCATCTAAGCTTATTTACGCGTAGGAATTGCGCGCAATTGCCATATCGAATGGCATCCAAAGCATGCATGTTCTCAGGGGTACTCATAGCGGGTTACCAGGAGGTCCATTGGCTGAAACATTGCTTGTGCTCAGGCCATATGTATAAAATTTGATAGCCTTACTATGGTCATAACGCATTGATTAACGGTCAGATATTGACGTGCTGTTTGTGCGCATTTCATGACAGGACTTCTAGTTTTAACTGTAGATTCGGCAAATGGTATGTATACCCACTGCACACATAGTTTGCCGTGGTATGTAGAGTGAAATATGTACGTTTGGGGCTCTGATTATATAGTACGAGAATGTGATGGAATATTGATGGGGAAGTTGGGTTGTCTTGAAAGTTTTCCCTGTGAAACGGTTGACCTTGCTATTGACGTCGACAAGTCACGATGCACCCGCGACGTTATAGAACGTTAACCGATGTTGTTGTCCAAAAGCATAATAAATAACAAAAGCGCTGAATACTTAAACTAAGCATAACTAAAAGTACAATAAATAATAAAAGCGCTAAATACTAAACTAGTGAGGTATTTAAACGATTGCGGCTAGGTGCCCAAAAAAATGTTTAGGGTCTTTAACCAGCCAGGAATTTCTTTCCAGACATCGCATTGCAGCAGACTCTCGTGTATCGAGGGTGTACCTCAGCGACTAATCCATATTTTTCACACGAAATGAATCAATGCTTGAGACCAGAGAGCCCTGACCCATCTTTAGAATAAACTTAGGTTCATGCAAGACTCCAGACTTTAGTGTTCAAAGCGGATTTTGACTCAAATCGATATTCCCAAAAACAACCCATCTAAAAAACTTATCTCATTTGAATTTTCTGTCACTGTGAATCGTTTCCTATAAACTCGGTAGTTGCTTTGATATAAAATGATATTACTCTCTCTTATCTACTGATCTCTATACAACTTGATTGTTAGAACGTTAATTGGTCACATACAGAAAAGTGTTTCAACCGCTGCCACCTGGGGGGGGGGGGGGGGGGGGGGGCGATACGCCATAAATACAGTATGCTCAAAAATAAAAATAATTTGATTGTTTTCAGTTTTCCGACGCCAGGCAATCGTCAATCACTTTTGACAGAATATACTTTGATGCTAGTGAAAAATGGATATGCTACTGATGTTCTCATTATTCACTACAAAATTGAATATTTATAGTATATTTTATTTATGCTTGACAAAAAAAAACAAGTGTCTAGGAAGTAGATCCTCTATGGATATCTGGGTGGGATGGGGAAATCTCACTCGAGGGGCAAGATATTTGAGCCAGACACGAGGCTTGCGGAGTGTCTGGCACAAATATCTTGCCCCGAGGGTGAGATTTACCCGTCCCACCCAGATACCCATCGGGGATGATTTTTTTCCCACCATTTTGAGGGTGCGACGCCATTAATAAGAAAATACCATAGTTTCCAGCAAAAACTATTTCTTAGTGGGTTCAATCTAGGAGAAAACCAATAAGATATTCAGAAAGCTTGTCAAGAAGTGTGGTATATACCACAGGTATATACTTCAAAGCACGCAGACTAGCACGGCATGTTGAGTGTTAATGAACTGAAGCAACCACAAATGAAATCGAAATGACTGCACACGTCATATCCAAATTTGTACTACAGTTTGACAGGGCGCAATGATATCAAATGAAATTTTTTCTCCAATAAACTGATAGAGTAATTTGAGGTGTGCTGAAGTTTTTCGTGGAGTGTTCTGGTCTCGATTCTCGTCTATAAAGTCAGTCGTATTTATGGAAGCAAAACGGCCTTCCATTTTCATTTTTTATACATGTGCAGTGATTTGCGATGATTAAATAGTTCCGATGCTAGTTAAAAATGCAAATAGGTTGGTCACGTGGGTGGGTGAGATAGCTGTCACGTGGGTGGAGTGGGACAGGCATGTCTCGCCCAGCTGTCCGACACGACTTTAAAAGAATTTCAGTACCTTAGTGGTGGGAGAAACCATGTATCTTGTTTCTGTGATATGTAAACACCATGACATTTGATGAAGAGAAGGCTGTTTGTAGTCAGTTTTCACGTTATGGATGATCTCGACTTACCTAGTTAACCCTTTGATACGTTTGTACGTATTGTTACGTACGAAATCGTTTGTTTAAATTAACCCTTGTATGCTTTTGTAAGTGTTCTTACGTACGGAATCAAATAGCACTTTGATACTCTGTGGTCATTTGTTTTGTTATTATTTTTCGATTTTTTAATGTTTTTACCTCAAATTCCTCTTTCACCCGAATAGTGCTCAATGATAACCGTTGAGCCAAATGTCATCGCAGCTTAAAATACTAGCATAATCCTGTTGCCAAGACATCTTAACTAATTGAGCACTAGAAGCCACTATTGGGGCTTTCAAAAAATGAGGATACCAGAGCAATGGGTTTTCTTGCTTATATTTCATATTCAGTCAAACACTAATATTATTTTGTTTATATCAATTTGTTTTATCAAATTATTGGAGAGTGCCCATGGGCACTCTCCAATAATTGGTAATAAAACAAGTTTTGAAAAAACAAATTCAGATCATCAAAAGTAATCCAGCCCTCAACCAGATAATCACTATTGCAAAACATATCTTGTTATTTGTACTTTCAGACGTTGGACGTCGCATTTTGGAAAACGTTGAAGAAACTGAATTCCCAGTGACGTTTGAACGTCAGGATAATTAAAGTCTCAAAGCGTTAATTTAACTTGATATAATCTTAGGGAGCAGGTTCAGCTATGTCGTTTCTCGCTGACGTGCCAGCAATCCAGTTGTAAAGCGACATGTGCTCGCACACAATGGACATAAATGTTAGCGTTAAGAAAATGAACCGGCATGTGAAAACCAAAATGAAAAATAAATAGCTTAGGAGCATCAGTAAGAAAATCATACTGTCAACAAATGCAAAAAATAACCTTATTGCTACGGCTGGTATAGTGTTTCGTCATCAATCGCGGGAACTCAGGATTGGAAGAATAAGCCACGCTTTTGACACGCTCACAATCTGAAACAAGACAGTCGGTGCTTTCAGTTTATTTTTCTCACGATATCCGACAAAATTAAAACTCATAATTGAGTCTACTCCAGGACATAAATCAGACTTATTTTGGGGGGAAATATACGGGCCCTGACGTCACCTCGTTGTTTTTGGCGTTTATGATATTCTGTAAATGGACTTCCAAAAAATAAACATTCTGACCATGCAGGATAAAAGAAAAAGCTAAACATGTCAATGTTCAACAAAACTTTAATTTGAAGTTTAATTGTCATCATTTTTCTGGAGTTAACAAAATATAGACTGATAAAGGTGTATTAAGTTCTTAACTCTTTATCTAACGTAACGGCCAAAACCGGCCAGCGCTATTCTCAAAAATCGCCAATTAATTTCATTATTTTTTTCATTTTTTTGTCTCAAAAACATAGGTTATGACTACTCGTTGGAACGAGCTCGTTCAGCTCGTTCCAACGAGGAGTCATAACCTAGGTTTTTTAGACAAAAAATGAAAAAAATTAGTTATTCAAGAATTGTTTTTGCAAGTGTCGTCTGCTTTTCATGTTAGGTAAAGGCTTAAATGACCTTGCGGATATTGATTACCATTCTCTGTTACATCACATATTAATGTATGTTGGGGAAAAAATAAAATGTATTTATTCCCCAAAACGTACATCTTTGTCACTACTTTTAGTTCATGTTTAGAACATCCTAATTTATCTTGGGTTACTTTGGCGTAGATATGTGTTCTACCAAATACCTTTTGAGGATATTTTTTTTTCCTTTTTGCTGATTCCTCTTCCTCAGACATACGAGAATCGGAGATGAAATGTTTTATACTGCTGACACGCCATTTAACCAATACGAAAAGAAACCTAACAAATGTATGGGAACTTAGATTCACATAATACCTAGTTTTTGGAGTGTGTAGTCAGTTCTGGCTGGAATTATGTATTGTTGGTTTCTGGCCCTGACTGACAATAAGAAGTCGAATATCTAAACAACTAAAAAGCGGTACAGGCCTGTGTGTGTATTTTGAAGCATGCAATTGTGTTTTGGAGGAATTTAGTATGTGTGTTTCTGGTCCTCTGCAGGGATTAGAAATCGCGGTAACCGTGTCTTGCAAGCAAGAGCCCAACACCCCAATCACTAGACCATTACACGTTGTTAAAAACGATCGCTGGAATCTAGCTATTTAGATTACGTGGGTACAGTACTATAACGGTCTTTTTTCGTGCGGATTGCGATTTGATAGCGATATAGTCACAACAGTCTGATACCAGTTGGTAGAGATTTGCAAACCGATTTTTTGTGAAATAAAACAAACTTGCGCAAAATAAACATAAATGGCACGCGAGATTGATTGATCTCACTGGTCTTCTTTGACAACTGAGATTGTGGAGTGTTGTGGGCAACAAAATGGACAGACAATAATCAACCGAATCGCGACTGTGGCACCCGAGCGTCAATTTTCTCAAGTGTCTTTTTTGACAATTGAGATTGTAGAGTGTTGTGGGCAACAAAATGGACAAACAATAATCGACCGAATCGCGACTGTGGCATCCGAGCGTTAATCTTCCAAAGTGTCTTTTTTGACAAGTGAGATTGTAAAGTGCTGTGGGCAACAAAATGAACAAACAATAATCGACCGAATCGCGACTGTGGCACCCGAGCGTCAATCTTCCCAAGTAGCCCAAGAACATTAGGTTTCACTAGGGAAAAAAATCGGAGAAAGCTGATTTTTTCAGGGAATGTCGAGTACATGTCACTGAACGATTAGACAAAAGTCCCCTAAAATCCCAGTTGAGCTTTTTTTTCTACAGCCTTTTTTCGAAAACGCGTTTGAAAAAAATCAAAAAAAATCGCACGAACTTTGTAACCTCGAATTAATCCAACTGTATTTTTTGTTTACGCGTATTTCGAGCTACATAATGTCTAATATACATTTACCTAGAGGAAAATGTGCATTCTGTGACAATTTGTGCGAAAAATTATTGAAAATTCACAAAAAAGTATCGGATTTACGCAAAAAATGACGATTTTCCTAACGGATTTGCCCAAAGGGTCGTAGTACAGAACGGGATGTTAGTTGGACAGACGATAAAAAATCCACCACCATTTGAAGACTTTTATCATTACTTACAAAATAGACATTATGGAAGACCCCCTCTGCTTCTGGCCGAGTTCCCCTTTTGGCATAAAATTCGTCAGCATGAGAACTCAACTATTTTCGGCCTTGGGACCGAACAGACACGTCTGTGTCTGGCAGCATTAGATCAATAAATAATATTTACAGAATGTACAAAAATCAATAAATAATATTTACAGAATGTACAAATCAATCAACATGGATTAAGTTACATTGACTATTATCAACGCTATACACAGAAATGACATGACCTATATACATATTATTCATCGAACTCAGAAATTTCCGACAGGACAGTGTTTCTGTGGTTGTTACAAGAATTCGAACTGCAATTACACAAACCTGAGCAAGAGAGTCCTGCCTTCTTACACCCACACCTTTTTGTACAAGCACTCTTGCAACCACAACTGATCAGATTCAGTAGGTAATCGGGGGCACATGGCTTTGTGGCTGCAGTCGGTACAAGAAGTCCATTGTCTAGCGACCACCCCCAATCCGTCGGAGGAAGCGAAGTGCCCAGCCATTGTTGGACCTGGAGATAACATCTGTAGACATGTTGTTGTGCAGCATCGCTGCTTGGTGGGAGTGAGGCTAGGTCGATGGGTTTATTCAGTTTAGATTTTGCTACATAACGCTTGTAAGTGACATATCTATATTGGTTGAGAGAGGAAACAGTTTTACTCCCGTATAAGATCAGGAGAAGTTGTTCCCCGGCAGCGGCTACTGCACTTGGTGTACTGTCATCCGCCAAAATTGTGTTGACATACTGTTGTGAGTCGCTAGTAACATCGGAGACAATTGTACTGAATACTTTCTTCTTACCAACTCGAAAGAGTGCAGAAGTAGTGTCACAACCACTTATAGAATGTGCTACAAGGAGGTTGCTTCTATGGTCACCCATTTTGGTTGCTATTTCACTAACTGAAACTAGTAAGTTTGGGGTAATGGAATACATCATGTGAATATTACATCCCGGTTGAACTCGAGAGGTAAGAATGACTAACAAGTCTGTGTCTGTTCCCACAACGACAACATTGTTGTCATCTTGAGCGATGTCAAGTGCAGTTTCGGCTATCAGTACATCAGCATCAGCCTCGGCCTGCTTGGACTGAATATTGATAGCAGATAGCTCCTGCATTAGAAGATCGATCAGTTGCGTTTTGTTCTTGGCATTTGCAAGGAAATCGGATTGGGGTGTGGTGGCTGGTAACTCGGGTGAGATATTGATATCAATGGAATACCTGTCTTTAGATCTACGGGCTTGTTCCATGCCCTTTGTCGACATTGTACAAGCATAACCATCAAAAACAACCACGACGTTCGCCCCAAAATGTCTCACTAGATAATTGGAATATGATGTACATATGTCCTTATATGACGACTGTTTAGGCCATACAACTGCCCTCAATAAAAATCCACCATCTACAACAAACAGAGAATGTTCTGGGATTTTAGTTTGCTCGGAACCGTATGTTTTGAGGATCTTACCGAGCGTGCTTTTCTGTGTCTTCCTCATTCCAGCAGAATCAAACAATGCTGGTGGTTTCGGGGCGAGTTCATATTTGAGATACTCTTCCATCTCTGCTTGTGACTGAATAACACATGTGATGCGGTTGAACAGAATTGTGGGGTCAATCACTACCTTACTTTCACGGACTTTGATGCTATTTGCCATCGATGCGAAAGCCTTCACAGTGTCAACACGTCGTAGTTTGATGCTGTTGAACGTTTTGCTTACAACATTCGATACGCAACATTCACCAATTTTGCGAACTTGGTCATAGTTCACAGTTCCGTCGGCCACAAGCCCGGTCGCTATAGAGACTAATTGTAGTGGATCTCTATTCTGAAAGGGGGAATGCACTCTGAGCCAGTTCAATAATTTGGTGATATCATTGGCATCAGTCAATTGTGAACTTTGACGGAGATCCCGATGTTGTTCGCCATGACCAGTGTGAACATGAACAAAATTTTCGAGAGCATTACATATCGGAAGGCAAAGAGGTAGTCCATGTACCCATTTCGCAACAGTGCTATCGGTTATTCCCCTGCCATGTGTGAGACCACCAGGGAGATTGAACATTCTCATTAAACACTGCTCTATGGTCTGATCAGAATATATCCCGTCCCAGAATTTATCTCAGCGCCTTATGGTAAAGTAACCTTTCTCAGTGAACAAATTCAAATCATCCTGTTGCATTATTTCTGTTAGCTCATTCATCTGCTGCAAATAGAGATGAGAACTTTTTGCGTATGCAAAATGACCACCTGCGTGAAATACTGGAATCATATTGCGAACACAATATGTGTGGAGTTCCCAGTCGCCTGTGCGCTCTGCTCTCAAGAACAACTGGAGAAGACCTATTTGCTCGTAGTATTGTACCCAAAGCTTTCCTGTGCGTCCTACGGACGCATTCTGGAGCAGTTCGTGTAATTTTGACAGTAGATGGTTGACACTTTCTTGATTGACAGCGTCAGCTGTTGTACAGTCACCTCTGGCAAGTCCACAGAATATTTCATTGACTTCTGTGCAGTCTATGTTATCTAGTGTTCGGCTTTCTTCAAACACAAGTTTTGTAATGGCAATTTGTGTTAGCAAATGGGCACGAACTGCTCTTGAATATGCATGACCACTGATCAAATGATGGATTGACCCACCAGCATAAACAGTCCCCCAAAGTTCATCCAAGCCGCTACCAGCCATGATCGAACCAATTGCCCCTAAATATGACATAATCATATGGAAGCCGCCGCCACATTACATGCCAATGCATCTTGAGTGTAGGCGAACACCACATTATGTGATTTAATCGGACATGGAAATTGAAACAATGATGCTATAATACGGTATTTGAATGAGAAAAGTCGATGCCGTTTGAATTTGAGTTTAGGGGGTATGGTTAATATTTCACACGTTTCACCAGTTCATTATGGAATAAATGACTATTGTTATATATCATTATAAAGCCACTGCTTTTCTGCAATTTTTGATATATAATTTAACTCCCAAAGTAGTCGTAGATTTGATTTAATGGACGTTGTGTACCGTTGTGTGTATGAAAACAATAATTTTTTTTCGTAATTTTGTACATTTTCGTGAATATTTCACCATTGAGTGTGAGGATTGGTACAAAGTTGGCATTTTCTGTTGGGGATATGTATTCTCAATATAATTCAGCACGATATTTATGATTCTCACCCTACTAAGGCGAATAAGAATGAGAAATATGGACCTGGGTCGAATTTTTTTTAAACTTTTTTTTTTCATCAAAAAAACGCTATAACTAAAAAAGCTCAACTCGGATTCGCGGGGACTTTTCACACTTTATCCGCAATGTGTGTCCCGGAAACATATAAAAAAATCAGCTTTCTCCGATTTTTTTCCTTACTTTCTCATTTTTATGTCTAATGTGCCTGGACTAAAGTGTCTTTTTTGCCAAGTGAGAATGTAGAGTGTTGTGGGTAAGACAATAGACAGATAATTTTGACCGGATCGCACCACTGTCACGACACAGTCACTCGACACAGTCGCGACGCAATCACGATCCAGTCGACATTAATTTTGAGTTTTAGAACACCAACGTTACCCATTATTGAACACCAAAGTGCAAAATTGAACACTACCGTTCAAAAATTTCTTATAAATGTTTTTTTTTAACACTAGCGTACCACAGATGAACACATGACATTCATATTTTAAACGCGTCATATATATGATGCGTTCAAAAATTTAACACCATTACATGCATTTACAGTGAAAGGACTTTATAACAAAATTCAGGAAGTTCTATAAAACTGTGTAACCAATTTAAAACTTTTTAACACACTAGTCAGAATGAGTAGCCTTTTGTATACTGAGTATAAAAATTATTTGATTTACTGCCTATTAAGCCTTCCCACGCAATGCTTTGTTTACTGGCCTACCAGTCGAGTAGATTGTTGTGACCTCCAAAACAGTATCTCTCTTGTTCATTTTCTCTTCTTATCTTTGTTGTCTTGTTCACTGTTTTCAGTTAAAACCAGACCTAACACTACTACCAAAAGATTTCTCTTAAATACAGTACATGGAGAGAGTATTATCACTAAATCACCCACAGAGAGGAGATTCCACCCAAATAATAATTGCAAAATCATAAAGCAAAAGCACAAGAACCACAAGCAAAGTTCCAGCCAAAGGACCTCCAGGCCATTTGGCTGAAACATTGTTTGTGTTTTTTGTCCACATGTACAGAATTTGAAAGTGATACTTTGGGTGAGAACTCCACTTCCCCAGTGATTTAGTTAAAATCCACTCTCCACGTACTAAACATTCACACAGAAAGGGCACATTTCACTGAAACATTTGCTTTGAACTAGCAGAGTCTGCAGTGCTTGAAAGCCATACTATTCATTATACAATTACAGTACAGTTGTCGTGAACTGGTCGTAATCCACGCTTGGATAGTGATGTCCACGTATGTGTTTACCAGGCATTAAAACTCTTCATCGGCAAAATTTTAATTAATGAGGTACAGGGTTGTATCCGGTGCTTCATCAATTAATTTGTTAATGATTATTCATGTAATTAGTGTTTGGAATCTAGTATTATTGCATCCATGGAAATATTGACCCCCCCCCCACCCTCACTCCCCATGGAAGATGACTAGTGCAAGGCACTGTACTGTATTCCCAACAAGAAATATGACTGATTATCTTTTTATGAACTGCAGTAGAAGTTCCTATCAGTGTGTACTGGTATGCAGTAAGCACCCCACTCATCAACATTGTATACATCAATTGTACATATACACCGGGGCGCAATATTTAAAATATCTCACACATATGACTTTTTGAAATTTAAATTGCAGAGCCTAATTTCCTGTAATCCACTTTACCCATATAGTAATCTATTGTTTTTTCTGATAAATTGCAAATAATTAGCAGATGAAACATTTACCCCACTGCAATTTAATAGTACTCCACCCTCCTTGAACTATAGATGAAACATAGATTTTTGCATAATTTCTCAGCACGTTGTACTTTTCAGTCAGTGAACCAATGCTCATATTTTTAGATAAATTAAGGGAAAATTAGATTGTATTGTCAGCTTGGTCAGAATATTTGGGCATACTTACATATACATGTAAATATAATACCTTGTAAGAGTTTTTTCATATTATTTATCAGATCTCTAAATCCTTACGATTCTCACATAAAATAATTCAAAATTTGTTTGTCAACAGTTGAAACGTGTTTATTTTGAAAAATTTGAAAAAAAGTTCAGAAAAAGACCGTAAAGATGCCACTCAACAAAGTCTGAAATGCTGACAGAAATGAAAAAAAAATTGTTGTGTGTGAGAAACCCTCACTGGCATTCCCGAACAGAAAGGTGAGTTATTTGTTTATAGATGTTAAAACAGCGTGATGATTGAGCATATTCCATATGTGGACTAAATGTCCGCTGTTCAGAAAAATAGGTGTGTTTTCCATCTCCGACATCAATGATTTGGGCCCCACCCTAAACTTTTTATTGAGGTCAGAGCAGAAAAAAATTTCTGCCTACAGATTTGGCTTCTCAGCATAATTTCCTGCCTGTATAGCAATGTTCACCATTTTGTTTCTGGTTGCCTACCATTCTGATTGAAATGTTTAGCGTTTTATTGTGCAGTACATTCGCCGTGCCCTGGTCAGAATACACATGTGGGCAACAAAAATTTTAATTAATGAAGCACCGGGTTGTGACAGCAGTCTGACAAGTTTAATTGGAAGTTTTAGATCGTTGTGGGGCTTATATCTTAGGCCATTGTGCCAAACTGAATCGAACCCTTTCTCCACCTCAAGGAAGATGGCTACACCTGTATATTTAGTTTGCAGGCATTTTCGCATGCGCTCACATAGGTTGAACACATGTTCAATGCCCTCTTTGTTTTGGCGGTATCCTTTTTGCCTATCCGTGAAAAAGTGTTCTGATTCCAGATAATCTCTGAGTCTCGAAGTTAGCGCGGTTTCAAAGAGTTTTCCTGTACAGTTTAACAAGCGATAGCTTGACGGCACGCTACTGTTCTTGCCTTGTTTGGGGATCATGATACCAACAGCCGATTTCCAACAAGTGGGGAAGTAGCCTATTGTTAAGCAGCTGTTATAAATGGAAGTGAGTTTGGTGATAATTATATCTGGACAGTTTTTGAGGATTTTGTACGATATCATCCTCACCAGGTGATGAGGTTGATTTACATTTGTGGAGAAGGTGTTTTATTTCCGAATACGTGAAGGGTGAGACTAGATCGTGATCATCGCCCTGTTCGCTTTTGCTGTCAAGAGCAGGTTTGGCGAATATGTCATCATGTTTGTTGATAAATTAAATTTATCCACCTGCTTTTTCCAGTCTTTATCGAATTTAGGGCCCGCTTGGGTGCGGTGAGCTTTACGTAAAGTTTCCGCAAATAGGTTTGTATTATCGATGTCGTTTTTGGTCATGGTCCCGTCCGGCTTTTGAAAATGTTTGTGTCTGTCTCTGGTGGAATTTTGACCGGTTAGTCTTTTAAATGCTTTCCAGAATTCAGGGCATCACTTTGCGTGTTAAGGTTGTCAGTCGCAGATTCCTAAGCCATTTGCCTTTCTATTTTTACAACTTTCTTGACATCAGTGTGGGCTATATTAAATTGGTGTTTAGTTTAAACAATATTTATTTCCAGCTTTCGATGGGTACAGCACAGAGTGTAAAGATATTTGTGGATTCGACAGAAAGCCTATGGCTTGTACAAGGTCGTCTCCACATCATTAATTAATTACATATAATATCATCGAGAGACAGCTATAAATAAATTAAATCCATACAATTAGCTGCTTTACTAATTACAGATACAGTTTGATATACATGTAGGTTGGAAACACATTTATGAATTCAGGGAATATAGAAGAAAGAGAACACAGTAAAACATGAAGATAGCAATCAAGTAAGTAGGCATACTAAGAGCCTACAATTTATAAGCCACCGCACTCCACAGAACGGAAGTCATGGCCTAAATTGCCAACTACGAAGAATGGCTTGTGATGGGTTTCTTGGTTGGCGACAATGACTGGGAAAATCGCATTTGAATTTCAAAATTCGCTAAGATTGTGTGACCCGAGACATCATGTGATGATAAGTTGAATACATTTGGTTCCGTTCTTGCTCACTGAGTGCTTCTAGTATCAAGGGAGATTATTGTATGTTTGCTTATCAATATTGGAGATATGGTCAGTGATACTACCTCAAGCCCATAGCTCCGTGATATGAGCGTGCTGGATGAATAAAGCCCGCTCGGACCGCACCGTTCCCGTCACCCGTCCATTCCCTCCAGCTCCCACCTTCGAGGAGGAACGCGAGTGCTGGTGGCAATGACCGGGGGCCTGGGATATTTCCACGCGCGTGAACAAAAAGATCTCTTAATTGGGCACCGGGAATCATAATGGGCGATCTCTCTGGTCAGGTAGTAGATAGAATGCCGATAACCAAAAACGAGGTGGTGAATGAGAACTGATAAGAGGCAACGCTTCCGCTCTGAGTAGTACGTCGAACACAATCAACGCTGGATATGTGACGATATCATTTGCTTGGCTGTATTCTCGCGTGGGAGTATTGTCAGATAATCTAGGTAACTATAGAGAAACTATTGGCAGCAAGACGAGATTAATAGTCTCTGGAGGGAACGGACGACACAGTCATAGCTCACTTAGGGAACAGCCATAACCGATAAGGTGCTTGGTCAAATGTAGACAAACGTTAAATAGAAAGGATTATGAAAATCTGTCCTTTTGGGTGTGGCTGCGACTTGTGGCCCTCGCCGCCTCTAGAACCATAGTGGCCGCATGAGCATGTTCGCACAAACGCAGGGGTCTACCCGGAAAAGCTCAAGTGTACCAAATGCATAAGTGTATGTTTCCAACCATTATTTAGTGAAATGAGACGAAAGAGTTGAACGTTCAGGGCGCTTCTACGTTCGTGTTGTTGTATTTATGCATGCTTTTACTAATAATGGCGGTTGTAAGGGTGGTAATCGTATCAGGGCAATTCATTTTACAGGTATCGGTATATTCTTTATTTTTAAGTTGTAGCTTGTTTTCAGCTACCTTGTATTTTGGGCATCCCCTGTAATTACTAGGGTGAGCTTCTTCACAGTTTGGACAACTTAATTTGTTTACTGAGCAACTTTTTGTCGGGTGGCCTTTGCCACACTTCATGCATCTTAGTTCACTTCTGCATGGCCAAATTTCTGACACTTGTGGCACTGTATCGGTACAGAAGCGGCTTTCTAGGGATCGGCAGAATGATGCTTCTGGCCGATTCTAAGACCATTTTTGAGAATTTTAGTGGCAATCTCTTCATCTGGACAGGATACCTTGATCCTCCAGGTTTCTTTTCCCGTGGCCCTGGAAACGAACCTATTCCAGCTGCACTTTGGAAGGGCAGCCGAAATAAGTTCCTGTTCAGTTCCAGTGTTAATTCTGGTTATTACGACGAAGTGTTCCCCACTCGTGGCTTTTTTTCCACCAGTAAGATTTTTTTGATCCATATGGCTACAAGTTTTGTTGGGTTTTGCTGGGACGGGTTTTTCCGGCTTTTCTGCTGCAGTCGCATTTGACTGCTTGGGCATCTCCGTGATCAGGGCAACGGAAAGCTCAGGCTCTACCCTTTTCAGTTTGGGGGTTTCCTTGATTTCAATACTGCGACGCCGTTTTGGGTTATATGGGCGTGCTATGGGCAGTGGAGGTGTAAATATTAAAGTTTGGCATACTGCCCTTACCTGTAACGATTGTAGAATCTAGTGTGTCCATGGTGTCTCCCTCTGAAGTGTCTGATGTTTGGTTCAAGCAGTCGTCGCTGTCGCTGACGAAGCTTGAGGTTAATGTTGAATCTGCGAAGCTATCCGGGATAGTCAGGAGTAAGGTGTTCAGCTTTCCTTGATTCGCCAGGAGGTCCATTATAGGAGAGATTGTTGTCACTGGGATGGTGTCCAGCTTTCCTTGATTCGCCAGGAGGTCCATTATAGGAGAGATTGTTGTCACTGGGATGGTGTCCAGCTTTCCTTGATTCGCCAGGAGGTCCATTATAGGAGAGATTGTTGTCACTGGGATGGTGTCCAGCTTTCCTTGATTCGCCAGGAGGTCCATTATAGGAGAGATTGTTGTCACTGGGATGGTGTCCAGCTTTCCTTGATTCGCCAGGAGGTCCATTATAGGAGAGATTGTTGTCACTGGGATGGTGTCCAGCTTTCCTTGATTCGCCAGGAGGTCCATTATAGGAGAGATTGTTGTCACTGGGATGGTGTCCAGCTTTCCTTGATTCGCCAGGAGGTCCATTATAGGAGAGATTGTTGTCACTGGGATGGTGTTCAGCTTTCCTTGATTCGCCAGGAGGTCCATTATAGGAGAGATTGTTGTCACTGGGATGGTGTTCAGATTTCCTTGATTCGCCAGGAGGTCCATTATAGGAGAGATTGTTGTCACTGGGATGGTGTTCAGCTTTCCTTGATTCGCCAGAAGGTCCATTATAGGAGAGATTGTTGTCACTGGGATGGTGTCCAGCTTTCCTTGATTCGCCAGGAGGTCCATTATAGGAGAGATTGTTGTCACTGGGATGGTGTCCAGCTTTCCTTGATTCGCCAGGAGGTCCATTATAGGAGAGATTGTTGTCACTGGGATGGTGTCCAGCTTTCCTTGATTCGCCAGGAGGTCCATTATAGGAGAGATTGTTGTCACTGGGATGGTGTCCAGCTTTCCTTGATTCGCCAGGAGGTCCATTATAGGAGAGATTGTTGTCACTGGGATGGTGTCCAGCTTTCCTTGATTCGCCAGGAGGTCCATTATAGGAGAGATTGTTGTCACTGGGATGGTGTCCAGCTTTCCTTGATACGCCAGGAGGACCATTATAGGAGAGATTGTTGTCACTGGGATGGTGTCCAGCTTTCCTTGATTCGCCAGGAGGACTATTATAGGAGAGATTGTTGTCACTGGGATGGTGTCCAGCTTTCCTTGATTCGCCAGGAGGTCCATTATAGGAGAGATTGTTGTCACTGGGATGGTGTCCAGCTTTCCTTGATTCGCCAGGAGGTCCATTATAGGAGAGATTGTTGTCACTGGGATGGTGTTCAGCTTTCCTTGATTCGCCAGGAGGTCCATTATTGGAGAGATTGTTGTCACTGGGATGGTGTTCAGCTTTCCTTGATTCGCCAGGAGGTCCATTATAGGAGAGATTGCTGTCACTGGGATGGTGTCCAGCTTTCCTTGATTCGCCAGGAGGTCCATTATAGGAGAGATTGTTGTCACTGGGATGGTGTCCAGCTTTCCTTGATTCGCCAGGAGGTCCATTATAGGAGAGATTGTTGTCACTGGGATGGTGTCCAGCTTTCCTTGATTCGCCAGGAGGTCCATTATAGGAGAGATTGTTGTCACTGGGATGGTGTCCAGCTTTCCTTGATTCGCCAGGAGGTCCATTATAGGAGAGATTGTTGTCACTGGGATGGTGTTCAGCTTTCCTTGATTCGCCAGGAGGTCCATTATAGGAGAGATTGTTGTCACTGGGATGGTGTTCAGCTTTCCTTGATTCGCCAGGAGGTCCATTATAGGAGAGATTGTTGTCACTGGGATGGTGTCCAGCTTTCCTTGATTCGCCAGGAGGTCCATTATAGGAGAGATTGTTGTCACTGGGATGGTGTCCAGCTTTCCTTGATTCGCCAGGAGGTCCATTATAGGAGAGATTGTTCTCACTGGGATGGTGTCCAGCTTTCCTTGATTCGCCAGGAGGTCCATTATAGGAGAGATTGTTGTCACTGGGATGGTGTCCAGCTTTCCTTGATTCGCCAGGAGGTCCATTATAGGAGAGATTGTTGTCACTGGGATGGTGCCCAGCTTTCCTTGATTCGCTAGGAGGTCCATTATAGGAGAGATTGTTGTCACTGGGAGGGTGTCCAGCTTTCCTTGATTCGCCAGGAGGTCCATAATAGGAGAGATTGTTGTCACTGGGATGGTGTCCAGCTTTCCTTGATTCGCCAGGAGGTCCATTATAGGAGAGATTGTTGTCATTGGGATGGTGTCCAGCTTTCCTTGATTCGCCAGGAGGTCCATTATAGGAGAGATTGTTGTCACTGGGATGGTGTCCAGCTTTCCTTGATTCGCCAGGAGGTCCATTATAGGAGAGATTGTTGTCACTGGGATGGTGTTCAGCTTTCCTTGATTCGCCAGGAGGTCCATTATAGGAGAGATTGTTGTCACTGGGATGGTGTCCAGCTTTCCTTGATTCGCCAGGAGGTCCATTATAGGAGAGATTGTTGTCACTGGGATGGTGTCCAGCTTTCCTTGATTCGCCAGGAGGTCCATTATAGGAGAGATTGTTGTCACTGGGATGGTGTCCAGCTTTCCTTGATTCGCCAGGAGGTCCATTATAGGAAAGATTGTTGTCACTGGGATGGTGTCCAGCTTTCCTTGATTCGCCAGGAGGTCCATTATAGGAGAGATTGTTGTCATTGGGATGGTGTCCAGCTTTCCTTGATTCGCCAGGAGGTCCATTATAGGAGAGATTGTTGTCACTGGGATGGTGTTCAGCTTTCCTTGATTCGCCAGGAGGTCCATTATAGCAGAGATTGTTGTCACTGGGATGGTGTTCAGCTTTCCTTGATTCGCCAGGAGGTCCATTATAGGAGAGATTGTTGTCACTGGGATGGTGTCCAGCTTTCCTTGATTCGCCAGGAGGTCCATTATAGGAGAGATTGTTGTCACTGGGATGGTGTCCAGCTTTCCTTGATTCGCCAGGAGGTCCATTATAGGAGAGATTGTTGTCACTGGGATGGTGGCCAGCTTTCCTTGATTCGCCAGGAGGTCCATTATAGGAGAGATTGTTGTCACTGGGATGGTGTCCAGCTTTCCTTGATTCGCCAGGAGGTCCATTATAGGAGAGATTGTTGTCACTGGGATGGTGTCCAGCTTTCCTTGATTCGCCAGGAGGTCCATTATAGGAGAGATTGTTGTCACTGGGATGGTGTCCAGCTTTCCTTGATTCGCCAGGAGGTCCATTATAGGAGAGATTGTTGTCACTGGGATGGTGTCCAGCTTTCCTTGATACGCCAGGAGGTCCATTATAGGAGAGATTGTTGTCACTGGGATGGTGTCCAGCTTTCCTTGATTCGCCAGGAGGTCCATTATAGGAGAGATTGTTGTCACTGGGATGGTGTTCAGCTTTCCTTGATTCGCCAGGAGGTCCATTATAGGAGAGATTGTTGTCACTGGGATGGTGTCCAGCTTTCCTTGATTCGCCAGGAGGTCCATTATAGGAGAGATTGTTGTCACTGGGATGGTGTCCAGCTTTCCTTGATTCGCCAGGAGGTCCATTATAGGAGAGATTGTTGTCACTGGGATGGTGTTCAGCTTTCCTTGATTCGCCAGGAGGTCCATTATAGGAGAGATTGTTGTCACTGGGATGGTGTCCAGCTTTCCTTGATTCGCCAGGAGGTCCATTATAGGAGAGATTGTTGTCACTGGGATGGTGTCCAGCTTTCCTTGATTCGCCAGGAAGTCCATTATAGGAGAGATTGTTGTCACTGGGATGGTGTCCAGCTTTCCTTGATTCGCCAGGAGGTCCATTATAGGAGAGATTGTTGTCACTGGGATGGTGTCCAGCTTTCCTTGATTCGCCAGGAGGTCCATTATAGGAGAGATTGTTGTCACTGGGATGGTGTCCAGCCTTCCTTGATTCGCCAGGAGGTCCATTATAGGAGAGATTGTTGTCACTGGGATGGTGTTCAGCTTTCCTTGATTCGCCAGGAGGTCCATTATAGGAGAGATTGTTGTCACTGGGATGGTGTCCAGCTTTCCTTGATTCGCCAAGAGGTCAATCATAGGAGAGATTGTTGTCACTGGGATGGTGTCCAGCTTTCCTTGATTCGCCAGGAGGTCCATTATAGGAGAGATTGTTGTCACTGGGATGGTGTCCAGCTTTCCTTGATTCGCCAGGAGGTCCATTATAGGAGAGATTGTTGTCACTGGGATGGTGTCCAGCTTTCCTTGATTCGCCTGGAGGTCCATTATAGGAGAGATTGTTGTCACTGGGGTGGTGTTCAGCTTTCCTTGATTCGCCAGGAGGTCCATTATAGGAGAGATTGTTGTCACTGGGATGGTGTTCAGCTTTCCTTGATTCGCCAGGAGGTCCATTATAGGAGAGATTGTTGTCACTGGGATGG
The DNA here is from genome assembly GCA_031216915.1 of Pictodentalium vernedei. Lineage (NCBI taxonomy): Eukaryota > Metazoa > Mollusca > Scaphopoda > Dentaliida > Dentaliidae > Pictodentalium > Pictodentalium vernedei. Next base: position 42,143,969 of record CM062294.1, read on the forward strand.
TGTCCAGCTTTCCTTGATTCGCCTGGAGGTCCATTATAGGAGAGATTGTTGTCACTGGGATGGTGTCCAGCTTTCCTTGATTCGCCAGGAGGTCCATTATAGGAGAGATTGTTGTCACTGGGATGGTGTCCAGCTTTCCTTGATTCGCCAGGAGGTCCATTATAGGAGAGATTGTTGTCACTGGGATGGTGTCCAGCTTTCCTTGATTCGCCAGGAGGTCCATTATAGGAGAGATTGTTGTCACTGGGATGGTGTCCAGCTTTCCTTGATACGCCAGGACGTCCATTATAGGAGAGATTGTTGTCACTGGGATGGTGTCCAGCTTTCCTTGATTCGCCAGGAGGTCCATTATAGGAGAGATTGTTGTCACTGGGATGGTGTTCAGCTTTCCTTGATTCGCCAGGAGGTCCATTATAGGAGAGATTGTTGTCACTGGGATGGTGTCCAGCTTTCCTTGATTCGCCAGGAGGTCCATTATAGGAGAGATTGTTGTCACTGGGATGGTGTCCAGCTTTCCTTGATTCGCCAGCAGGTCCATTATAGGAGAGATTGTTGTCACTGGGATGGTGTTCAGCTTTCCTGGATTCGCCAGGAGGTCCATTATAGGAGAGATTGTTGTCACTGGGATGGTGTCCAGCTTTCCTTGATTCGCTAGGAGGTCCATTATAGGAGAGATTGTTGTCACTGGGATGGTGTCCAGCTTTCCTTGATTCGCCAGGAGGTCCATTATAGGAGAGATTGTTGTCACTGGGATGGTGTCCAGCTTTCCTTGATTCGCCAGGAGGTCCATTATAGGAGAGATTGTTGTCACTGGGATGGTGTCCAGCTTTCCTTGATTCGCCAGGAGGTCCATTATAGGAGAGATTGTTGTCACTGGGATGGTGTCCAGCTTTCCTTGATTCGCCAGGAGGTCCATTATAGGAGAGATTGTTGTCACTGGGATGGTGTCCAGCTTTCCTTGATTCGCCAGGAGGTCCATTATAGGAGAGATCATTGTCACTGGGATGGTGTTCAGCTTTCCTTGATTCGCCAGGAGGTCCATTATAGGAAAGATTGTTGTCACTGGGATGGTGTCCAGCTTTCCTTGATTCGCCAGGAGGTCCATTATAGGAGAGATTGTTGTCACTGGGATGGTGTCCAGCTTTCCTTGATTCGCCAGGAGGTCCATTATAGGAGAGATTGTTGTCACTGGGATGGTGTCCAGCTTTCCTTGATACGCCAGGACGTCCATTATAGGAGAGATTGTTGTCACTGGGATGGTGTCCAGCTTTCCTTGATTCGCCAGGAGGTCCATTATAGGAGAGATTGTTGTCACTGGGATGGTGTTCAGCTTTCCTTGATTCGCCAGGAGGTCCATTATAGGAGAGATTGTTGTCACTGGGATGGTGTCCAGCTTTCCTTGATTCGCCAGGAGGTCCATTATAGGAGCGATTGTTGTCACTGGGATGGTGTCCAGCTTTCCTTGATTCGCCAGGAGGTCCATTATAGGAGAGATTGTTGTCACTGGGATGGTGTTCAGCTTTCCTTGATTCGCCAGGAGGTCCATTATAGGAGAGATTGTTGTCACTGGGATGGTGTCCAGCTTTCCTTGATACGCCAGGAGGTCCATTATAGGAGAGATTGTTGTCACTGGGATGGTGTCCAGCTTTCCTTGATTCGCCAGGAGGTCCATTATAGGAGAGATTGTTGTCACTGGGATGGTGTTCAGCTTTCCTTGATTCGCCAGGAGGTCCATTATAGGAGAGATTGTTGTCACTGGGATGGTGTCCAGCTTTCCTTGATTCGCCAGGAGGTCCATTATAGGAGAGATTGTTGTCACTGGGATGGTGTCCAGCTTTCCTTGATTCGCCAGGAGGTCCATTATAGGAGAGATTGTTGTCACTGGGATGGTGTTCAGCTTTCCTTGATTCGCCAGGAGGTCCATTATAGGAGAGATTGTTGTCACTGGGATGGTGTCCAGCTTTCCTTGATTCGCCAGGAGGTCCATTATAGGAGAGATTGTTGTCACTGGGATGGTGTCCAGCTTTCCTTGATTCGCCAGGAAGTCCATTATAGGAGAGATTGTTGTCACTGGGATGGTGTCCAGCTTTCCTTGATTCGCCAGGAGGTCCATTATAGGAGAGATTGTTGTCACTGGGATGGTGTCCAGCTTTCCTTGATTCGCCAGGAGGTCCATTATAGGAGAGATTGTTGTCACTGGGATGGTGTCCAGCCTTCCTTGATTCGCCAGGAGGTCCATTATAGGAGAGATTGTTGTCACTGGGATGGTGTTCAGCTTTCCTTGATTCGCCAGGAGATCCATTATAGGAGAGATTGTTGTCACTGGGATGGTGTCCAGCTTTCCTTGATTCGCCAAGAGGTCAATCATAGGAGAGATTGTTGTCACTGGGATGGTGTCCAGCTTTCCTTGATTCGCCAGGAGGTCCATTATAGGAGAGATTGTTGTCACTGGGATGGTGTCCAGCTTTCCTTGATTCGCCAGGAGGTCCATTATAGGAGAGATTGTTGTCACTGGGATGGTGTCCAGCTTTCCTTGATTCGCCTGGAGGTCCATTATAGGAGAGATTGTTGTCACTGGGGTGGTGTTCAGCTTTCCTTGATTCGCCAGGAGGTCCATTATAGGAGAGATTGTTGTCACTGGGATGGTGTTCAGCTTTCCTTGATTCGCCAGGAGGTCCATTATAGGAGAGATTGTTGTCACTGGGATGGTGTCCAGCTTTCCTTGATTCGCCTGGAGGTCCATTATAGGAGAGATTGTTGTCACTGGGATGGTGTCCAGCTTTCCTTGATTCGCCAGGAGGTCCATTATAGGAGAGATTGTTGTCACTGGGATGGTGTCCAGCTTTCCTTGATTCGCCAGGAGGTCCATTATAGGAGAGATTGTTGTCACTGGGATGGTGTCCAGCTTTCCTTGATTCGCCAGGAGGTCCATTATAGGAGAGATTGTTGTCACTGGGATGGTGTCCAGCTTTCCTTGATACGCCAGGACGTCCATTATAGGAGAGATTGTTGTCACTGGGATGGTGTCCAGCTTTCCTTGATTCGCCAGGAGGTCCATTATAGGAGAGATTGTTGTCACTGGGATGGTGTTCAGCTTTCCTTGATTCGCCAGGAGGTCCATTATAGGAGAGATTGTTGTCACTGGGATGGTGTCCAGCTTTCCTTGATTCGCCAGGAGGTCCATTATAGGAGAGATTGTTGTCACTGGGATGGTGTCCAGCTTTCCTTGATTCGCCAGCAGGTCCATTATAGGAGAGATTGTTGTCACTGGGATGGTGTTCAGCTTTCCTGGATTCGCCAGGAGGTCCATTATAGGAGAGATTGTTGTCACTGGGATGGTGTCCAGCTTTCCTTGATTCGCTAGGAGGTCCATTATAGGAGAGATTGTTGTCACTGGGATGGTGTCCAGCTTTCCTTGATTCGCCAGGAGGTCCATTATAGGAGAGATTGTTGTCACTGGGATGGTGTCCAGCTTTCCTTGATTCGCCAGGAGGTCCATTATAGGAGAGATTGTTGTCACTGGGATGGTGTCCAGCTTTCCTTGATTCGCCAGGAGGTCCATTATAGGAGAGATTGTTGTCACTGGGATGGTGTCCAGCTTTCCTTGATTCGCCAGGAGGTCCATTATAGGAGAGATTGTTGTCACTGGGATGGTGTCCAGCTTTCCTTGATTCGCCAGGAGGTCCATTATAGGAGAGATCATTGTCACTGGGATGGTGTTCAGCTTTCCTTGATTCGCCAGGAGGTCCATTATAGGAAAGATTGTTGTCACTGGGATGGTGTCCAGCTTTCCTTGATTCGCCAGGAGGTCCATTATAGGAGAGATTGTTGTCACTGGGATGGTGTCCAGCTTTCCTTGATTCGCCAGGAGGTCCATTATAGGAGAGATTGTTGTCACTGGGATGGTGTCCAGCTTTCCTTGATACGCCAGGACGTCCATTATAGGAGAGATTGTTGTCACTGGGATGGTGTCCAGCTTTCCTTGATTCGCCAGGAGGTCCATTATAGGAGAGATTGTTGTCACTGGGATGGTGTTCAGCTTTCCTTGATTCGCCAGGAGGTCCATTATAGGAGAGATTGTTGTCACTGGGATGGTGTCCAGCTTTCCTTGATTCGCCAGGAGGTCCATTATAGGAGCGATTGTTGTCACTGGGATGGTGTCCAGCTTTCCTTGATTCGCCAGGAGGTCCATTATAGGAGAGATTGTTGTCACTGGGATGGTGTTCAGCTTTCCTGGATTCGCCAGGAGGTCCATTATAGGAGAGATTGTTGTCACTGGGATGGTGTCCAGCTTTCCTTGATTCGCCAGGAGGTCCATTATAGGAGAGATTGTTGTCACTGGGATGGTGTCCAGCTTTCCTTGATTCGCCAGGAGGTCCATTATAGGAGAGATTGTTGTCACTGGGATGGTGTTCAGCTTTCCTGGATTCGCCAGGAGGTCCATTATAGGAGAGATTGTTGTCACTGGGATGGTGTTCGGCTTTCCTTGATTCGCCAGGAGGTCCATTATAGGAGAGATTGTTGTCACTGGGATGGTGTCCAGCTTTCCTTGATTCGCCAGGAGGTCCATTATAGGAGAGATTGTTGTCACTGGGATGGTGTCCAGCTTTCCTTGATTCGCCAGGAGGTCCATTATAGGAGAGATTGTTGTCACTGGGATGGTGTCCAGCTTTCCTTGATTCGCCTGGAGGTCCATTATAGGAGAGATTGTTGTCACTGGGATGGTGTTCAGCTTTCCTTGATTCGCCAGGAGGTCCATTATAGGAGAGATTGTTGTCACTGGGATGGTGTCCAGCTTTCCTTGATTCGCCAGGAGGACCATTATAGGAGAGATTGTTGTCACTGGGATGGTGTCCAGCTTTCCTTGATTCGCCTGGAGGTCCATTATAGGAGAGATTGTTGTCACTGGGATGGTGTTCAGCTTTCCTTGATTCGCCAGGAGGTCCATTATAGGAGAGATTGTTGTCACTGGGATGGTGTTCAGCTTTCCTTGATTCGCCAGGAGGTCCATTATAGGAGAGATTGTTGTCACTGGGATGGTGTTCAGCTTTCCTTGATTCGCCAGGAGGTCCATTATAGGAGAGATTGTTGTCACTGGGATGGTGTCAGCTTTCCTTGATTCGCCAGGAGGTCCATTATAGGAGAGATTGTTGTCACTGGGATGGTGTCCAGCTTTCCTTGATTCGCCAGGAGGTCCATTATAGGAGAGATTGTTGTCACTGGGATGGTGTCCAGCTTTCCTTGATTCGCCTGGAGGTCCATTATTGGAGAGATTGTTGTCACTGGGATGGTGTTCAGCTTTCCTTGATTCGCCAGGAGGTCCATTATAGGAGAGATTGTTGTCACTGGGATGGTGTCCAGCTTTCCTTGATTCGCCAGGAGGTCCATTATAGGAGAGATTGTTGTCACTGGGATGGTGTCCAGCTTTCCTTGATTCGCCTGGAGGTCCATTATAGGAGAGATTGTTGTCACTGGGATGGTGTTCAGCTTTCCTTGATTCGCCAGGAGGTCCATTATAGGAGAGATTGTTGTCACTGGGATGGTGTTCAGCTTTCCTTGATTCGCCAGGAGGTCCATTATAGGACAGTTTGTTGTCACTGGGATGGTGTTCAGCTTTCCTTGACTCGCCAGGAGGTCCATTATAGGAGAGATTGTTGTCACTGGGATGGTGTCCAGCTTTCCTTGATTCGCCAGGAGGTCCATTATAGGAGAGATTGTTGTCACTGGGATGGTGTTCAGCTTGCCTTCATTCGGCAGGAGGTCCATTATAGGAGAGATTGTTGTCACTGGGATGGTGTCCAGCTTTCCTTGATTCGCCAGGAGGTCCATTATAGGAGAGATTGTTGTCACTGGGATGGTGTCCAGCTTTCCTTGATTCGCCAGGAGGTCCATTATAGGAGAGATTGTTGTCACTGGGATGGTGTTCAGCTTTCCTTGATTCGCCAGGAGGTCCATTATAGGAGAGATTGTTGTCACTGGGATGGTGTCCAGCTTTCCTTGATTCGCCAGGAGGTCCATTATAGGAGAGATTGTTGTCACTGGGATGGTGTCCAGCTTTCCTTGATTCGCCAGGAAGTCCATTATAGGAGAGATTGTTGTCACTGGGATGGTGTCCAGCTTTCCTTGATTCGCCAGGAGGTCCATTATAGGAGAGATTGTTGTCACTGGGATGGTGTCCAGCTTTCCTTGATTCGCCAGGAGGTCCATTATAGGAGAGATTGTTGTCACTGGGATGGTGTCCAGCTTTCCTTGATTCGCCAGGAGGTCCATTATAGGAGAGATTGTTGTCACTGGGATGGTGTTCAGCTTTCCTTGATTCGCCAGGAGGTCCATTATAGGAGAGATTGTTGTCACTGGGATGGTGTCCAGCTTTCCTTGATTCGCCAAGAGGTCAATCATAGGAGAGATTGTTGTCACTGGGATGGTGTCCTGCTTTCCTTGATTCGCCAGGAGGTCCATTATAGGAGAGATTGTTGTCACTGGGATGGTGTCCAGCTTTCCTTGATTCGCCAGGAGGTCCATTATAGGAGAGATTGTTGTCACTGGGATGGTGTCCAGCTTTCCTTGATTCGCCTGGAGGTCCATTATAGGAGAGATTGTTGTCACTGGGATGGTGTTCAGCTTTCCTTGATTCGCCAGGAGGTCCATTATAGGAGAGATTGTTGTCACTGGGATGGTGTTCAGCTTTCCTTGATTCGCCAGGAGGTCCATTATAGGAGAGATTGTTGTCACTGGAATGGTGTCCAGCTTTCCTTGATTCGCCTGGAGGTCCATTATAGGAGAGATTGTTGTCACTGGGATGGTGTCCAGCTTTCCTTGATTCGCCAGGAGGTCCATTATAGGAGAGATTGTTGTCACTGGGATGGTGTCCAGCTTTCCTTGATTCGCCAGGAGGTCCATTATAGGAGAGATTGTTGTCACTGGGATGGTGTCCAGCTTTCCTTGATTCGCCAGGAGGTCCATTATAGGAGAGATTGTTGTCACTGGGATGGTGTCCAGCTTTCCTTGATACGCCAGGACGTCCATTATAGGAGAGATTGTTGTCACTGGGATGGTGTCCAGCTTTCCTTGATTCGCCAGGAGGTCCATTATAGGAGAGATTGTTGTCACTGGGATGGTGTTCAGCTTTCCTTGATTCGCCAGGAGGTCCATTATAGGAGAGATTGTTGTCACTGGGATGGTGTCCAGCTTTCCTTGATTCGCCAGGAGGTCCATTATAGGAGAGATTGTTGTCACTGGGATGGTGTCCAGCTTTCCTTGATTCGCCTGCAGGTCCATTATAGGAGAGATTGTTGTCACTGGGATGGTGTTCAGCTTTCCTGGATTCGCCAGGAGGTCCATTATAGGAGAGATTGTTGTCACTGGGATGGTGTCCAGCTTTCCTTGATTCGCTAGGAGGTCCATTATAGGAGAGATTGTTGTCACTGGGATGGTGTCCAGCTTTCCTTGATTCGCCAGGAGGTCCATTATAGGAGAGATTGTTGTCACTGGGATGGTGTCCACCTTTCCTTGATTCGCCAGGAGGTCCATTATAGGAGAGATTGTTGTCACTGGGATGGTGTCCAGCTTTCCTTGATTCGCCAGGAGGTCCATTATAGGAGAGATTGTTGTCACTGGGATGGTGTCCAGCTTTCCTTGATTCGCCAGGAGGTCCATTATAGGAGAGATTGTTGTCACTGGGATGGTGTCCAGCTTTCCTTGATTCGCCAGGAGGTCCATTATAGGAGAGATCATTGTCACTGGGATGGTGTTCAGCTTTCCTTGATTCGCCAGGAGGTCCATTATAGGAAAGATTGTTGTCACTGGGATGGTGTCCAGCTTTCCTTGATTCGCCAGGAGGTCCATTATAGGAGAGATTGTTGTCACTGGGATGGTGTCCAGCTTTCCTTGATTCGCCAGGAGGTCCATTATAGGAGAGATTGTTGTCACTGGGATGGTGTCCAGCTTTCCTTGATACGCCAGGACGTCCATTATAGGAGAGATTGTTGTCACTGGGATGGTGTCCAGCTTTCCTTGATTCGCCAGGAGGTCCATTATAGGAGAGATTGTTGTCACTGGGATGGTGTTCAGCTTTCCTTGATTCGCCAGGAGGTCCATTATAGGAGAGATTGTTGTCACTGGGATGGTGTCCAGCTTTCCTTGATTCGCCAGGAGGTCCATTATAGGAGCGATTGTTGTCACTGGGATGGTGTCCAGCTTTCCTTGATTCGCCAGGAGGTCCATTATAGGAGAGATTGTTGTCACTGGGATGGTGTTCAGCTTTCCTTGATTCGCCAGGAGGTCCATTATAGGAGAGATTGTTGTCACTGGGATGGTGTCCAGCTTTCCTTGATACGCCAGGAGGTCCATTATAGGAGAGATTGTTGTCACTGGGATGGTGTCCAGCTTTCCTTGATTCGCCAGGAGGTCCATTATAGGAGAGATTGTTGTCACTGGGATGGTGTTCAGCTTTCCTTGATTCGCCAGGAGGTCCATTATAGGAGAGATTGTTGTCACTGGGATGGTGTCCAGCTTTCCTTGATTCGCCAGGAGGTCCATTATAGGAGAGATTGTTGTCACTGGGATGGTGTCCAGCTTTCCTTGATTCGCCAGGAGGTCCATTATAGGAGAGATTGTTGTCACTGGGATGGTGTTCAGCTTTCCTTGATTCGCCAGGAGGTCCATTATAGGAGAGATTGTTGTCACTGGGATGGTGTCCAGCTTTCCTTGATTCGCCAGGAGGTCCATTATAGGAGAGATTGTTGTCACTGGGATGGTGTCCAGCTTTCCTTGATTCGCCAGGAAGTCCATTATAGGAGAGATTGTTGTCACTGGGATGGTGTCCAGCTTTCCTTGATTCGCCAGGAGGTCCATTATAGGAGAGATTGTTGTCACTGGGATGGTGTCCAGCTTTCCTTGATTCGCCAGGAGGTCCATTATAGGAGAGATTGTTGTCACTGGGATGGTGTCCAGCCTTCCTTGATTCGCCAGGAGGTCCATTATAGGAGAGATTGTTGTCACTGGGATGGTGTTCAGCTTTCCTTGATTCGCCAGGAGGTCCATTATAGGAGAGATTGTTGTCACTGGGATGGTGTCCAGCTTTCCTTGATTCGCCAAGAGGTCAATCATAGGAGAGATTGTTGTCACTGGGATGGTGTCCAGCTTTCCTTGATTCGCCAGGAGGTCCATTATAGGAGAGATTGTTGTCACTGGGATGGTGTCCAGCTTTCCTTGATTCGCCAGGAGGTCCATTATAGGAGAGATTGTTGTCACTGGGATGGTGTCCAGCTTTCCTTGATTCGCCTGGAGGTCCATTATAGGAGAGATTGTTGTCACTGGGGTGGTGTTCAGCTTTCCTTGATTCGCCAGGAGGTCCATTATAGGAGAGATTGTTGTCACTGGGATGGTGTTCAGCTTTCCTTGATTCGCCAGGAGGTCCATTATAGGAGAGATTGTTGTCACTGGGATGGTGTCCAGCTTTCCTTGATTCGCCTGGAGGTCCATTATAGGAGAGATTGTTGTCACTGGGATGGTGTCCAGCTTTCCTTGATTCGCCAGGAGGTCCATTATAGGAGAGATTGTTGTCACTGGGATGGTGTCCAGCTTTCCTTGATTCGCCAGGAGGTCCATTATAGGAGAGATTGTTGTCACTGGGATGGTGTCCAGCTTTCCTTGATTCGCCAGGAGGTCCATTATAGGAGAGATTGTTGTCACTGGGATGGTGTCCAGCTTTCCTTGATACGCCAGGACGTCCATTATAGGAGAGATTGTTGTCACTGGGATGGTGTCCAGCTTTCCTTGATTCGCCAGGAGGTCCATTATAGGAGAGATTGTTGTCACTGGGATGGTGTTCAGCTTTCCTTGATTCGCCAGGAGGTCCATTATAGGAGAGATTGTTGTCACTGGGATGGTGTCCAGCTTTCCTTGATTCGCCAGGAGGTCCATTATAGGAGAGATTGTTGTCACTGGGATGGTGTCCAGCTTTCCTTGATTCGCCAGCAGGTCCATTATAGGAGAGATTGTTGTCACTGGGATGGTGTTCAGCTTTCCTGGATTCGCCAGGAGGTCCATTATAGGAGAGATTGTTGTCACTGGGATGGTGTCCAGCTTTCCTTGATTCGCTAGGAGGTCCATTATAGGAGAGATTGTTGTCACTGGGATGGTGTCCAGCTTTCCTTGATTCGCCAGGAGGTCCATTATAGGAGAGATTGTTGTCACTGGGATGGTGTCCAGCTTTCCTTGATTCGCCAGGAGGTCCATTATAGGAGAGATTGTTGTCACTGGGATGGTGTCCAGCTTTCCTTGATTCGCCAGGAGGTCCATTATAGGAGAGATTGTTGTCACTGGGATGGTGTCCAGCTTTCCTTGATTCGCCAGGAGGTCCATTATAGGAGAGATTGTTGTCACTGGGATGGTGTCCAGCTTTCCTTGATTCGCCAGGAGGTCCATTATAGGAGAGATCATTGTCACTGGGATGGTGTTCAGCTTTCCTTGATTCGCCAGGAGGTCCATTATAGGAAACATTGTTGTCACTGGGATGGTGTCCAGCTTTCCTTGATTCGCCAGGAGGTCCATTATAGGAGAGATTGTTGTCACTGGGATGGTGTCCAGCTTTCCTTGATTCGCCAGGAGGTCCATTATAGGAGAGATTGTTGTCACTGGGATGGTGTCCAGCTTTCCTTGATACGCCAGGACGTCCATTATAGGAGAGATTGTTGTCACTGGGATGGTGTCCAGCTTTCCTTGATTCGCCAGGAGGTCCATTATAGGAGAGATTGTTGTCACTGGGATGGTGTTCAGCTTTCCTTGATTCGCCAGGAGGTCCATTATAGGAGAGATTGTTGTCACTGGGATGGTGTCCAGCTTTCCTTGATTCGCCAGGAGGTCCATTATAGGAGCGATTGTTGTCACTGGGATGGTGTCCAGCTTTCCTTGATTCGCCAGGAGGTCCATTATAGGAGAGATTGTTGTCACTGGGATGGTGTTCAGCTTTCCTGGATTCGCCAGGAGGTCCATTATAGGAGAGATTGTTGTCACTGGGATGGTGTCCAGCTTTCCTTGATTCGCCAGGAGGTCCATTATAGGAGAGATTGTTGTCACTGGGATGGTGTCCAGCTTTCCTTGATTCGCCAGGAGGTCCATCATAGGAGAGATTGTTGTCACTGGGATGGTGTTCAGCTTTCCTGGATTCGCCAGGAGGTCCATTATAGGAGAGATTGTTGTCACTGGGATGGTGTTCGGCTTTCCTTGATTCGCCAGGAGGTCCATTATAGGAGAGATTGTTGTCACTGGGATGGTGTCCAGCTTTCCTTGATTCGCCAGGAGGTCCATTATAGGAGAGATTGTTGTCACTGGGATGGTGTCCAGCTTTCCTTGATTCGCCAGGAGGTCCATTATAGGAGAGATTGTTGTCACTGGGATGGTGTCCAGCTTTCCTTGATTCGCCTGGAGGTCCATTATAGGAGAGATTGTTGTCACTGGGATGGTGTTCAGCTTTCCTTGATTCGCCAGGAGGTCCATTATAGGAGAGATTGTTGTCACTGGGATGGTGTCCAGCTTTCCTTGATTCGCCAGGAGGACCATTATAGGAGAGATTGTTGTCACTGGGATGGTGTCCAGCTTTCCTTGATTCGCCTGGAGGTCCATTATAGGAGAGATTGTTGTCACTGGGATGGTGTTCAGCTTTCCTTGATTCGCCAGGAGGTCCATTATAGGAGAGATTGTTGTCACTGGGATGGTGTTCAGCTTTCCTTGATTCGCCAGGAGGTCCATTATAGGAGAGATTGTTGTCACTGGGATGGTGTTCAGCTTTCCTTGATTCGCCAGGAGGTCCATTATAGGAGAGATTGTTGTCACTGGGATGGTGTCAGCTTTCCTTGATTCGCCAGGAGGTCCATTATAGGAGAGATTGTTGTCACTGGGATGGTGTCCAGCTTTCCTTGATTCGCCAGGAGGTCCATTATAGGAGAGATTGTTGTCACTGGGATGGTGTCCAGCTTTCCTTGATTCGCCTGGAGGTCCATTATTGGAGAGATTGTTGTCACTGGGATGGTGTTCAGCTTTCCTTGATTCGCCAGGAGGTCCATTATAGGAGAGATTGTTGTCACTGGGATGGTGTCCAGCTTTCCTTGATTCGCCAGGAGGTCCATTATAGGAGAGATTGTTGTCACTGGGATGGTGTCCAGCTTTCCTTGATTCGCCTGGAGGTCCATTATAGGAGAGATTGTTGTCACTGGGATGGTGTTCAGCTTTCCTTGATTCGCCAGGAGGTCCATTATAGGAGAGATTGTTGTCACTGGGATGGTGTTCAGCTTTCCTTGATTCGCCAGGAGGTCCATTATAGGACAGTTTGTTGTCACTGGGATGGTGTTCAGCTTTCCTTGACTCGCCAGGAGGTCCATTATAGGAGAGATTGTTGTCACTGGGATGGTGTCCAGCTTTCCTTGATTCGCCAGGAGGTCCATTATAGGAGAGATTGTTGTCACTGGGATGGTGTTCAGCTTGCCTTCATTCGCCAGGAGGTCCATTATAGGAGAGATTGTTGTCACTGGGATGGTGTCCAGCTTTCCTTGATTCGCCAGGAGGTCCATTATAGGAGAGATTGTTGTCACTGGGATGGTGTCCAGCTTTCCTTGATTCGCCAGGAGGTCCATTATAGGAGAGATTGTTGTCACTGGGATGGTGTTCAGCTTTCCTTGATTCGCCAGGAGGTCCATTATAGGAGAGATTGTTGTCACTGGGATGGTGTCCAGCTTTCCTTGATTCGCCAGGAGGTCCATTATAGGAGAGATTGTTGTCACTGGGATGGTGTCCAGCTTTCCTTGATTCGCCAGGAAGTCCATTATAGGAGAGATTGTTGTCACTGGGATGGTGTCCAGCTTTCCTTGATTCGCCAGGAGGTCCATTATAGGAGAGATTGTTGTCACTGGGATGGTGTCCAGCTTTCCTTGATTCGCCAGGAGGTCCATTATAGGAGAGATTGTTGTCACTGGGATGGTGTCCAGCTTTCCTTGATTCGCCAGGAGGTCCATTATAGGAGAGATTGTTGTCACTGGGATGGTGTTCAGCTTTCCTTGATTCGCCAGGAGGTCCATTATAGGAGAGATTGTTGTCACTGGGATGGTGTCCAGCTTTCCTTGATTCGCCAAGAGGTCAATCATAGGAGAGATTGTTGTCACTGGGATGGTGTCCTGCTTTCCTTGATTCGCCAGGAGGTCCATTATAGGAGAGATTGTTGTCACTGGGATGGTGTCCAGCTTTCCTTGATTCGCCAGGAGGTCCATTATAGGAGAGATTGTTGTCACTGGGATGGTGTCCAGCTTTCCTTGATTCGCCTGGAGGTCCATTATAGGAGAGATTGTTGTCACTGGGATGGTGTTCAGCTTTCCTTGATTCGCCAGGAGGTCCATTATAGGAGAGATTGTTGTCACTGGGATGGTGTTCAGCTTTCCTTGATTCGCCAGGAGGTCCATTATAGGAGAGATTGTTGTCACTGGAATGGTGTCCAGCTTTCCTTGATTCGCCTGGAGGTCCATTATAGGAGAGATTGTTGTCACTGGGATGGTGTCCAGCTTTCCTTGATTCGCCAGGAGGTCCATTATAGGAGAGATTGTTGTCACTGGGATGGTGTCCAGCTTTCCTTGATTCGCCAGGAGGTCCATTATAGGAGAGATTGTTGTCACTGGGATGGTGTCCAGCTTTCCTTGATTCGCCAGGAGGTCCATTATAGGAGAGATTGTTGTCACTGGGATGGTGTCCAGCTTTCCTTGATACGCCAGGACGTCCATTATAGGAGAGATTGTTGTCACTGGGATGGTGTCCAGCTTTCCTTGATTCGCCAGGAGGTCCATTATAGGAGAGATTGTTGTCACTGGGATGGTGTTCAGCTTTCCTTGATTCGCCAGGAGGTCCATTATAGGAGAGATTGTTGTCACTGGGATGGTGTCCAGCTTTCCTTGATTCGCCAGGAGGTCCATTATAGGAGAGATTGTTGTCACTGGGATGGTGTCCAGCTTTCCTTGATTCGCCAGGAGGTCCATTATAGGAGAGATTGTTGTCACTGGGATGGTGTTCAGCTTTCCTGGATTCGCCAGGAGGTCCATTATAGGAGAGATTGTTGTCACTGGGATGGTGTCCAGCTTTCCTTGATTCGCCAGGAGGTCCATTATAGGAGAGATTGTTGTCACTGGGATGGTGTCCAGCTTTCCTTGATTCGCCAGGAGGTCCATTATAGGAGAGATTGTTGTCACTGGGATGGTGTCCAGCTTTCCTTGATTCGCCAGGAGGTCCATTATAGGAGAGATTGTTGTCACTGGGATGGTGTCCAGCTTTCCTTGATTCGCCAGGAGGTCCATTATAGGAGAGATTGTTGTCACTGGGATGGTGTCCAGCTTTCCTTGATTCGCCAGGAGGTCCATTATAGGAGAGATCGTTGTCACTGGGATGGTGTTCAGCTTTCCTTGATTCGCCAGGAGGTCCATTATAGGAAAGATTGTTGTCACTGGGATGGTGTCCAGCTTTCCTTGATTCGCCAGGAGGTCCATTATAGGAGAGATTGTTGTCACTGGGATGGTGTCCAGCTTTCCTTGATTCGCCAGGAGGTCCATTATAGGAGAGATTGTTGTCACTGGGATGGTGTCCAGCTTTCCTTGATACGCCAGGACGTCCATTATAGGAGAGATTGTTGTCACTGGGATGGTGTCCAGCTTTCCTTGATTCGCCAGGAGGTCCATTATAGGAGAGATTGTTGTCACTGGGATGGTGTTCAGCTTTCCTTGATTCGCCAGGAGGTCCATTATAGGAGAGATTGTTGTCACTGGGATGGTGTCCAGCTTTCCTTGATTCGCCAGGAGGTCCATTATAGGAGAGATTGTTGTCACTGGGATGGTGTCCAGCTTTCCTTGATTCGCCAGGAGGTCCATTATATTAGAGATTGTTGTCACTGGGATGGTGTTCAGCTTTCCTGGATTCGCCAGGAGGTCCATTATAGGAGAGATTGTTGTCACTGGGATGGTGTCCAGCTTTCCTTGATTCGCCAGGAGGTCCATTATAGGAGAGATTGTTGTCACTGGGATGGTGTCCAGCTTTCCTTGATTCGCCAGGAGGTCCATTATAGGAGAGATTGTTGTCACTGGGATGGTGTTCAGCTTTCCTGGATTCGCCAGGAGGTCCATTATAGGAGAGATTGTTGTCACTGGGATGGTGTCCAGCTTTCCTTGATTCGCCAGGAGGTCCATTATAGGAGAGATTGTTGTCACTGGGATGGTGTCCAGCTTTCCTTGATTCGCCAGAAATCCATTATAGGAGAGATTGTTGTCACTGGGATGGTGTCCAGCTTTCCTTGATTCGCCAGGAGGTCCATTATAGGAGAGATTGTTGTCACTGGGATGGTGTCCAGCTTTCCTTGATTCGCCTGGAGGTCCATTATAGGAGAGATTGTTGTCACTGGGATGGTGTTCAGCTTTCCTTGATTCGCCAGGAGGTCCATTATAGGAGAGATTGTTGTCACTGGGATGGTGTCCAGCTTTCCTTGATTCGCCAGGAGGACCATTATAGGAGAGATTGTTGTCATTGGGATGGTGTCCAGCTTTCCTTGATTCGCCTGGAGGTCCATTATAGGAGAGATTGTTGTCACTGGGATGGTGTTCAGCCTTCCTTGATTCGCCAGGAGGTCCATTATAGGAGAGATTGTTGTCACTGGGATGGTGTTCAGCTTTCCTTGATTCGCCAGGAGGTCCATTATAGGAGAGATTGTTGTCACTGGGATGGTGTTCAGCTTTCCTTGATTCGCCAGGAGGTCCATTATAGGAGAGATTGTTGTCACTGGGATGGTGTCAGCTTTCCTTGATTCGCCAGGAGGTCCATTATAGGAGAGATTGTTGTCACTGGGATGGTGTCCAGCTTTCCTTGATTCGCCAGGAGGTCCATTATAGGAGAGATTGTTGTCACTGGGATGGTGTCCAGCTTTCCTTGATTCGCCTGGAGGTCCATTATTGGAGAGATTGTTGTCACTGGGATGGTGTTTAGCTTTCCTTGATTCGCCAGGAGGTCCATTATAGGAGAGATTGTTGTCACTGGGATGGTGTCCAGCTTTCCTTGATTCGCCAGGAGGTCCATTATAGGAGAGATTGTTGTCACTGGGATGGTGTCCAGCTTTCCTTGATTCGCCTGGAGGTCCATTATAGGAGAGATTGTTGTCACTGGGATGGTGTTCAGCTTTCCTTGATTCGCCAGGAGGTCCATTATAGGAGAGATTGTTGTCACTGGGATGGTGTTCAGCTTTCCTTGATTCGCCAGGAGGTCCATTATAGGACAGTTTGTTGTCACTGGGATGGTGTTCAGCTTTCCTTGATTCGCCAGGAGGTCCATTATAGGAGAGATTGTTGTCACTGGGATGGTGTCCAGCTTTCCTTGATTCGCCATGAGGTCCATTATAGGAGAGATTGTTGTCACTGGGATGGTGTTCAGCTTTCCTTGATTCGCCAGGAGGTCCATTATAGGAGAGATTGTTGCCACTGGGATGGTGTTCAGCTTTCCTTGATTCGCCAGGAGGTCCATTATAGGAGAGATTGTTGTCACTGGGATGGTGTCCAGCTTTCCTTGATTCGCCAGGAGGTCCATTATAGGAGAGATTGTTGTCACTGGGATGGTGGCCAGCTTTCCTTGATTCGCCAGGAGGTCCATTATAGGAGAGATTGTTGTCACTGGGATGGTGCCCAGCTTTCCTTGATTCGCCAGGAGGTCCATTATAGGAGAGATTCGTTGTCACTGGGATGGTGTCCAGCTTTCCTTGATTCGCCAGGAGGTCCATTATAGGAGAGATTGTTGTCACTGGGAAGGTGTCCAGCTTTCCTTGATTCGCCAGGAGGTCCATTATAGGAGAGATTGTTGTCACTGGGATGGTGTTCAGCTTTCCTTGATTCGCCAGGAGGTCCATTATAGGAGAGATTGTTGTCACTGGGATGGTGTCCAGCTTTCCTTGATTCGCCTGGAGGTCCATTATAGGAGAGATTGTTGTCACTGGGATGGTGTCCAGCTTTCCTTGATTCGCCAGGAGGTCCATTATAGGAGAGATTGTTGTCACTGGGATGGTGTTCAGCTTTCCTTGATTCGCCAGGAGGTCCATTATAGGAGAGATTGTTGGCACTGGGATGGTGTTCAGCTTTCCTTGATTCGCCAGGAGGTCCATTATAGGAGAGATTGTTGTCACTGGGATGGTGTTCAGCTTTCCTTGACTCGCCAGGAGGTCCATTATAGGAGAGATTGTTGTCACTGGGATGGTGTCCAGCTTTCCTTGATTCGCCAGGAGGTCCATTATAGGAGAGATTGTTGTCACTGGGATGGTGTTCAGCTTTCCGTGATTCGCCAGGAGGTCCATTATAGGAGAGATTGTTGTCACTGGGATGGTGTCCAGCTTTCCTTGATTCGCCTGGAGGTCCATTATAGGAGAGATTGTTGTCACTGGGATGGTGTCCAGCTTTCCTTGATTCGCCAGGAGGTCCATTATAGGAGAGATTGTTGTCACTGGGATGGTGTCCAGCTTTCCTTGATTCGCCAGGAGGTCCATTATAGGAGAGATTGTTGTCACTGGGATGGTGTTCAGCTTTCCTTGATTCGCCAGGAGGTCCATTATAGGAGAGATTGTTGTCACTGGGATGGTGTCCAGCTTTCCTTGATTCGCCAGGAGGTCCATTATAGGAGAGATTGTTGTCACTGGGATGGTGTCCAGCTTTCCTTGATTCGCCAGGAGGTCCATTATAGGAGAGATTGTTGTCACTGGGATGGTGTTCAGCTTTCCTTGATTCGCTAGGAGGTCCATTATAGGAGAGATTGTTGTCACTGGGATGGTGTTCAGCTTTCCTTGATTCGCCAGGAGGTCCATTATAGGAGAGATTGTTGTCACTGGGATGGTGTCCAGCTTTCCTTGATTCGCCTGGAGGTCCATTATAGGAGAGATTGTTGTCACTGGGATGGTGTCCAGCTTTCCTTGATTCGCCAGGAGGTCCATTATAGGAGAGATTGTTGTCACTGGGATGGTGTCCAGCTTTCCTTGATTCGCCAGGAGGTCCATTATAGGAGAGATTGTTGTCACTGGGATGGTGTTCACCTTGCCTTGATTCGCCAGGAGGTCCATTATAGGAGAGATTGTTGTCACTGGGATGGTGTCCAGCTTTCCTTGATTCGCCAGGAGGTCCATTATAGGAGAGATTGTTGTCACTGGGATGGTGTCCAGCTTTCCTTGTTTCGCCAGGAGGTCCATTATAGGAGAGATTGTTGTCACTGGGATTGTGTCCAGCTTTCCTTGATTCGCCTGGAGGTCCATTAGAGGAGAGATTGTTGTCACTGGGATGGTGTTCAGCTTTCCTTGATTCGCCAGGAGGTCTATTATAGGAGAGATTGTTGTCACTGGGATGGTGTCCAGCTTTCCTTGATTCGCCAGGAGGTCCATTATAGGAGAGATTGTTGTCACTGGGATGGTGTCCAGCTTTCCTTGATTCGCCAGGAGGTCCATTATAGGAGAGATTGTTGTCACTGGGATGGTGTCCAGCTTTCCTTGATTCGCCAGGAGGTCCATTATAGGAGAGATTGTTGTCACTGGGATGGTGTCCAGCTTTCCTTGATTCGCCAGGAGGTCCATTATAGGAGAGATTGTTGTCACTGGGATGGTGTTCAGCTTTCCTTGATTCGCCAGAAGGTCCATTATTAGAGAGATTGTTGTCACTGGGATGGTGTCCAGCTTTCCTTGATTCGCCAGGAGGTCCATTATAGGAGAGATTGTTGTCACTGGGATGGTGTCCAGCTTTCCTTGATTCGCCAGGAGGTCCATTATAGGAGAGATTGTTGTCACTGGGATGGTGTCCAGCTTTCCTTGATTCGCCAGGAGGTCCATTATAGGAGAGATTGTTGTCACTGGGATGGTGTCCAGCTTTCCTTGATTCGCCAGGAGGTCCATTATAGGAGAGATTGTTGTCACTGGGATGGTGTCCAGCTTTCCTTGATTCGCCAGGAGGTCCATTATAGGAGAGATTGTTGTCACTGGGATGGTGTCCAGCTTTCCTTGATTCGCCAGGAAGTCCATTATAGGAGAGATTGTTGTCACTGGGATGGTGTCCAGCTTTCCTTGATTCGCCAGGAGGTCCATTATAGGAGAGATTGTTGTCACTGGGATGGTGTTTAGCTTTCCTTGATTCGCCAGGAAGTCCATTATAGGAGAGATTGTTGTCACTGGGATGGTGTCCAGCTTTCCTTGATTCGCCAGGAGGTCCATTATAGGAGAGATTGTTGTCACTGGGATGGTGTCCAGCTTTCCTTGATTCGCCAGGAGGTCCATGATAGGAGAGATTGTTGTCACTGGGATGGTGTCCAGCTTTCCTTGATTCGCCAGGAGGTCCATTATAGGAGAGATTGTTGTCACTGGGATGGTGTCCAGCTTTCCTTGATTCGCCTGGAGGTCCATTATAGGAGAGATTGTTGTCACTGGGATGGTGTCCAGCTTTCCTTGATTCGCCAGGAGGTCCATTATAGGAGAGATTGTTGTCACTGGGATTGTGTCCAGCTTTCCTTGATTCACCAGGAGGTCGATTATAGGAGAGATTGTTGTCACTGGGATGGTGTTCAGCTTTCCTTGATTCGCCAGGAGGTCCATTATAGGAGAGATTGTTGTCACTGGGATGGTGTCCAGCTTTCCTTGATTCGCCAGGAGGTCCATTATAGGAGAGATTGTTGTCACTGGGATGGTGTTCAGCTTTCCTTGATTCGCCAGGAGGTCCATTATAGGAGAGATTGTTGTCACTGGGATGGTGTCCAGCTTTCCTTGATTCGCCAGGAGGTCCATTATAGGAGAGATTGTTGTCACTGGGATGGTGTCCAGCTTTCCTTGATTCGCCAGGAGGTCCATTATAGGAGAGATTGTTGTCACTGGGATGGTGTCCAGCTTTCCTTGATTCGCCAGGAGGTCCATTATAGGAGAGATTGTTGTCACTGGGATGGTGTGCAGCTTTCCTTGATTCGCCAGGAGGTCCATTATAGGAGAGGTTGTTGTCACTGGG
Source organism: Pictodentalium vernedei (assembly GCA_031216915.1). Classification (NCBI taxonomy): domain Eukaryota; kingdom Metazoa; phylum Mollusca; class Scaphopoda; order Dentaliida; family Dentaliidae; genus Pictodentalium; species Pictodentalium vernedei. The sequence goes on from CM062294.1 coordinate 42,163,996, forward strand.
ATGGTGTCCAGCTTTCCTTGATTCGTCAGGAGGTCGATTATAGGAGAGGTTGTTGTCACTGGGATGGTGTCCAGCTTTCCTTGATTCGCCAGGAGGTCCATTATAGGAGAGATTGTTGTCACTGGGATGGTGTCCAGCTTTCCTTGATTCGCCAGGAGGACCATTATAGGAGAGATTGTTGTCACTGGGATGGTGTCCAGCTTTCCTTGATTCGCCTGGAGGTCCATTATAGGAGAGATTGTTGTCACTGGGATGGTGTTCAGCTTTCCTTGATTCGCCAGGAGGTCCATTATAGGAGAGATTGTTGTCACTGGGATGGTGTTCAGCTTTCCTTGATTCGCCAGGAGGTCCATTATAGGAGAGATTGTTGTCACTGGGATGGTGTTCAGCTTTCCTTGATTCGCCAGGAGGTCCATTATAGGAGAGATTGTTGTCACTGGGATGGTGTCAGCTTTCCTTGATTCGCCAGGAGGTCCATTATAGGAGAGATTGTTGTCACTGGGATGGTGTCCAGCTTTCCTTGATTCGCCAGGAGGTCCATTATAGGAGAGATTGTTGTCACTGGGATGGTGTCCAGCTTTCCTTGATTCGCCTGGAGGTCCATTATTGGAGAGATTGTTGTCACTGGGATGGTGTTCAGCTTTCCTTGATTCGCCAGGAGGTCCATTATAGGAGAGATTGTTGTCACTGGGATGGTGTCCAGCTTTCCTTGATTCGCCAGGAGGTCCATTATAGGAGAGATTGTTGTCACTGGGATGGTGTCCAGCTTTCCTTGATTCGCCTGGAGGTCCATTATAGGAGAGATTGTTGTCACTGGGATGGTGTTCAGCTTTCCTTGATTCGCCAGGAGGTCCATTATAGGAGAGATTGTTGTCACTGGGATGGTGTTCAGCTTTCCTTGATTCGCCAGGAGGTCCATTATAGGACAGTTTGTTGTCACTGGGATGGTGTTCAGCTTTCCTTGACTCGCCAGGAGGTCCATTATAGGAGAGATTGTTGTCACTGGGATGGTGTCCAGCTTTCCTTGATTCGCCAGGAGGTCCATTATAGGAGAGATTGTTGTCACTGGGATGGTGTTCAGCTTGCCTTGATTCGCCAGGATGTCCATTATAGGAGAGATTGTTGTCACTGGGATGGTGTCCAGCTTTCCTTGATTCGCCAGGAGGTCCATTATAGGAGAGATTGTTGTCACTGGGATGGTGTCCAGCTTTCCTTGATTCGCCAGGAGGTCCATTATAGGAGAGATTGTTGTCACTGGGATGGTGTTCAGCTTTCCTTGATTCGCCAGGAGGTCCATTATAGGAGAGATTGTTGTCACTGGGATGGTGTCCAGCTTTCCTTGATTCGCCAGGAGGTCCATTATAGGAGAGATTGTTGTCACTGGGATGGTGTCCAGCTTTCCTTGATTCGCCAGGAAGTCCATTATAGGAGAGATTGTTGTCACTGGGATGGTGTCCAGCTTTCCTTGATTCGCCAGGAGGTCCATTATAGGAGAGATTGTTGTCACTGGGATGGTGTCCAGCTTTCCTTGATTCGCCAGGAGGTCCATTATAGGAGAGATTGTTGTCACTGGGATGGTGTCCAGCTTTCCTTGATTCGCCAGGAGGTCCATTATAGGAGAGATTGTTGTCACTGGGATGGTGTTCAGCTTTCCTTGATTCGCCAGGAGGTCCATTATAGGAGAGATTGTTGTCACTGGGATGGTGTCCAGCTTTCCTTGATTCGCCAAGAGGTCAATCATAGGAGAGATTGTTGTCACTGGGATGGTGTCCTGCTTTCCTTGATTCGCCAGGAGGTCCATTATAGGAGAGATTGTTGTCACTGGGATGGTGTCCAGCTTTCCTTGATTCGCCAGGAGGTCCATTATAGGAGAGATTGTTGTCACTGGGATGGTGTCCAGCTTTCCTTGATTCGCCTGGAGGTCCATTATAGGAGAGATTGTTGTCACTGGGATGGTGTTCAGCTTTCCTTGATTCGCCAGGAGGTCCATTATAGGAGAGATTGTTGTCACTGGGATGGTGTTCAGCTTTCCTTGATTCGCCAGGAGGTCCATTATAGGAGAGATTGTTGTCACTGGAATGGTGTCCAGCTTTCCTTGATTCGCCTGGAGGTCCATTATAGGAGAGATTGTTGTCACTGGGATGGTGTCCAGCTTTCCTTGATTCGCCAGGAGGTCCATTATAGGAGAGATTGTTGTCACTGGGATGGTGTCCAGCTTTCCTTGATTCGCCAGGAGGTCCATTATAGGAGAGATTGTTGTCACTGGGATGGTGTCCAGCTTTCCTTGATTCGCCAGGAGGTCCATTATAGGAGAGATTGTTGTCACTGGGATGGTGTCCAGCTTTCCTTGATACGCCAGGACGTCCATTATAGGAGAGATTGTTGTCACTGGGATGGTGTCCAGCTTTCCTTGATTCGCCAGGAGGTCCATCATAGGAGAGATTGTTGTCACTGGGATGGTGTTCAGCTTTCCTTGATTCGCCAGGAGGTCCATTATAGGAGAGATTGTTGTCACTGGGATGGTGTCCAGCTTTCCTTGATTCGCCAGGAGGTCCATTATAGGAGAGATTGTTGTCACTGGGATGGTGTCCAGCTTTCCTTGATTCGCCAGGAGGTCCATTATAGGAGAGATTGTTGTCACTGGGATGGTGTTCAGCTTTCCTGGATTCGCCAGGAGGTCCATTATAGGAGAGATTGTTGTCACTGGGATGGTGTCCAGCTTTCCTTGATTCGCCAGGAGGTCCATTATAGGAGAGATTGTTGTCACTGGGATGGTGTCCAGCTTTCCTTGATTCGCCAGGAGGTCCATTATAGGAGAGATTGTTGTCACTGGGATGGTGTCCAGCTTTCCTCGATTCGCCAGGAGGTCCATTATAGGAGAGATTGTTGTCACTGGGATGGTGTCCAGCTTTCCTTGATTCGCCAGGAGGTCCATTATAGGAGAGATTGTTGTCACTGGGATGGTGTCCAGCTTTCCTTGATTCGCCAGGAGGTCCATTATAGGAGAGATCGTTGTCACTGGGATGGTGTTCAGCTTTCCTTGATTCGCCAGGAGGTCCATTATAGGAAAGATTGTTGTCACTGGGATGGTGTCCAGCTTTCCTTGATTCGCCAGGAGGTCCATTATAGGAGAGATTGTTGTCACTGGGATGGTGTCCAGCTTTCCTTGATTCGCCAGGAGGTCCATTATAGGAGAGATTGTTGTCATTGGGATGGTGTCCAGCTTTCCTTGATACGCCAGGACGTCCATTATAGGAGAGATTGTTGTCACTGGGATGGTGTCCAGCTTTCCTTGATTCGCCAGGAGGTCCATTATAGGAGAGATTGTTGTCACTGGGATGGTGTTCAGCTTTCCTTGATTCGCCAGGAGGTCCATTATAGGAGAGATTGTTGTCACTGGGATGGTGTCCAGCTTTCCTTGATTCGCCAGGAGGTCCATTATAGGAGAGATTGTTGTCACTGGGATGGTGTCCAGCTTTCCTTGATTCGCCAGGAGGTCCATTATATTAGAGATTGTTGTCACTGGGATGGTGTTCAGCTTTCCTGGATTCGCCAGGAGGTCCATTATAGGAGAGATTGTTGTCACTGGGATGGTGTCCAGCTTTCCTTGATTCGCCAGGAGGTCCATTATAGGAGAGATTGTTGTCACTGGGATGGTGTCCAGCTTTCCTTGATTCGCCAGGAGGTCCATTATAGGAGAGATTGTTGTCACTGGGATGGTGTTCAGCTTTCCTGGATTCGCCAGGAGGTCCATTATAGGAGAGATTGTTGTCACTGGGATGGTGTCCAGCTTTCCTTGATTCGCCAGGAGGTCCATTATAGGAGAGATTGTTGTCACTGGGATGGTGTCCAGCTTTCCTTGATTCGCCAGAAATCCATTATAGGAGAGATTGTTGTCACTGGGATGGTGTCCAGCCTTCCTTGATTCGCCAGGAGGTCCATTATAGGAGAGATTGTTGTCACTGGGATGGTGTCCAGCTTTCCTTGATTCGCCTGGAGGTCCATTATAGGAGAGATTGTTGTCACTGGGATGGTGTTCAGCTTTCCTTGATTCGCCAGGAGGTCCATTATAGGAGAGATTGTTGTCACTGGGATGGTGTCCAGCTTTCCTTGATTCGCCAGGAGGACCATTATAGGAGAGATTGTTGTCATTGGGATGGTGTCCAGCTTTCCTTGATTCGCCTGGAGGTCCATTATAGGAGAGATTGTTGTCACTGGGATGGTGTTCAGCCTTCCTTGATTCGCCAGGAGGTCCATTATAGGAGAGATTGTTGTCACTGGGATGGTGTTCAGCTTTCCTTGATTCGCCAGGAGGTCCATTATAGGAGAGATTGTTGTCACTGGGATGGTGTTCAGCTTTCCTTGATTCGCCAGGAGGTCCATTATAGGAGAGATTGTTGTCACTGGGATGGTGTCAGCTTTCCTTGATTCGCCAGGAGGTCCATTATAGGAGAGATTGTTGTCACTGGGATGGTGTCCAGCTTTCCTTGATTCGCCAGGAGGTCCATTATAGGAGAGATTGTTGTCACTGGGATGGTGTCCAGCTTTCCTTGATTCGCCTGGAGGTCCATTATTGGAGAGATTGTTGTCACTGGGATGGTGTTCAGCTTTCCTTGATTCGCCAGGAGGTCCATTATAGGAGAGATTGTTGTCACTGGGATGGTGTCCAGCTTTCCTTGATTCGCCAGGAGGTCCATTATAGGAGAGATTGTTGTCACTGGGATGGTGTCCAGCTTTCCTTGATTCGCCTGGAGGTCCATTATAGGAGAGATTGTTGTCACTGGGATGGTGTTCAGCTTTCCTTGATTCGCCAGGAGGTCCATTATAGGAGAGATTGTTGTCACTGGGATGGTGTTCAGCTTTCCTTGATTCGCCAGGAGGTCCATTATAGGACAGTTTGTTGTCACTGGGATGGTGTTCAGCTTTCCTTGATTCGCCAGGAGGTCCATTATAGGAGAGATTGTTGTCACTGGGATGGTGTCCAGCTTTCCTTGATTCGCCATGAGGTCCATTATAGGAGAGATTGTTGTCACTGGGATGGTGTTCAGCTTTCCTTGATTCGCCAGGAGGTCCATTATAGGAGAGATTGTTGCCACTGGGATGGTGTTCAGCTTTCCTTGATTCGCCAGGAGGTCCATTATAGGAGAGATTGTTGTCACTGGGATGGTGTCCAGCTTTCCTTGATTCGCCAGGAGGTCCATTATAGGAGAGATTGTTGTCACTGGGATGGTGGCCAGCTTTCCTTGATTCGCCAGGAGGTCCATTATAGGAGAGATTGTTGTCACTGGGATGGTGCCCAGCTTTCCTTGATTCGCCAGGAGGTCCATTATAGGAGAGATTCGTTGTCACTGGGATGGTGTCCAGCTTTCCTTGATTCGCCAGGAGGTCCATTATAGGAGAGATTGTTGTCACTGGGAAGGTGTCCAGCTTTCCTTGATTCGCCAGGAGGTCCATTATAGGAGAGATTGTTGTCACTGGGATGGTGTTCAGCTTTCCTTGATTCGCCAGGAGGTCCATTATAGGAGAGATTGTTGTCACTGGGATGGTGTCCAGCTTTCCTTGATTCGCCTGGAGGTCCATTATAGGAGAGATTGTTGTCACTGGGATGGTGTCCAGCTTTCCTTGATTCGCCAGGACGTCCATTATAGGAGAGATTGTTGTCACTGGGATGGTGTTCAGCTTTCCTTGATTCGCCAGGAGGTCCATTATAGGAGAGATTGTTGGCACTGGGATGGTGTTCAGCTTTCCTTGATTCGCCAGGAGGTCCATTATAGGAGAGATTGTTGTCACTGGGATGGTGTTCAGCTTTCCTTGACTCGCCAGGAGGTCCATTATAGGAGAGATTGTTGTCACTGGGATGGTGTCCAGCTTTCCTTGATTCGCCAGGAGGTCCATTATAGGAGAGATTGTTGTCACTGGGATGGTGTTCAGCTTTCCGTGATTCGCCAGGAGGTCCATTATAGGAGAGATTGTTGTCACTGGGATGGTGTCCAGCTTTCCTTGATTCGCCTGGAGGTCCATTATAGGAGAGATTGTTGTCACTGGGATGGTGTCCAGCTTTCCTTGATTCGCCAGGAGGTCCATTATAGGAGAGATTGTTGTCACTGGGATGGTGTCCAGCTTTCCTTGATTCGCCAGGAGGTCCATTATAGGAGAGATTGTTGTCACTGGGATGGTGTTCAGCTTTCCTTGATTCGCCAGGAGGTCCATTATAGGAGAGATTGTTGTCACTGGGATGGTGTCCAGCTTTCCTTGATTCGCCAGGAGGTCCATTATAGGAGAGATTGTTGTCACTGGGATGGTGTCCAGCTTTCCTTGATTCGCCAGGAGGTCCATTATAGGAGAGATTGTTGTCACTGGGATGGTGTTCAGCTTTCCTTGATTCGCTAGGAGGTCCATTATAGGAGAGATTGTTGTCACTGGGATGGTGTTCAGCTTTCCTTGATTCGCCAGGAGGTCCATTATAGGAGAGATTGTTGTCACTGGGATGGTGTCCAGCTTTCCTTGATTCGCCTGGAGGTCCATTATAGGAGAGATTGTTGTCACTGGGATGGTGTCCAGCTTTCCTTGATTCGCCAGGAGGTCCATTATAGGAGAGATTGTTGTCACTGGGATGGTGTCCAGCTTTCCTTGATTCGCCAGGAGGTCCATTATAGGAGAGATTGTTGTCACTGGGATGGTGTTCACCTTGCCTTGATTCGCCAGGAGGTCCATTATAGGAGAGATTGTTGTCACTGGGATGGTGTCCAGCTTTCCTTGATTCGCCAGGAGGTCCATTATAGGAGAGATTGTTGTCACTGGGATGGTGTCCAGCTTTCCTTGTTTCGCCAGGAGGTCCATTATAGGAGAGATTGTTGTCACTGGGATTGTGTCCAGCTTTCCTTGATTCGCCTGGAGGTCCATTAGAGGAGAGATTGTTGTCACTGGGATGGTGTTCAGCTTTCCTTGATTCGCCAGGAGGTCTATTATAGGAGAGATTGTTGTCACTGGGATGGTGTCCAGCTTTCCTTGATTCGCCAGGAGGTCCATTATAGGAGAGATTGTTGTCACTGGGATGGTGTCCAGCTTTCCTTGATTCGCCAGGAGGTCCATTATAGGAGAGATTGTTGTCACTGGGATGGTGTCCAGCTTTCCTTGATTCGCCAGGAGGTCCATTATAGGAGAGATTGTTGTCACTGGGATGGTGTCCAGCTTTCCTTGATTCGCCAGGAGGTCCATTATAGGAGAGATTGTTGTCACTGGGATGGTGTTCAGCTTTCCTTGATTCGCCAGAAGGTCCATTATTAGAGAGATTGTTGTCACTGGGATGGTGTCCAGCTTTCCTTGATTCGCCAGGAGGTCCATTATAGGAGAGATTGTTGTCACTGGGATGGTGTCCAGCTTTCCTTGATTCGCCAGGAGGTCCATTATAGGAGAGATTGTTGTCACTGGGATGGTGTCCAGCTTTCCTTGATTCGCCAGGAGGTCCATTATAGGAGAGATTGTTGTCACTGGGATGGTGTCCAGCTTTCCTTGATTCGCCAGGAGGTCCATTATAGGAGAGATTGTTGTCACTGGGATGGTGTCCAGCTTTCCTTGATTCGCCAGGAGGTCCATTATAGGAGAGATTGTTGTCACTGGGATGGTGTCCAGCTTTCCTTGATTCGCCAGGAGGTCCATTATAGGAGAGATTGTTGTCACTGGGATGGTGTCCAGCTTTCCTTGATTCGCCAGGAGGTCCATTATAGGAGAGATTGTTGTCACTGGGATGGTGTTCAGCTTTCCTTGATTCGCCAGGAAGTCCATTATAGGAGAGATTGTTGTCACTGGGATGGTGTCCAGCTTTCCTTGATTCGCCAGGAGGTCCATTATAGGAGAGATTGTTGTCACTGGGATGGTGTCCAGCTTTCCTTGATTCGCCAGGAGGTCCATTATAGGAGAGATTGTTGTCACTGGGATGGTGTCCAGCTTTCCTTGATTCGCCAGGAGGTCCATTATAGGAGAGATTGTTGTCACTGGGATGGTGTCCAGCTTTCCTTGATTCGCCTGGAGGTCCATTATAGGAGAGATTGTTGTCACTGGGATGGTGTCCAGCTTTCCTTGATTCGCCAGGAGGTCCATTATAGGAGAGATTGTTGTCACTGGGATTGTGTCCAGCTTTCCTTGATTCACCAGGAGGTCGATTATAGGAGAGATTGTTGTCACTGGGATGGTGTTCAGCTTTCCTTGATTCGCCAGGAGGTCCATTATAGGAGAGATTGTTGTCACTGGGATGGTGTCCAGCTTTCCTTGATTCGCCAGGAGGTCCATTATAGGAGAGATTGTTGTCACTGGGATGGTGTTCAGCTTTCCTTGATTCGCCAGGAGGTCCATTATAGGAGAGATTGTTGTCACTGGGATGGTGTCCAGCTTTCCTTGATTCGCCAGGAGGTCCATTATAGGAGAGATTGTTGTCACTGGGATGGTGTCCAGCTTTCCTTGATTCGCCAGGAGGTCCATTATAGGAGAGATTGTTGTCACTGGGATGGTGTCCAGCTTTCCTTGATTCGCCAGGAGGTCCATTATAGGAGAGATTGTTGTCACTGGGATGGTGTGCAGCTTTCCTTGATTCGCCAGGAGGTCCATTATAGGAGAGGTTGTTGTCACTGGGATGGTGTCCAGCTTTCCTTGATTCGTCAGGAGGTCCATTATAGGAGAGGTTGTTGTCACTGGGATGGTGTCCAGCTTTCCTTGATTCGCCAGGAGGTCCATTATAGGAGAGATTGTTGTCACTGGGATGGTGTTCAGCTTTCCTTGATTTGCCAGGAGGTCCATTATAGGAGAGATTGTTGTCACTGGGATGGTGCCCAGCTTTCCTTGATTCGCCAGGAGGTCCATTATAGGGGAGATTGTTGTCACTGGGATGGTGTTCAGCTTTCCTTGATTCGCCAGGAGGTCCATTATAGGAGAGATTGTTGTCACTGGGATGGCGTCCAGCTTTCCTTGATTCGCCAGGAGGTCCATTATAGGAGAGATTGTTGTCACTGGGATGGTGTCCAGCTTTCCTTGATTCGCCAGGAGGTCCATTATAGGAGAGATTGTTGTCACTGGGATGGTGTTCAGCTTTCCTTGATTCGCCAGGAGGTCCATTATAGGAGAGATTGTTGTCACTGGGATGGTGTCCAGCTTTCCTTGATTCGCCAGGAGGTCCATTATAGGAGAGATTGTTGTCACTGGGATGGTGTTCAGCTTTCCTTGATTGCCAGGAGGTCCATTATAGGAGAGATTGTTGTCACTGGGATGGTGTCCAGCTTTCCTTGATTCGCCAGGAGGTCCATTATAGGAGAGATTGTTGTCACTGGGATGGTGTCCAGCTTTCCTTGATTCGCCTGGAGGTCCATTATAGGAGGGATTGTTGTCACTGGGATGGTGTCCAGCTTTCCTTGATTCGCCAGGAGGTCCATTATAGGAGAGATTGTTGTCACTGGGATGGTGTCCAGCTTTCCTTGATTCGCCAGGAGGTCCATTATAGGAGAGATCGTTGTCACTGGGATGGTGTTCAGCTTTCCTTGATTCGCCAGGAGGTCCATTATAGGAAAGATTGTTGTCACTGGGATGGTGTCCAGCTTTCCTTGATTCGCCAGGAGGTCCATTATAGGAGAGATTGTTGTCACTGGGATGGTGTCCAGCTTTCCTTGATTCGCCAGGAGGTCCATTATAGGAGAGATTGTTGTCACTGGGATGGTGTCCAGCTTTCCTTGATACGCCAGGACGTCCATTATAGGAGAGATTGTTGTCACTGGGATGGTGTCCAGCTTTCCTTGATTCGCCAGGAGGTCCATTATAGGAGAGATTGTTGTCACTGGGATGGTGTTCAGCTTTCCTTGATTCGCCAGGAGGTCCATTATAGGAGAGATTGTTGTCACTGGGATGGTGTCCAGCTTTCCTTGATTCGCCAGGAGGTCCATTATAGGAGAGATTGTTGTCACTGGGATGGTGTCCAGCTTTCCTTGATTCGCCAGGAGGTCCATTATATTAGAGATTGTTGTCACTGGGATGGTGTTCAGCTTTCCTGGATTCGCCAGGAGGTCCATTATAGGAGAGATTGTTGTCACTGGGATGGTGTCCAGCTTTCCTTGATTCGCCAGGAGGTCCATTATAGGAGAGATTGTTGTCACTGGGATGGTGTCCAGCTTTCCTTGATTCGCCAGGAGGTCCATTATAGGAGAGATTGTTGTCACTGGGATGGTGTTCAGCTTTCCTGGATTCGCCAGGAGGTCCATTATAGGAGAGATTGTTGTCACTGGGATGGTGTCCAGCTTTCCTTGATTCGCCAGGAGGTCCATTATAGGAGAGATTGTTGTCACTGGGATGGTGTCCAGCTTTCCTTGATTCGCCAGAAATCCATTATAGGAGAGATTGTTGTCACTGGGATGGTGTCCAGCTTTCCTTGATTCGCCAGGAGGTCCATTATAGGAGAGATTGTTGTCACTGGGATGGTGTCCAGCTTTCCTTGATTCGCCTGGAGGTCCATTATAGGAGAGATTGTTGTCACTGGGATGGTGTTCCGCTTTCCTTGATTCGCCAGGAGGTCCATTATAGGAGAGATTGTTGTCACTGGGATGGTGTCCAGCTTTCCTTGATTCGCCAGGAGGACCATTATAGGAGAGATTGTTGTCATTGGGATGGTGTCCAGCTTTCCTTGATTCGCCTGGAGGTCCATTATAGGAGAGATTGTTGTCACTGGGATGGTGTTCAGCCTTCCTTGATTCGCCAGGAGGTCCATTATAGGAGAGATTGTTGTCACTGGGATGGTGTTCAGCTTTCCTTGATTCGCCAGGAGGTCCATTATAGGAGAGATTGTTGTCACTGGGATGGTGTTCAGCTTTCCTTGATTCGCCAGGAGGTCCATTATAGGAGAGATTGTTGTCACTGGGATGGTGTCAGCTTTCCTTGATTCGCCAGGAGGTCCATTATAGGAGAGATTGTTGTCACTGGGATGGTGTCCAGCTTTCCTTGATTCGCCAGGAGGTCCATTATAGGAGAGATTGTTGTCACTGGGATGGTGTCCAGCTTTCCTTGATTCGCCTGGAGGTCCATTATTGGAGAGATTGTTGTCACTGGGATGGTGTTCAGCTTTCCTTGATTCGCCAGGAGGTCCATTATAGGAGAGATTGTTGTCACTGGGATGGTGTCCAGCTTTCCTTGATTCGCCAGGAGGTCCATTATAGGAGAGATTGTTGTCACTGGGATGGTGTCCAGCTTTCCTTGATTCGCCTGGAGGTCCATTATAGGAGAGATTGTTGTCACTGGGATGGTGTTCAGCTTTCCTTGATTCGCCAGGAGGTCCATTATAGGAGAGATTGTTGTCACTGGGATGGTGTTCAGCTTTCCTTGATTCGCCAGGAGGTCCATTATAGGACAGTTTGTTGTCACTGGGATGGTGTTCAGCTTTCCTTGATTCGCCAGGAGGTCCATTATAGGAGAGATTGTTGTCACTGGGATGGTGTCCAGCTTTCCTTGATTCGCCATGAGGTCCATTATAGGAGAGATTGTTGTCACTGGGATGGTGTTCAGCTTTCCTTGATTCGCCAGGAGGTCCATTATAGGAGAGATTGTTGCCACTGGGATGGTGTTCAGCTTTCCTTGATTCGCCAGGAGGTCCATTATAGGAGAGATTGTTGTCACTGGGATGGTGTCCAGCTTTCCTTGATTCGCCAGGAGGTCCATTATAGGAGAGATTGTTGTCACTGGGATGGTGGCCAGCTTTCCTTGATTCGCCAGGAGGTCCATTATAGGAGAGATTGTTGTCACTGGGATGGTGCCCAGCTTTCCTTGATTCGCCAGGAGGTCCATTATAGGAGAGATTCGTTGTCACTGGGATGGTGTCCAGCTTTCCTTGATTCGCCAGGAGGTCCATTATAGGAGAGATTGTTGTCACTGGGAAGGTGTCCAGCTTTCCTTGATTCGCCAGGAGGTCCATTATAGGAGAGATTGTTGTCACTGGGATGGTGTTCAGCTTTCCTTGATTCGCCAGGAGGTCCATTATAGGAGAGATTGTTGTCACTGGGATGGTGTCCAGCTTTCCTTGATTCGCCTGGAGGTCCATTATAGGAGAGATTGTTGTCACTGGGATGGTGTCCAGCTTTCCTTGATTCGCCAGGAGGTCCATTATAGGAGAGATTGTTGTCACTGGGATGGTGTTCAGCTTTCCTTGATTCGCCAGGAGGTCCATTATAGGAGAGATTGTTGGCACTGGGATGGTGTTCAGCTTTCCTTGATTCGCCAGGAGGTCCATTATAGGAGAGATTGTTGTCACTGGGATGGTGTTCAGCTTTCCTTGACTCGCCAGGAGGTCCATTATAGGAGAGATTGTTGTCACTGGGATGGTGTCCAGCTTTCCTTGATTCGCCAGGAGGTCCATTATAGGAGAGATTGTTGTCACTGGGATGGTGTTCAGCTTTCCGTGATTCGCCAGGAGGTCCATTATAGGAGAGATTGTTGTCACTGGGATGGTGTCCAGCTTTCCTTGATTCGCCTGGAGGTCCATTATAGGAGAGATTGTTGTCACTGGGATGGTGTCCAGCTTTCCTTGATTCGCCAGGAGGTCCATTATAGGAGAGATTGTTGTCACTGGGATGGTGTCCAGCTTTCCTTGATTCGCCAGGAGGTCCATTATAGGAGAGATTGTTGTCACTGGGATGGTGTTCAGCTTTCCTTGATTCGCCAGGAGGTCCATTATAGGAGAGATTGTTGTCACTGGGATGGTGTCCAGCTTTCCTTGATTCGCCAGGAGGTCCATTATAGGAGAGATTGTTGTCACTGGGATGGTGTCCAGCTTTCCTTGATTCGCCAGGAGGTCCATTATAGGAGAGATTGTTGTCACTGGGATGGTGTTCAGCTTTCCTTGATTCGCTAGGAGGTCCATTATAGGAGAGATTGTTGTCACTGGGATGGTGTTCAGCTTTCCTTGATTCGCCAGGAGGTCCATTATAGGAGAGATTGTTGTCACTGGGATGGTGTCCAGCTTTCCTTGATTCGCCTGGAGGTCCATTATAGGAGAGATTGTTGTCACTGGGATGGTGTCCAGCTTTCCTTGATTCGCCAGGAGGTCCATTATAGGAGAGATTGTTGTCACTGGGATGGTGTCCAGCTTTCCTTGATTCGCCAGGAGGTCCATTATAGGAGAGATTGTTGTCACTGGGATGGTGTTCACCTTGCCTTGATTCGCCAGGAGGTCCATTATAGGAGAGATTGTTGTCACTGGGATGGTGTCCAGCTTTCCTTGATTCGCCAGGAGGTCCATTATAGGAGAGATTGTTGTCACTGGGATGGTGTCCAGCTTTCCTTGTTTCGCCAGGAGGTCCATTATAGGAGAGATTGTTGTCACTGGGATTGTGTCCAGCTTTCCTTGATTCGCCTGGAGGTCCATTAGAGGAGAGATTGTTGTCACTGGGATGGTGTTCAGCTTTCCTTGATTCGCCAGGAGGTCTATTATAGGAGAGATTGTTGTCACTGGGATGGTGTCCAGCTTTCCTTGATTCGCCAGGAGGTCCATTATAGGAGAGATTGTTGTCACTGGGATGGTGTCCAGCTTTCCTTGATTCGCCAGGAGGTCCATTATAGGAGAGATTGTTGTCACTGGGATGGTGTCCAGCTTTCCTTGATTCGCCAGGAGGTCCATTATAGGAGAGATTGTTGTCACTGGGATGGTGTCCAGCTTTCCTTGATTCGCCAGGAGGTCCATTATAGGAGAGATTGTTGTCACTGGGATGGTGTTCAGCTTTCCTTGATTCGCCAGAAGGTCCATTATTAGAGAGATTGTTGTCACTGGGATGGTGTCCAGCTTTCCTTGATTCGCCAGGAGGTCCATTATAGGAGAGATTGTTGTCACTGGGATGGTGTCCAGCTTTCCTTGATTCGCCAGGAGGTCCATTATAGGAGAGATTGTTGTCACTGGGATGGTGTCCAGCTTTCCTTGATTCGCCAGGAGGTCCATTATAGGAGAGATTGTTGTCACTGGGATGGTGTCCAGCTTTCCTTGATTCGCCAGGAGGTCCATTATAGGAGAGATTGTTGTCACTGGGATGGTGTCCAGCTTTCCTTGATTCGCCAGGAGGTCCATTATAGGAGAGATTGTTGTCACTGGGATGGTGTCCAGCTTTCCTTGATTCGCCAGGAGGTCCATTATAGGAGAGATTGTTGTCACTGGGATGGTGTCCAGCTTTCCTTGATTCGCCAGGAGGTCCATTATAGGAGAGATTGTTGTCACTGGGATGGTGTTCAGCTTTCCTTGATTCGCCAGGAAGTCCATTATAGGAGAGATTGTTGTCACTGGGATGGTGTCCAGCTTTCCTTGATTCGCCAGGAGGTCCATTATAGGAGAGATTGTTGTCACTGGGATGGTGTCCAGCTTTCCTTGATTCGCCAGGAGGTCCATTATAGGAGAGATTGTTGTCACTGGGATGGTGTCCAGCTTTCCTTGATTCGCCAGGAGGTCCATTATAGGAGAGATTGTTGTCACTGGGATGGTGTCCAGCTTTCCTTGATTCGCCTGGAGGTCCATTATAGGAGAGATTGTTGTCACTGGGATGGTGTCCAGCTTTCCTTGATTCGCCAGGAGGTCCATTATAGGAGAGATTGTTGTCACTGGGATTGTGTCCAGCTTTCCTTGATTCACCAGGAGGTCGATTATAGGAGAGATTGTTGTCACTGGTATGGTGTTCAGCTTTCCTTGATTCGCCAGGAGGTCCATTATAGGAGAGATTGTTGTCACTGGGATGGTGTCCAGCTTTCCTTGATTCGCCAGGAGGTCCATTATAGGAGAGATTGTTGTCACTGGGATGGTGTTCAGCTTTCCTTGATTCGCCAGGAGGTCCATTATAGGAGAGATTGTTGTCACTGGGATGGTGTCCAGCTTTCCTTGATTCGCCAGGAGGTCCATTATAGGAGAGATTGTTGTCACTGGGATGGTGTCCAGCTTTCCTTGATTCGCCAGGAGGTCCATTATAGGAGAGATTGTTGTCACTGGGATGGTGTCCAGCTTTCCTTGATTCGCCAGGAGGTCCATTATAGGAGAGATTGTTGTCACTGGGATGGTGTGCAGCTTTCCTTGATTCGCCAGGAGGTCCATTATAGGAGAGGTTGTTGTCACTGGGATGGTGTCCAGCTTTCCTTGATTCGTCAGGAGGTCCATTATAGGAGAGGTTGTTGTCACTGGGATGGTGTCCAGCTTTCCTTGATTCGCCAGGAGGTCCATTATAGGAGAGATTGTTGTCACTGGGATGGTGTTCAGCTTTCCTTGATTTGCCAGGAGGTCCATTATAGGAGAGATTGTTGTCACTGGGATGGTGCCCAGCTTTCCTTGATTCGCCAGGAGGTCCATTATAGGGGAAATTGTTGTCACTGGGATGGTGTTCAGCTTTCCTTGATTCGCCAGGAGGTCCATTATAGGAGAGATTGTTGTCACTGGGATGGCGTCCAGCTTTCCTTGATTCGCCAGGAGGTCCATTATAGGAGAGATTGTTGTCACTGGGATGGTGTCCAGCTTTCCTTGATTCGCCAGGAGGTCCATTATAGGAGAGATTGTTGTCACTGGGATGGTGTTCAGCTTTCCTTGATTCGCCAGGAGGTCCATTATAGGAGAGATTGTTGTCACTGGGATGGTGTCCAGCTTTCCTTGATTCGCCAGGAGGTCCATTATAGGAGAGATTGTTGTCACTGGGATGGTGTTCAGCTTTCCTTGATTGCCAGGAGGTCCATTATAGGAGAGATTGTTGTCACTGGGATGGTGTCCAGCTTTCCTTGATTCGCCAGGAGGTCCATTATAGGAGAGATTGTTGTCACTGGGATGGTGTCCAGCTTTCCTTGATTCGCCTGGAGGTCCATTATAGGAGGGATTGTTGTCACTGGGATGGTGTCCAGCTTTCCTTGATTCGCCAGGAGGTCCATTATAGGAGAGATTGTTGTCACTGGGATGGTGTCCAGCTTTCCTTGATTCGCCAGGAGGTCCATTATAGGAGAGATTGTTGTCACTGGGATGGTGTTCAGCTTTCCTTGATTCGCCAGGAGGTCCATTATAGGAGAGATTGTTGTCACTGGGATGGTGTCCAGCTTTCCTTGATTCGCCAGGAGGTCCATTATAGGAGAGATTGTTGTCACTGGGATGGTGTCCCGCTTTCCTTGATTCGCCAGGAGGTCCATTATAGGAGAGATTGTTGTCACTGGGATGGTGTCCAGCTTTCCTTGATTCGCCAGGAGGTCCATTATAGGAGAGATTTTTGTCACTGGGATGGTGTCCAGCTTTCCTTGATTCGCCAGGAGGTCCATTATAGGAGAGATTGTTGTCACTGGGATGGTGTCCAGCTTTCCTTGATTCGCCAGGAGGTCCATTATAGGAGAGATTGTTGTCACTGGGATGGTGTTCAGCTTTCCTTGATTCGCCAGGAGGTCCATTATAGGAGAGATTGTTGTCACTGGGATGGTGTCCAGCTTTCCTTGATTCGCCAGGAGGTCCATTATAGGAGAGACTGTTGTCACTGGGATGGTGTCCAGCTTTCCTTGATTCGCCAGGAGGTCCATTATAGGCGAGATTGTTGTCACTGGGATGGTGTTCAGCTTTCCTTGATTCGCCAGGAGGTCCATTATAGGAGAGATTGTTGTCACTGGGATGGTGTCCAGCTTTCCTTGATTCGCCAGGAGGTCCATTATAGGAGAGATTGTTGTCACTGGGATGGTGTTCAGCTTTCCTTGATTCGCCAGGAGGTCCATTATAGGAGAGATTGTTGTCACTGGGATGGTGTCCAGCTTTCCTTGATTCGCCAGGAGGTCCATTATAGGAGAGATTGTTGTCACTGGGATGGTGTCCAGCTTTCCTTGATTCGCCTGGAGGTCCATTATAGGAGAGATTGTTGTCACTGGGATGGTGTCCAGCTTTCCTTGATTCGCCAGGAGGTCCATTATAGGAGAGATTGTTGTCACTGGGATGGTGTCCAGCTTTCCTTGATTCGCCAGGAGGTCCATTATAGGAGAGATTGTTGTCACTGGGATGGTGTTCAGCTTTCCTTGATTCGCCAGTAGGTCCATTATAGGAGAGATTGTTGTCTCTGGGATGGTGTCCAGCTTTCCTTGATTCGCCAGGAGGTCCATTATAGGAGAGATTGTCGTCACTGGGATGGTGTCCAGCCTTCCTTGATTCGCCAGGAGGTCCATTATAGGAGAGATTGTTGTCACTGGGATGGTGTCCAGCTTTCCTTGATTCGCCAGGAGGTCCATTATAGGAGAGATTGTTGTCACTGGGATGGTGTCCAGCTTTCCTTGATTCGCCAGGAGGTCCATTATAGGAGAGATTCGTTGTCACTGGGATGGTGTTCAGCTTTCCGTGATTCGCCAGGAGGTCCATTATAAGAGAGATTGTTGTCACTGGGATGGTGTCCAGCTTTCCTTGATTCGCCAGGAGGTCCATTATAGGAGAGATTGTTGTCACTGGGATGGTGTTCAGCTTTCCTTGATTCGCCAGGAGGTCCATTATAGGAGAGATTGTTGTCACTGGGATGGTGTCCAGCTTTCCTTGATTCGCCTGAAGGTCCATTATAGGAGAGATTGTTGTCACTGGGATGGTGTCCAGCTTTCCTTGATTCGCCAGGAGGTCCATTACAGGAGAGATTGTTGTCACTGGGATGGTGTCCAGCTTTCCTTGATTCGCCAGGAGGTCCATTATAGGAGAGATTGTTGTCACTGGGATGGTGTCCAGCTTTCCTTGATTCGCCAGGAGGTCCATTATAGGAGAGATTGTTGTCACTGGGATGGTGTCCAGCTTTCCTTGATTCGCCAGGAGGTCCATTATAGGAGAGATTGTTGTCACTGGGATGGTGTCCAGCTTTCCTTGATTCGCCTGGAGGTCCATTATAGGAGAGATTGTTGTCACTGGGATGGTGTCCAGCTTTCCTTGATTCGCCAGGAGGTCCATTATAGGAGAGATTGTTGTCACTGGGATGGTGTTCAGCTTTCCTTGATTCGCCAGGAGGTCCATTATAGGAGAGATTGTTGTCACTGGGATGGTGTCCAGC
The DNA here is from genome assembly GCA_031216915.1 of Pictodentalium vernedei. Classification (NCBI taxonomy): domain Eukaryota; kingdom Metazoa; phylum Mollusca; class Scaphopoda; order Dentaliida; family Dentaliidae; genus Pictodentalium; species Pictodentalium vernedei. The sequence goes on from CM062294.1 coordinate 42,182,022, forward strand.
TTTCCTTGATTCGCCAGGAGGTCCATCATAGGAGAGATTGTTGTCACTGGGATGGTGTCCAGCTTTCCTTGATTCGCCAGGAGATACATTATAGGAGAGATTTTTGTCACTGGGATGGTGTCCAGCTTTCCTTGATTCGCCAGGAGGTCCATTATAGGAGAGATTGTTGTCACTGGGATGGTGTCCAGCTTTCCTTGATTCGCCAGGAGGTCCATTATAGGAGAGATTGTTGTCACTGGGATGGTGTCCAGCTTTCCTTGATTCGCCAGGAGGTCCATTATAGGAGAGATTGTTGTCACTGGGATGGTGTGCAGCTTTCCTTGATTCGCCAGGAGGTCCATTATAGGAGAGATTGTTGTCACTGAGATGGTGTCCAGCTTTCCTTGATTCGCCAGGAGGTCCATTATAGGAGAGATTGTTGTCACTGGGATGGTGTCCAGCTTTCCTTGATTCGCCAGGAGGTCCATTATAGGAGAGATTGTTGTCACTGGTATGGTGTCCAGCTTTCCTTGATTCGCCAGGAGGTCCATTATAGGAGAGATTGTTGTCACTGGGATGGTGTCCAGCTTTCCTTGATTCGCCAGGAGGTCCATTATAGGAGAGATTGTTGTCACTGGGATGGTGTCCAGCTTTCCTTGATTCGCCAGGAGGTCCATTATAGGAGAGATTGTTGTCACTGGGATGGTGTCCAGCTTTCCTTGATTCGCCAGGAGGTCCATTATAGGAGAGATTGTTGTCACTGGGATGGTGTCCAGCTTTCCTTGATTCGCCTGGAGGTCCATTATAGGAGAGATTGTTGTCACTGGGATGGTGTTCAGCTTTCCTTGATTCGCCAGGAGGTCCATTATAGGAGAGATTGTTGTCACTGGGATGGTGTCCAGCTTTCCTTGATTCGCCAGGAGGCCCATTATAGGAGAGATTGTTGTCACTCGATGGTGTCCAGCTTTCCTTGATTCGCCAGGAGGTCCATTATAGGAGAGATTGTTGTCACTGGGATGGTGTCCAGCTTTCCTTGATTCGCCAGGAGGTCCATTATAGGAGAGATTGTTGTCACTGGGGTGGTGTCCAGCTTTCCTTGATTCGCCAGGAGGTCCATTATAGGAGAGATTGTTGTCACTGGGATGGTGTTCAGCTTTCCTTGATTCGCCAGGAGGTCCATTATAGGAGAGATTGTTGTCACTGGGATGGTGTCCAGCTTTCCTTGATTCGCCAGGAGGCCCATTATAGGAGAGATTGTTGTCACTCGATGGTGTCCAGCTTTCCTTGATTCGCCAGGAGGTCCATTATAGGAGAGATTGTTGTCACTGGGATGGTGTCCAGCTTTCCTTGATTCGCCAGGAGGTCCATTATAGGAGAGATTGTTGTCACTGGGATGGTGTCCAGCTTTCCTTGATTCGCCAGGAGGTCCATTATAAGAGAGATTGTTGTTACTGGGATGGTGTCCAGCTTTCCTTGATTCGCCAGGAGGTCCATTATAGGAGAGATTGTTGTCACTGGGATGGTGTCCAGCTTTCCTTGATTCGCCAGGAGGTCCATTATAGGAGAGATTGTTGTCACTGGGATGGTGTGCAGCTTTCCTTGATTCGCCAGGAGGTCCATTATAGGAGAGATTGTTGTCACTGGGATGGTGTCCAGCTTTCCTTGATTCGCCAGGAGGTCCATTATAGGAGAGATTGTTGTCACTGGGATGGTGTGCAGCTTTCCTTGATTCGCCAGGAGGTCCATTATAGGAGAGATTGTTGTCACTGGGATGGTGTCCAGCTTTCCTTGATTCGCCAGGAGGTTCATTATAGGAGAGATTGTTGTCACTGGGATGGTGTCCAGCTTTCCTTGATTCGCCAGGAGGTCCATTATAGGAGAGATTGTTGTCACTGGGATGGTGTCCAGCTTTCCTTGATTCGCCAGGAGGTCCATTATAGGAGAGATTGTTGTCACTGGGATGGTGTCCAGCTTTCCTTGATTCGCCAGGAGGTCCATTATAGGAGAGATTGTTGTCACTGGGATGGTGTCCAGCTTTCCTTGATTCGCCAGGAGGTCCATTATAGGAGAGATTGTTGTCACTGGGATGGTGTCCAGCTTTCCTTGATTCGCCAGGAGGTCCATAATAGGAGAGATTGTTGTCACTGGGATGGTGTCCAGCTTTCCTTGATTCGCCTGGAGGTCCATTATAGGAGAGATTGTTGTCACTGGGATGGTGTTCAGCTTTCCTTGATTCGCCAGGAGGTCCATTATAGGAGAGATTGTTGTCACTGGGATGGTGTCCAGCTTTCCTTGATTCGCCAGGAGGCCCATTATAGGAGAGATTGTTGTCACTCGATGGTGTCCAGCTTTCCTTGATTCGCCAGGAGGTCCATTATAGGAGAGATTGTTGTCACTGGGATGGTGTCCAGCTTTCCTTGATTCGCCAGGAGGTCCATTATAGGAGAGATTGTTGTCACTGGGATGGTGTCCAGCTTTCCTTGATTCGCCAGGAGGTCCATTATAGGAGAGATTGTTGTCACTGGGATGGTGTTCAGCTTTCCTTGATTCGCCAGGAGGTCCATTATAGGAGAGATTGTTGTCACTGGGATGGTGTCCAGCTTTCCTTGATTCGCCAGGAGGCCCATTATAGGAGAGATTGTTGTCACTCGATGGTGTCCAGCTTTCCTTGATTCGCCAGAAGGTCCATTATAGGAGAGATTGTTGTCACTGGGATGGTGTCCAGCTTTCCTTGATTCGCCAGGAGGTCCATTATAGGAGAGATTGTTGTCACTGGGATGGTGTCCAGCTTTCCTTGATTCGCCAGGAGGTCCATTATAAGAGAGATTGTTGTTACTGGGATGGTGTCCAGCTTTCCTTGATTCGCCAGGAGGTCCATTATAGGAGAGATTGTTGTCACTGGGATGGTGTCCAGCTTTCCTTGATTCGCCAGGAGGTCCATTATAGGAGAGATTGTTGTCACTGGGATGGTGTCCAGCTTTCCTTGATTCGCCAGGAGGTCCATTATAGGAGAGATTGTTGTCACTGGGATGGTGTCCAGCTTTCCTTGATTCGCCAGTAGGTCCATTATAGGAGAGATTGTTGTCACTGGGATGGTGTCCAGCTTTCCTTGATTCGCCAGGAGGTCCATTATAGGAGAGATTGTTGTCACTGGGATGGTGTTCAGCTTTCCTTGATTCGCCAGGAGGTCCATTATAGGAGAGATTGTTGTCACTGGGATGGTGTCCAGCTTTCCTTGATTCGCCAGGAGGTCCATTATAGGAGAGATTGTGGTCACTGGGATGGTGTCCAGCTTTCCTTGATTCGCCAGGAGGTCCATTATAGGAGAGATTGTTGTCACTGGGATGGTGTTCAGCTTTCCTTGACTCGCCAGGAGGTCCATTATAGGAGAGATTGTTGTCACTGGGATGGTGTCCAGCTTTCCTTGATTCGCCAGGAGGTCCATTATAGGAGAGATTGTTGTCACTGGGATGGTGTTCAGCTTTCCGTGATTCGCCAGGAGGTCCATTATAGGAGAGATTGTTGTCACTGGGATGGTGTCCAGCTTTCCTTGATTCGCCTGGAGGTCCATTATAGGAGAGATTGTTGTCACTGGGATGGTGTCCAGCTTTCCTTGATTCGCCAGGAGGTCCATTATAGGAGAGATTGTTGTCACTGGGATGGTGTCCAGCTTTCCTTGATTCGCCAGGAGGTCCATTATAGGAGAGATTGTTGTCACTGGGATGGTGTTCAGCTTTCCTTGATTCGCCAGGAGGTCCATTATAGGAGAGATTGTTGTCACTGGGATGGTGTCCAGCTTTCCTTGATTCGCCAGGAGGTCCATTATAGGAGAGATTGTTGTCACTGGGATGGTGTCCAGCTTTCCTTGATTCGCCAGGAGGTCCATTATAGGAGAGATTGTTGTCACTGGGATGGTGTTCAGCTTTCCTTGATTCGCTAGGAGGTCCATTATAGGAGAGATTGTTGTCACTGGGATGGTGTTCAGCTTTCCTTGATTCGCCAGGAGGTCCATTATAGGAGAGATTGTTGTCACTGGGATGGTGTCCAGCTTTCCTTGATTCGCCTGGAGGTCCATTATAGGAGAGATTGTTGTCACTGGGATGGTGTCCAGCTTTCGTTGATTCGCCAGGAGGTCCATTATAGGAGAGATTGTTGTCACTGGGATGGTGTCCAGCTTTCCTTGATTCGCCAGGAGGTCCATTATAGGAGAGATTGTTGTCACTGGGATGGTGTTCACCTTGCCTTGATTCGCCAGGAGGTCCATTATAGGAGAGATTGTTGTCACTGGGATGGTGTCCAGCTTTCCTTGATTCGCCAGGAGGTCCATTATAGGAGAGATTGTTGTCACTGGGATGGTGTCCAGCTTTCCTTGTTTCGCCAGGAGGTCCATTATAGGAGAGATTGTTGTCACTGGGATTGTGTCCAGCTTTCCTTGATTCGCCTGGAGGTCCATTAGAGGAGAGATTGTTGTCACTGGGATGGTGTTCAGCTTTCCTTGATTCGCCAGGAGGTCTATTATAGGAGAGATTGTTGTCACTGGGATGGTGTCCAGCTTTCCTTGATTCGCCAGGCGGTCCATTATAGGAGAGATTGTTGTCACTGGGATGGTGTCCAGCTTTCCTTGATTCGCCAGGAGGTCCATTATAGGAGAGATTGTTGTCACTGGGATGGTGTCCAGCTTTCCTTGATTCGCCAGGAGGTCCATTATAGGAGAGATTGTTGTCACTGGGATGGTGTCCAGCTTTCCTTGATTCGCCAGGAGGTCCATTATAGGAGAGATTGTTGTCACTGGGATGGTGTTCAGCTTTCCTTGATTCGCCAGAAGGTCCATTATTAGAGAGATTGTTGTCACTGGGATGGTGTCCAGCTTTCCTTGATTCGCCAGGAGGTCCATTATAGGAGAGATTGTTGTCACTGGGATGGTGTCCAGCTTTCCTTGATTCGCCAGGAGGTCCATTATAGGAGAGATTGTTGTCACTGGGATGGTGTCCAGCTTTCCTTGATTCGCCAGGAGGTCCATTATAGGAGAGATTGTTGTCACTGGGATGGTGTCCAGCTTTCCTTGATTCGCCAGGAGGTCCATTATAGGAGAGATTGTTGTCACTGGGATGGTGTCCAGCTTTCCTTGATTCGCCAGGAGGTCCATTATAGGAGAGATTGTTGTCACTGGCATGGTGTCCAGCTTTCCTTGATTCGCCAGGAGGTCCATTATAGGAGAGATTGTTGTCACTGGGATGGTGTCCAGCTTTCCTTGATTCGCCAGGAGGTCCATTATAGGAGAGATTGTTGTCACTGGGATGGTGTTCAGCTTTCCTTGATTCGCCAGGAAGTCCATTATAGGAGAGATTGTTGTCACTGGGATGGTGTCCAGCTTTCCTTGATTCGCCAGGAGGTCCATTATAGGAGAGATTGTTGTCACTGGGATGGTGTCCAGCTTTCCTTGATTCGCCAGGAGGTCCATTATAGGAGAGATTGTTGTCACTGGGATGGTGTCCAGCTTTCCTTGATTCGCCAGGAGGTCCATTATAGGAGAGATTGTTGTCACTGGGATGGTGTCCAGCTTTCCTTGATTCGCCTGGAGGTCCATTATAGGAGAGATTGTTGTCACTGGGATGGTGTCCAGCTTTCCTTGATTCGCCAGGAGGTCCATTATAGGAGAGATTGTTGTCACTGGGATTGTGTCCAGCTTTCCTTGATTCACCAGGAGGTCGATTATAGGAGAGATTGTTGTCACTGGGATGGTGTTCAGCTTTCCTTGATTCGCCAGGAGGTCCATTATAGGAGAGATTGTTGTCACTGGGATGGTGTCCAGCTTTCCTTGATTCGCCAGGAGGTCCATTATAGGAGAGATTGTTGTCACTGGGATGGTGTTCAGCTTTCCTTGATTCGCCAGGAGGTCCATTATAGGAGAGATTGTTGTCACTGGGATGGTGTCCAGCTTTCCTTGATTCGCCAGGAGGTCCATTATAGGAGAGATTGTTGTCACTGGGATGGTGTCCAGCTTTCCTTGATTCGCCAGGAGGTCCATTATAGGAGAGATTGTTGTCACTGGGATGGTGTCCAGCTTTCCTTGATTCGCCAGGAGGTCCATTATAGGAGAGATTGTTGTCACTGGGATGGTGTGCAGCTTTCCTTGATTCGCCAGGAGGTCCATTATAGGAGAGGTTGTTGTCACTGGGATGGTGTCCAGCTTTCCTTGATTCGTCAGGAGGTCCATTATAGGAGAGGTTGTTGTCACTGGGATGGTGTCCAGCTTTCCTTGATTCGCCAGGAGGTCCATTATAGGAGAGATTGTTGTCACTGGGATGGTGTTCAGCTTTCCTTGATTTGCCAGGAGGTCCATTATAGGAGAGATTGTTGTCACTGGGATGGTGCCCAGATTTCCTTGATTCGCCAGGAGGTCCATTATAGGGGAGATTGTTGTCACTGGGATGGTGTTCAGCTTTCCTTGATTCGCCAGGAGGTCCATTATAGGAGAGATTGTTGTCACTGGGATGGCGTCCAGCTTTCCTTGATTCGCCAGGAGGTCCATTATAGGAGAGATTGTTGTCACTGGGATGGTGTCCAGCTTTCCTTGATTCGCCAGGAGGTCCATTATAGGAGAGATTGTTGTCACTGGGATGGTGTTCAGCTTTCCTTGATTCGCCAGGAGGTCCATTATAGGAGAGATTGTTGTCACTGGGATGGTGTCCAGCTTTCCTTGATTCGCCAGGAGGTCCATTATAGGAGAGATTGTTGTCACTGGGATGGTGTTCAGCTTTCCTTGATTGCCAGGAGGTCCATTATAGGAGAGATTGTTGTCACTGGGATGGTGTCCAGCTTTCCTTGATTCGCCAGGAGGTCCATTATAGGAGAGATTGTTGTCACTGGGATGGTGTCCAGCTTTCCTTGATTCGCCTGGAGGTCCATTATAGGAGGGATTGTTGTCACTGGGATGGTGTCCAGCTTTCCTTGATTCGCCAGGAGGTCCATTATAGGAGAGATTGTTGTCACTGGGATGGTGTCCAGCTTTCCTTGATTCGCCAGGAGGTCCATTATAGGAGAGATTGTTGTCACTGGGATGGTGTTCAGCTTTCCTTGATTCGCCAGGAGGTCCATTATAGGAGAGATTGTTGTCACTGGGATGGTGTCCAGCTTTCCTTGATTCGCCAGGAGGTCCATCATAGGAGAGATTGTTGTCACTGGGATGGTGTCCCGCTTTCCTTGATTCGCCAGGAGGTCCATTATAGGAGAGATTGTTGTCACTGGGATGGTGTCCAGCTTTCCTTGATTCGCCAGGAGGTCCATTATAGGAGAGATTGTTGTCACTGGGATGGTGTCCAGCTTTCCTTGATTCGCCAGGAGGTCCATTATAGGAGAGATTGTTGTCACTGGGATGGTGTCCAGCTTTCCTTGATTCGCCAGGAGGTCCATTATAGGAGAGATTGTTGTCACTGGGATGGTGTTCAGCTTTCCTTGATTCGCCAGGAGGTCCATTATAGGAGAGATTGTTGTCACTGGGATGGTGTCCAGCTTTCCTTGATTCGCCAGGAGGTCCATTATAGGAGAGACTGTTGTCACTGGGATGGTGTCCAGCTTTCCTTGATTCGCCAGGAGGTCCATTATAGGCGAGATTGTTGTCACTGGGATGGTGTTCAGCTTTCCTTGATTCGCCAGGAGGTCCATTATAGGAGAGATTGTTGTCACTGGGATGGTGTCCAGCTTTCCTTGATTCGCCAGGAGGTCCATTATAGGAGAGATTGTTGTCACTGGGATGGTGTTCAGCTTTCCTTGATTCGCCAGGAGGTCCATTATAGGAGAGATTGTTGTCACTGGGATGGTGTCCAGCTTTCCTTGATTCGCCAGGAGGTCCATTATAGGAGAGATTGTTGTCACTGGGATGGTGTCCAGCTTTCCTTGATTCGCCTGGAGGTCCATTATAGGAGAGATTGTTGTCACTGGGATGGTGTCCAGCTTTCCTTGATTCGCCAGGAGGTCCATTATAGGAGAGATTGTTGTCACTGGGATGGTGTCCAGCTTTCCTTGATTCGCCAGGAGGTCCATTATAGGAGAGATTGTTGTCACTGGGATGGTGTTCAGCTTTCCTTGATTCGCCAGGAGGTCCATTATAGGAGAGATTGTTGTCTCTGGGATGGTGTCCAGCTTTCCTTGATTCGCCAGGAGGTCCATTATAGGAGAGATTGTCGTCACTGGGATGGTGTCCAGCCTTCCTTGATTCGCCAGGAGGTCCATTATAGGAGAGATTGTTGTCACTGGGATGGTGTCCAGCTTTCCTTGATTCGCCAGGAGGTCCATTATAGGAGAGATTGTTGTCACTGGGATGGTGTCCAGCTTTCCTTGATTCGCCAGGAGGTCCATTATAGGAGAGATTCGTTGTCACTGGGATGGTGTTCAGCTTTCCGTGATTCGCCAGGAGGTCCATTATAGGAGAGATTGTTGTCACTGGGATGGTGTCCAGCTTTCCTTGATTCGCCAGGAGGTCCATTATAGGAGAGATTGTTGTCACTGGGATGGTGTTCAGCTTTCCTTGATTCGCCAGGAGGTCCATTATAGGAGAGATTGTTGTCACTGGGATGGTGTCCAGCTTTCCTTGATTCGCCTGAAGGTCCATTATAGGAGAGATTGTTGTCACTGGGATGGTGTCCAGCTTTCCTTGATTCGCCAGGAGGTCCATTACAGGAGAGATTGTTGTCACTGGGATGGTGTCCAGCTTTCCTTGATTCGCCAGGAGGTCCATTATAGGAGAGATTGTTGTCACTGGGATGGTGTCCAGCTTTCCTTGATTCGCCAGGAGGTCCATTATAGGAGAGATTGTTGTCACTGGGATGGTGTCCAGCTTTCCTTGATTCGCCAGGAGGTCCATTATAGGAGAGATTGTTGTCACTGGGATGGTGTCCAGCTTTCCTTGATTCGCCTGGAGGTCCATTATAGGAGAGATTGTTGTCACTGGGATGGTGTCCAGCTTTCCTTGATTCGCCAGGAGGTCCATTATAGGAGAGATTGTTGTCACTGGGATGGTGTTCAGCTTTCCTTGATTCGCCAGGAGGTCCATTATAGGAGAGATTGTTGTCACTGGGATGGTGTCCAGCTTTCCTTGATTCGCCAGGAGGTCCATCATAGGAGAGATTGTTGTCACTGGGATGGTGTCCAGCTTTCCTTGATTCGCCAGGAGATACATTATAGGAGAGATTTTTGTCACTGGGATGGTGTCCAGCTTTCCTTGATTCGCCAGGAGGTCCATTATAGGAGAGATTGTTGTCACTGGGATGGTGTCCAGCTTTCCTTGATTCGCCAGGAGGTCCATTATAGGAGAGATTGTTGTCACTGGGATGGTGTCCAGCTTTCCTTGATTCGCCAGGAGGTCCATTATAGGAGAGATTGTTGTCACTGGGATGGTGTGCAGCTTTCCTTGATTCGCCAGGAGGTCCATTATAGGAGAGATTGTTGTCACTGAGATGGTGTCCAGCTTTCCTTGATTCGCCAGGAGGTCCATTATAGGAGAGATTGTTGTCACTGGGATGGTGTCCAGCTTTCCTTGATTCGCCAGGAGGTCCATTATAGGAGAGATTGTTGTCACTGGTATGGTGTCCAGCTTTCCTTGATTCGCCAGGAGGTCCATTATAGGAGAGATTGTTGTCACTGGGATGGTGTCCAGCTTTCCTTGATTCGCCAGGAGGTCCATTATAGGAGAGATTGTTGTCACTGGGATGGTGTCCAGCTTTCCTTGATTCGCCAGGAGGTCCATTATAGGAGAGATTGTTGTCACTGGGATGGTGTCCAGCTTTCCTTGATTCGCCAGGAGGTCCATTATAGGAGAGATTGTTGTCACTGGGATGGTGTCCAGCTTTCCTTGATTCGCCTGGAGGTCCATTATAGGAGAGATTGTTGTCACTGGGATGGTGTTCAGCTTTCCTTGATTCGCCAGGAGGTCCATTATAGGAGAGATTGTTGTCTCTGGGATGGTGTCCAGCTTTCCTTGATTCGCCAGGAGGCCCATTATAGGAGAGATTGTTGTCACTCGATGGTGTCCAGCTTTCCTTGATTCGCCAGGAGGTCCATTATAGGAGAGATTGTTGTCACTGGGATGGTGTCCAGCTTTCCTTGATTCGCCAGGAGGTCCATTATAGGAGAGATTGTTGTCACTGGGGTGGTGTCCAGCTTTCCTTGATTCGCCAGGAGGTCCATTATAGGAGAGATTGTTGTCACTGGGATGGTGTTCAGCTTTCCTTGATTCGCCAGGAGGTCCATTATAGGAGAGATTGTTGTCACTGGGATGGTGTCCAGCTTTCCTTGATTCGCCAGGAGGCCCATTATAGGAGAGATTGTTGTCACTCGATGGTGTCCAGCTTTCCTTGATTCGCCAGGAGGTCCATTATAGGAGAGATTGTTGTCACTGGGATGGTGTCCAGCTTTCCTTGATTCGCCAGGAGGTCCATTATAGGAGAGATTGTTGTCACTGGGATGGTGTCCAGCTTTCCTTGATTCGCCAGGAGGTCCATTATAAGAGAGATTGTTGTTACTGGGATGGTGTCCAGCTTTCCTTGATTCGCCAGGAGGTCCATTATAGGCGAGATTGTTGTCACTGGGATGGTGTCCAGCTTTCCTTGATTCGCCAGGAGGTCCATTATAGGAGAGATTGTTGTCACTGGGATGGTGTGCAGCTTTCCTTGATTCGCCAGGAGGTCCATTATAGGAGAGATTGTTGTCACTGGGATGGTGTCCAGCTTTCCTTGATTCGCCAGGAGGTCCATTATAGGAGAGATTGTTGTCACTGGGATGGTGTGCAGCTTTCCTTGATTCGCCAGGAGGTCCATTATAGGAGAGATTGTTGTCACTGGGATGGTGTCCAGCTTTCCTTGATTCGCCAGGAGGTTCATTATAGGAGAGATTGTTGTCACTGGGATGGTGTCCAGCTTTCCTTGATTCGCCAGGAGGTCCATTATAGGAGAGATTGTTGTCACTGGGATGGTGTCCAGCTTTCCTTGATTCGCCAGGAGGTCCATTATAGGAGAGATTGTTGTCACTGGGATGGTGTCCAGCTTTCCTTGATTCGCCAGGAGGTCCATTATAGGAGAGATTGTTGTCACTGGGATGGTGTCCAGCTTTCCTTGATTCGCCAGGAGGTCCATTATAGGAGAGATTGTTGTCACTGGGATGGTGTCCAGCTTTCCTTGATTCGCCAGGAGGTCCATAATAGGAGAGATTGTTGTCACTGGGATGGTGTCCAGCTTTCCTTGATTCGCCTGGAGGTCCATTATAGGAGAGATTGTTGTCACTGGGATGGTGTTCAGCTTTCCTTGATTCGCCAGGAGGTCCATTATAGGAGAGATTGTTGTCACTGGGATGGTGTCCAGCTTTCCTTGATTCACCAGGAGGCCCATTATAGGAGAGATTGTTGTCACTCGATGGTGTCCAGCTTTCCTTGATTCGCCAGGAGGTCCATTATAGGAGAGATTGTTGTCACTGGGATGGTGTCCAGCTTTCCTTGATTCGCCAGGAGGTCCATTATAGGAGAGATTGTTGTCACTGGGATGGTGTCCAGCTTTCCTTGATTCGCCAGGAGGTCCATTATAGGAGAGATTGTTGTCACTGGGATGGTGTTCAGCTTTCCTTGATTCGCCAGGAGGTCCATTATAGGAGAGATTGTTGTCACTGGGATGGTGTCCAGCTTTCCTTGATTCGCCAGGAGGCCCATTATAGGAGAGATTGTTGTCACTCGATGGTGTCCAGCTTTCCTTGATTCGCCAGAAGGTCCATTATAGGAGAGATTGTTGTCACTGGGATGGTGTCCAGCTTTCCTTGATTCGCCAGGAGGTCCATTATAGGAGAGATTGTTGTCACTGGGATGGTGTCCAGCTTTCCTTGATTCGCCAGGAGGTCCATTATAAGAGAGATTGTTGTTACTGGGATGGTGTCCAGCTTTCCTTGATTCGCCAGGAGGTCCATTATAGGAGAGATTGTTGTCACTGGGATGGTGTCCAGCTTTCCTTGATTCGCCAGGAGGTCCATTATAGGAGAGATTGTTGTCACTGGGATGGTGTCCAGCTTTCCTTGATTCGCCAGGAGGTCCATTATAGGAGAGATTGTTGTCACTGGGATGGTGTCCAGCTTTCCTTGATTCGCCAGTAGGTCCATTATAGGAGAGATTGTTGTCACTGGGATGGTGTCCAGCTTTCCTTGATTCGCCAGGAGGTCCATTATAGGAGAGATTGTTGTCACTGGGATGGTGTTCATCTTTCCTTGATTCGCCAGGAGGTCCATTATAGGAGAGATTGTTGTCACTGGGATGGTGTCCAGCTTTCCTTGATTCGCCAGGAGGTCCATTATAGGAGAGATTGTGGTCACTGGGATGGTGTCCAGCTTTCCTTGATTCGCCAGGAGGTCCATTATAGGAGAGATTGTTGTCACTGGGATGGTGTTCAGCTTTCCTTGATTCGCCAGGAGGTCCATTATAGGAGAGATTGTTGTCACTGGGATGGTGTCCAGCTTTCCTTGATTCGCCAGGAGGTCCATTATAGGAGAGATTGTTGTCACTGGGATGGTGTCCAGCTTTCCTTGATTCGCCTGGAGGTCCATTATAGGAGAGATTGTTGCCACTGGGATGGTGTTCAGCTTTCCTTGATTGGCCAGGAGGTCCATTATAGGAGAGATTGTTGTCACTGGGATGGTGTTCAGCTTTCCTTGATTCGCCAGGAGGTCCATTATAGGAGAGATTGTTGTCACTGGGATGGCGTCCAGCTTTCCTTGATTCGCCTGGAGGTCCATTATAGGAGAGATTGTTGTCACTGGGATGGTGTTCAGCTTTCCTTGATTCGCCAGGAGGACCATTATAGGAGAGATTGTTGTCACTGGGATGGTGTTCAGCTTTCCTTGATTCGCCAGGAGGTCCATTATAGGAGAGATTGTTGTCACTGGGATGGTGTTCAGCTTTCCTTGATTCGCCAGAAGGTCCATTATAGGAGAGATTGTTGTCACTGGGATGGTGTTAAGCTTTCCTTGATTCGCCAGGAGGTCCATTATAGGAGAGATTGTTGTCACTGGGATGGTGTCCAGCATTCCTTGATTCGCCAGGAGGTCCATTATAGGAGAGATTGTTGTCACTGGGATGGTGTCCAGCTTTCCTTGATTCGCCTGGAGGTCCATTATAGGAGAGATTGTTGTCACTGGGATGGTGTTCAGCTTTCCTTGATTCGCCAGGAGGTGCATTATAGGAGAGATTGTTGTCACAGGGATGGTGTTCAGCTTTCCTTGATTCGCCAGGAGGTCCATTATAGGAGAGATTGTTGTCACTGGGATGGTGTCCAGCTTTCCTTGATTCGCCTGGAGGTCCATTATAGGAGAGATTGTTGTCACTGGGATGGTGTTCAGCTTTCCTTGATTCGCCAGGAGGTCCATTATAGGAGAGATTGTTGTCACTGGGATGGTGTTCAGCTTTCCTTGATTCGCCAGGAGGTCCATTATAGGAGAGTTTGTTGTCACTGGGATGGTGTTCAGCTTTCCTTGATTCGCCAGGAGGTCCATTATAGGAGAGATTGTTGTCACTGGGATGGTGTCCAGCTTTCCTTGATTCGCCAGGAGGTCCATTATAGGAGAGATTGTTGTCACTGGGATGGTGTTCAGCTTTCCTTGATTCGCCAGGAGGTCCATTATAGGAGAGATTGTTGTCACTGGGATGGTGTTCAGCTTTCCTTGATTCGCCAGGAGGTCCATTATAGGAGAGATTGTTGTCACTGGGATGGTGTCCAGCTTTCCTTGATTCGCCAGGAGGTCCATTATAGAAGAGATTGTTGTCACTGGGATGGTGTCCAGCTTTCCTTGATTCGCCAGGAGGTCCATTATAGGAGAGATTGTTGTCACTGGGATGGTGTCCACCTTTCCTTGATTCGCCAGGAGGTCCATTATAGGAGAGATTCGTTGTCACTCGGATGGTGTCCAGCTTTCCTTGATTCGCCAGAAGGTCCATTATAGGAGAGATTGTTGTCACTGGGATGGTGTCCAGCTTTCCTTGATTCGCCAGGAGGTCCATTATAGGAGAGATTGTTGTCACTGGGATGGTGTTCAGCTTTCCTTGATTCGCCAGGAGGTCCATTATAGGAGAGATTGTTGTCACTGGGATGGTGTCCAGCTTTCCTTGATTCGCCTGGAGGTCCATTGTAGGAGAGATTGTTGTCACTGGGATGGTGTCCAGCTTTCCTTGATTCGCCAGGAGGTCCATTATAGGAGAGATTGTTGTCACTGGGATGGTGTCCAGCTTTCCTCGATTCGCCAGGAGGTCCACTATAGGAGAGATTGTTGTCACTGGGATGGTGTTTAGCTTTCCTTGATTCGCCAGGAGGTCCATTATAGGAGAGATTGTTGTCACTGGGATGGTGTCCAGCTTTCCTTGATTCGCCAGGAGGTCCATTATAGGAGAGATTGTTGTCACTGGGATGCTGTCCAGCTTTCCTTGATTCGCCTGGATGTCCATTATAGGAGAGATTGTTGTCACTGGGATGGTGTTCAGCTTTCCTTGATTCGCCAGGAGGTCCATTATAGGAGAGATTGTTGTCACTGGGATGGTGTTCAGCTTTCCTTGATTCGCCAGGAGGTCCATTATAGGAGAGATTGTTGTCACTGGGATGGTGTCCAGCTTTCCTTGATTCGCCTGGAGGTCCATTATAGGAGAGATTGTTGTCACTGGGATGGTGTTCAGCTTTCCTTGATTCGCCAGGAGGTCCATTATAGGAGAGATTGTTGTCACTGGGATGGTGTTCAGCTTTCCTTGATTCGCCAGGAGGTCCATTATAGGAGAGATTGTTGTCACTGGGATGGTGTTCAGCTTTCCTTGATTCGCCAGGAGGTCCATTATAGGAGAGATTGTTGACACTGGGATGGTGTTCAGCTTTCCTTGATTCGCCAGGAGGTCCATTATAGGAGAGATTGTTGTCACTGAGATGGTGTCCAGCTTTCCTTGATTCGCCAGGAGGTCCATTATAGGAGAGATTGTTGTTACTGGGATGGTGTCCAGCTTTCCTTGATTCGCCTGGAGGTCCACTATAGGAGAGATTGTTGTCACTGGGATGGTGTTCAGCTTTCCTTGATTCGCCAGGAGGTCCATTATAGGAGAGATTGTTGTCACTGGGATGGTGTTCAGCTTTCCTTGATTTGCCAGGAGGTCCATTATAGGAGAGATTGTTGTCACAGGGATGGTGTCCAGCTTTCCTTGATTCGCCTGGAGGTCCATTATAGGAGAGATTGTTGTCACTGGGATGGTGTTCAGCTTTCCTTGATTCGCCAGGAGGTCCATTATAGGAGAGATTGTTGTCACTGGGATGGTGTTCAGCTTTCCTTGATTCGCCAGGAGGTCCATTATAGGAGAGTTTGTTGTCACTGGGATGGTGTTCAGCTTTCCTTGATTCGCCAGGAGGTCCATTATAGGAGAGATTGTTGTCACTGGGATGGTGTGCAGCTTTCCTTGATTCGCCAGGAGGTCCATTATAGGAGAGATTGTTGTCACTGGGATGGTGTTCAGCTTTCCTTGATTCGCCAGGAGGTCCATTATAGGAGAGATTGTTGTCACTGGGATGGTGTTCAGCTTTCCTTGATTCGCCAGGAGGTCCATTATAGGAGAGATTGTTGTCACTGGGATGGTGTCCAGCTTTCCTTGATTCGCCAGGAGGTCCATTATAGGAGAGATTGTTGTCACTGGGATGGTGTCCAGCTTTCCTTGATTCGCCAGGAGGTCCATTATAGGTGAGATTGTTGTCACTGGGATGGTGTTCAGCTTTCCTTGATTCGCCAGGAGGTCCATTATAGGAGAGTTTGTTGTCACTGGGATGGTGTTCAGCTTTCCTTGATTCGCCAGGAGGTCCATTATAGGAGAGATTGTTGTCACTGGGATGGTGTTCAGTTTTCCTTGATTCGCCAGGAGGTCCATTATAGGAGAGATTGTTGACACTGGGATGGTGTTCAGCTTTCCTTGATTCGCCAGGAGGTCCATTATAGGAGAGATTGTTGTCACTGGGATGGTGTCCAGCTTTCCTTGATTCGCCAGGAGGTCCATTATAGGAGAGATTGATGTCACTGGGATGGTGTCCAGCTTTCCTTGATTCGCCTGGAGGTCCATTATAGGAGAGATTGTTGTCACTGGGATGGTGTTCAGCTTTCCTTGATTCGCCAGGAGGTCTATTATAGGAGAGATTGTTGTCACTGGGATGGTGTTCAGCTTTCCTTGATTCGCCAGGAGGTCCATTATAGGAGAGATTGTTGTCACAGGGATGGTGTCCAGCTTTCCTTGATTCGTCTGGAGGTCCATTATAGGAGAGATTGTTGTCACTGGGATGGTGTTCAGCTTTCCTTGATTCGCCAGGAGGTCCATTATAGGAGAGATTGTTGTCACTGGGATGGTGTTCAGCTTTCCTTGATTCGCCAGGAGGTCCATTATAGGAGAGTTTGTTGTCACTGGGATGGTGTTCAGCTTTCCTTGATTCGCTAGGAGGTCCATTATAGGAGAGATTGTTGTCACTGGGATGGTGTGCAGCTTTCCTTGATTCGCCAGGAGGTCCATTATAGGAGAGATTGTTGTCACTGGGGTGGTGTTCAGCTTTCCTTGATTCGCCAGGAGGTCCATTATAGGAGAGATTGTTGTCACTGGGATGGTGTTCAGCTTTCCTTGATTCGCCAGGAGGTCCATTATAGGAGAGATTGTTGTCACTGGGATGGTGTCCAGCTTTCCTTGATTCGCCAGGAGGTCCATTATAGGAGAGATTGTTGTCACTGGGATGGTGTCCAGCTTTCCTTGATTCGCCAGGAGGTCCATTATAGGAGAGATTGTCACTGGGAAGGTGTCCAGCTTTCCTTGATTCGCCAGGAGGTCCATTATAGGAGAGATTCGTTGTCACTCGGATGGTGTCCAGCTTTTCTTGATTCGCCAGAAGGTCCATTGTAGGAGAGATTGTTGTCACTGGGATGGTGTCCAGCTTTCCTTGATTCGCCAGGAGGTCCATTATAGGAGAGATTGTTGTCACTGGGATGGTGTTCAGCTTTCCTTGATTCGCCAGGAGGTCCATTATAGGAGAGATTGTTGTCACTGGGATGGTGTCCAGCTTTCCTTGATTCGCCTGGAGGTCCATTATAGGAGAGATTGTTGTCACTGGGATGGTGTCCAGCTTTCCTTGATTCGCCAGGAGGTCCATTATAGGAGAGATTGTTGTCACTGGGATGGTGTCCAGCTTTCCTTGATTCGCCAGGAGGTCCATTATAGGAGAGATTGTTGTCACTGGGATGGTGTCCAGCTTTCCTTGATTCGCCAGGAGGTCCATTATAGGAGAGATTGTTGTCACTGGGATGGTGTTCAGCTTTCCTTGATTCGCCAGGAGGTCCATTATAGGAGAGATTGTTGTCACTGGGATGGTGTGCAGCTTTCCTTGATTCGCCTGGAGGTCCATTATAGGACAGATTGTTGTCACTGGGATGGTGTCCAGCTTTCCTTGATTCGCCAGGAGGTCCATTATAGGAGAGATTGTTGTCACTGGGATGGTGTCCAGCTTTCCTTGATTCGCCAGGAGGTCCATTATAGGAGAGATTGTTGTCACTGGGATGGTGTTCAGCTTTCCTTGATTCGCCAGGAGGTCCATTATAGGAGAGATTGTTGTCACTGGGATGGTGTCCAGCTTTCCTTGATTCGCCAGGAGGTCCATTATAGGAGAGATTGTTGTCACTGGGATTGTGTCCAGCTTTCCTTGATTCGCCAGGAGGTCGATTATAGGAGAGATTGTTGTCACTGGGATGGTGTTCAGCTTTCCTTGATTCGCCAGGAGGTCCATTATAGGAGAGATTGTTGTCACTGGGATGGTGTTCAGCTTTCCTTGATTCGCCAGGAGGTCCATTATAGGAGAGATTGTTGTCACTGGGATGGTGTCCAGCTTTCCTTGATTCGCCTGGAGGTCCATTATAGGAGAGATTGTTGTCACTGGGATGGTGTCCAGCTTTCCTTGATTCGCCAGGAGGTCCATTATAGGAGAGATTGTTGTCACTGGGATGGTGTCCAGCTTTCCTTGATTCGCCAGGAGGTCCATTATAGGAGAGATTGTTGTCACTGGGATGGTGTTCAGCTTGCCTTGATTCGCCAGGAGGTCCATTATAGGAGAGATTGTTGTCACTGGGATGGTGTCCAGCTTTCCTTGATTCGCCAGGAGGTCCATTATAGGAGAGATTGTTGTCACTGGGATGGTGTCCAGCTTTCCTTGATTCGCCAGGAGGTCCATTATAGGAGAGATTGTTGTCACTGGGATGGTGTCCAGCTTTCCTTGATTCGCCTGGAGGTCCATTATAGGAGAGATTGTTGTCACTGGGATGGTGTCCAGCTTTCCTTGATTCGCCAGGAGGTCCATTATAGGAGAGATTGTTGTCACTGGGATGGTGTTCAGCTTTCCTTGATTCGCCAGGAGGTCCATTATAGGAGAGATTGTTGTCACTGGGATGGTGTTCAGCTTTCCTTGATTCGCCAGGAGGTCCATTATAGGAGAGATTGTTGTCACTGGGATGGTGTCCAGCTTTCCTTGATTCGCCTGGAGGTCCATTATAGGAGAGATTGTTGTCACTGGGATGGTGTCCAGCTTTCCTTGATTCGCCAGGAGGTCCATTATAGGAGAGATTGTTGTCACTGGGATGGTGTCCAGCTTTCCTTGATTCGCCAGGAAGTCCATTATAGGAGAGATTGTTGTCACTGGGATGGTCTTCAGCTTGCCTTGATTCGCCAGGAGGTCCACTATAGGAGAGATTGTTGTCACTGGGGTGGTATCCAGCTTTCCTTGATTCGCCAGGAGGTCCATTATAGGAGAGATTGTTGTCACTGGGATGGTGTCCAGCTTTCCTTGATTCGCCTGGAGGTCCATTATAGGAGAGATTGTTGTCACTGGGATGGTGTTCAGCTTTCCTTGATTCGCCAGGAGGTCCATTATAGGAGAGATTGTTGTCACTGGGATGGTGTCCAGCTTTCCTTGATTCGCCAGGAGGTCCATTATAGGAGAGATTGTTGTCACTGGGATGGTGTCCAGCTTTCCTTGATTCGCCAGGAGGTCCATTATAGGAGAGATTGTTGTCACTGGGATGGTGTCCAGCTTTCCTTGATTCGCCAGGAGGTCCATTATAGGAGAGATTGTTGTCACTGGGATGGTGTCCAGCTTTCCTTGATTCGCCAGGAGGTCCATTATAGGAGAGGTTGTTGTCACTGGGATGGTGTTCAGCTTTCCTTGATTCGCCAGGAGGTCCATTATAGGAGAGATTGTTGTCACTGGGAAGGTGTCCAGCTTTCCTTGATTCGCCAGGAGGTCCATTATAGGAGAGATTGTTGTCACTGGGATGGTGTCCAGCTTTCCTTGATTCGCCAGGAGGTCCATTATAGGAGAGATTGTTGTCACTGGGATGGTGTCCAGCTTTCCTTGATTCGCCAGGAGGTCCATTATAGGAGAGATTGTTGTCACTGGGATGGTGTTCAGCTTTCCTTGATTCGCCAGGAGGTCCATTATAGGAGAGATTGTTGTCACTGGGATGGTGTCCAGCTTTCCTTGATTCGCCAGGAGGTCCATTATAGGAGAGATTGTTGTCACTGGGATTGTGTCCAGCTTTCCTTGATTCGCCAGGAGGTCGATTATAGGAGAGATTGTTGTCACTGGGATGGTGTTCAGCTTTCCTTGATTCGCCAGGAGGTCCATTATAGGAGAGATTGTTGTCACTGGGATGGTGTTCAGCTTTCCTTGATTCGCCAGGAGGTCCATTATAGGAGAGATTGTTGTCACTGGGATGGTGTCCAGCTTTCCTTGATTCGCCTGGAGGTCCATTATAGGAGAGATTGTTGTCACTGGGATGGTGTCCAGCTTTCCTTGATTCGCCAGGAGGTCCATTATAGGAGAGATTGTTGTCACTGGGATGGTGTCCAGCTTTCCTTGATTCGCCAGGAGGTCCATTATAGGAGAGATTGTTGTCACTGGGATGGTGTTCAGCTTGCCTTGATTCGCCAGGAGGTCCATTATAGGAGAGATTGTTGTCACTGGGATGGTGTCCAGCTTTCCTTGATTCGCCAGGAGGTCCATTATAGGAGAGATTGTTGTCACTGGGATGGTGTCCAGCTTTCCTTGATTCGCCAGGAGGTCCATTATAGGAGAGATTGTTGTCACTGGGATGGTGTCCAGCTTTCCTTGATTCGCCTGGAGGTCCATTATAGGAGAGATTGTTGTCACTGGGATGGTGTCCAGCTTTCCTTGATTCGCCAGGAGGTCCATTATAGGAGAGATTGTTGTCACTGGGATGGTGTTCAGCTTTCCTTGATTCGCCAGGAGGTCCATTATAGGAGAGATTGTTGTCACTGGGATGGTGTTCAGCTTTCCTTGATTCGCCAGGAGGTCCATTATAGGAGAGATTGTTGTCACTGGGATGGTGTCCAGCTTTCCTTGATTCGCCTGGAGGTCCATTATAGGAGAGATTGTTGTCACTGGGATGGTGTCCAGCTTTCCTTGATTCGCCAGGAGGTCCATTATAGGAGAGATTGTTGTCACTGGGATGGTGTCCAGCTTTCCTTGATTCGCCAGGAAGTCCATTATAGGAGAGATTGTTGTCACTGGGATGGTGTTCAGCTTGCCTTGATTCGCCAGGAGGTCCACTATAGGAGAGATTGTTGTCACTGGGGTGGTATCCAGCTTTCCTTGATTCGCCAGGAGGTCCATTATAGGAGAGATTGTTGTCACTGGGATGGTGTCCAGCTTTCCTTGATTCGCCTGGAGGTCCATTATAGGAGAGATTGTTGTCACTGGGATGGTGTTCAGCTTTCCTTGATTCGCCAGGAGGTCCATTATAGGAGAGATTGTTGTCACTGGGATGGTGTCCAGCTTTCCTTGATTCGCCAGGAGGTCCATTATAGGAGAGATTGTTGTCACTGGGATGGTGTCCAGCTTTCCTTGATTCGCCAGGAGGTCCATTATAGGAGAGATTGTTGTCACTGGGATGGTGTCCAGCTTTCCTTGATTCGCCAGGAGGTCCATTATAGGAGAGATTGTTGTCACTGGGATGGTGTCCAGCTTTCCTTGATTCGCCAGGAGGTCCATTATAGGAGAGGTTGTTGTCACTGGGATGGTGTTCAGCTTTCCTTGATTCGCCAGGAGGTCCATTATAGGAGAGATTGTTGTCACTGGGATGGTGTCCAGCTTTCCTTGATTCGCCAGGAGGTCCATTATAGGAGAGATTGTTGTCACTGGGATGGTGTCCAGCTTTCCTTGATTCGCCAGGAGGTCCATTATAGGAGAGATTGTTGTCACTGGGATGGTGTCCAGCTTTCCTTGATTCGCCAGGAGGTCCATTATAGGAGAGATTGTTGTCACTGGGATGGGGTCCAGCTTTCCTTGATTCGCCAGGAGGTCCATTATAGGAGAGATTGTTGTCACTGGGATGGTGTCCAGCTTTCCTTGATTCGCCAGGAGGTCCATTATAGGAGAGATTGTTGTCACTGGGATGGTGTTCAGCTTTCCTTGATTCGCCAGGCGGTCCATTATAGGAGAGATTGTTGTCACTGGGATGGTGTCCAGCTTTCCTTGATTCGCCAGGAGGTCCATTATAGGAGAGATTGTTGTCACTGGGATGGTGTCCAGCTTTCCTTGATTCGCCAGGAGGTCCATTATAGGAGAGATTGTTGTCACTGGGATGGTGTCCAGCTTTCCTTGATTCGCCAGGAGGTCCATTATAGGAGAGATTGTTGTCACTGTGATGGTGTCCAGCTTTCCTTGATTCGCCTGGAGGTCCATTATAGGAGAGATTGTTGTCACTGGGATGGTGTCCAGCTTTCCTTGATTCGCAAGGAGGTCCATTATAGGAGAGATTGTTGTCACTGGGATGGTGTCCAGCTTTCCTTGATTCGCCAGGAGGTCGATTATAGGAGAGATTGTTGTCACTGGGATGGTGTTCAGCTTTCCTTGATTCGCCAGGAGGTCCATTATAGGAGAGATTGTTGTCACTGGGACGGTGTCCAGCTTTCCTTGATTCGCCAGGAGGTCCATTATAGGAGAGATTGTTGTCACTGGGATGGTGTTCAGCTTTCCTTGAATCGCCAGGAGGTCCATTATAGGAGAGATTGTTGTCACTGGGATGGTGTCCAGCTTTCCTTGATTCGCCAGGAGGTCCATTATAGGAGAGATTGTTGTCACTGGGATGGTGTCCAGCTTTCCTTGATTCGCCAGGAGGTCCATTATAGGAGAGATTGTTGTCACTGGGATGGTGTCCAGCTTTCCTTGATTCGCCAGGAGGTCTATTATAGGAGAGATTGTTGTCACTGGGATGGTGTGCAGCTTTCCTTGATTCGCCAGGAGATCCATTATAGGAGAGATTGTTGTCACTGGGATGGTGTCCAGCTTTCCTTGATTCGCCAGGAGGTCCATTATAGGAGAGATTGTTGCCACTGGGATGGTGTCCAGCTTTCCTTGATTCGCCAGGAGGTCCATTATAGGAGAGATTGTTGTCACTGGGATGGTGTTCAGCTTTCCTTGATTCGCCAGGAGGTCCATTATAGGAGAGATTGTTGTCACTGGGATGGTGTCCAGCTTTCCTTGATTCGCCAGGAGGTCCATTATAGGAGAGATTGTTGTCACTGGGATGGTGTTCAGCTTTCCTTGATTCGCCAGGAGGTCCATTATAGGAGAGATTGTTGTCACTGGGATGGTGTCCAGCTTTCCTTGATTCGCCAGGAGGTCCATTATAGGAGAGATTGTTGTCACTGGGGTGGTGTCCAGCTTTCCTTGATTCGCCAGGAGGTCCATTATAGGAGAGATTGTTGTCACTGGGATGGTGTTCAGCTTTCCTTGATTCGCCAGGAGGTCCATTATAGGAGAGATTGTTGTCACTGGGATGGTGTCCAGCTTTCCTTGATTCGCCAGGAGGTCCATTATAGGAGAGATTGTTGTCACTGGGATGGTGTCCAGCTTTCCTTGATTCGCCAGGAGGTCCATTATAGGAGAGATTGTTGTCACTGGGATGGTGTTCAGCTTTCCTTGATTCGACAGGAGGTCGATTATAGGAGAGATTGTTGTCACTGGGATGGTGTCCAGCTTTCCTTGATTCGCCAGGAGGTCCATTATAGGAGAGATTGTTGTCACTGGGATGGTGTCCAGCTTTCCTTGATTCGCCAGGAGGTCCATTATAGGAGAGATTGTTGTCACTGGGATGGTGTCCAGCTTTCCTTGATTCGCCAGGAGGTCCATTATAGGAGAGATTGTTGTCACTGGGATGGTGTCCAGCTTTCCTTGATTCGCCAGGAGGTCCATTATAGGAGAGATTGTTGTCACTGGGATGGTGTCCAGCTTTCCTTGATTCGCCAGGAGGTCGATTATAGGAGAGATTGTTGTCACTGGGATGGTGTTCAGCTTTCCTTGATTCGCCAGGAGGTCCATTATAGGAGAGATTGTTGTCACTGGGATGGTGTCCAGCTTTCCTTGATTCGCCAGGAGGTCCATTATAGGAGAGATTGTTGTCACTGGGATGGTGTTCAGCTTTCCTTGATTCGCCAGGAGGTCCATTATAGGAGAGATTGTTGTCACTGGGATGGTGTCCAGCTTTCCTTGATTCGCCAGGAGGTCCATTATAGGAGAGATTGTTGTCACTGGGATGGTGTCCAGCTTTCCTTGATTCGCCAGGAGGTCCATTATAGGAGAGATTGTTGTCACTGGGATGGTGTCCAGCTTTCCTTGATTCGCCAGGAGGTCCATTATAGGAGAGATTGTTGTCACTGGGATGGTGTCCAGCTTTCCTTGATTCGCCAGGAGGTCCATTATCGGAGAGATTGTTGTCACTGGGATGGTGTCCAGCTTTCCTTGATTCGCCAGGAGGTCTATTATAGGAGAGATTGTTGTCACTGGGATGGTGTCCAGCTTTCCTTGATTCGCCAGGAGGTCCATTATAGGAGAGATTGTTGTCACTGGGATGGTGTTCAGCTTTCCTTGATTCGCCAGGAGGTCCATTATAGGAGAGATTGTTGTCACTGGGATGTGTCCAGCTTTCCTTGATTCGCCTGGAGGTCCATTATAGGAGAGATTGTTGTCACTGGGATGGTGTTCAGCTTTCCTTGATTCGCCAGGAGGTCCATTATAGGAGAGATTGTTGTCACTGGGATGGTGTCCAGCTTTCCTTGATTCGCCAGAAGGTCCATTATAGGAGAGATTGTTGTCACTGGGATGGTGTCCAGCTTTCCTTGATTCGCCAGGAGGTCCATTATAGGAGAGATTGTTGTCACTGGGATGGTGTTCAGCTTTCCTTGATTCGCCAGGAGGTCCATTATAGGATAGATTGTTGTCACTGGGATGGTGTCCAGCTTTCCTTGATTCGCCAGGAGGTCCATTATAGGAGAGATTGTTGTCACTGGGATGGTGTTCAGCTTTCCTTGATTCGCCAGGAGGTCCATTATAGGAGAGATTGGTGTCACTGGGATGGTGTCCAGCTTTCCTTGATTCGCCAGGAGGTCCATTATAGGAGAGATTGTTGTCACTGGGATGGTGTCCAGCTTTCCTTGATTCGCCTGGAGGTCCATTATAGGAGAGATTGTTGTCACTGGGATGGTGTCCAGCTTGCCTTGATTCGCCAGGAGGTCCATTATAGGAGAGATTGTTGTCACTGGGATGGTGTCCAGCTTTCCTTGATTCGCCAGGAGGTCCATTATAGGAGAGATTGTTGTCACTGGGATGGTGTCCAGCTTTCCTTGATACGCCAGGAGGTCCATTATAGGAGAGATTGTTGTCACTGGGATGGTGTTCAGCTTTCCTTGATTCGCCAGGAGGTCCATTATAGGAGAGATTGTTGTCACTGGGATGGTGTTCAGCTTTCCTTGATTCGCCAGGAGGTCCATTATAGGAGAGATTGTTGTCACTGGGATGGTGTCCAGCTTTCCTTGATTCGCCAGGAGGTCCATTATAGGAGAGATTGTTGTCACTGGGATGGTGTCCAGCTTTCCTTGATTCGCCAGGAGGTCCATTATAGGTGAGATTGTTGTCACTGGGATGGTGTTCAGCTTTCCTTGATTCGCCAGGAGGTCCATTATAGGAGAGTTTGTTGTCACTGGGATGGTGTTCAGCTTTCCTTGATTCGCCAGGAGGTCCATTATAGGAGAGATTGTTGTCACTGGGATGGTGTTCAGCTTTCCTTGATTCGCCAGGAGGTCCATTATAGGAGAGATTGTTGACACTGGGATGGTGTTCAGCTTTCCTTGATTCGCCAGGAGGTCCATTATAGGAGAGATTGTTGTCACTGGGATGGTGTCCAGCTTTCCTTGATTCGCCAGGAGGTCCATTATAGGAGAGATTGATGTCACTGGGATGGTGTCCAGCTTTCCTTGATTCGCCTGGAGGTCCATTATAGGAGAGATTGTTGTCACTGGGATGGTGTTCAGCTTTCCTTGATTCGCCAGGAGGTCTATTATAGGAGAGATTGTTGTCACTGGGATGGTGTTCAGCTTTCCTTGATTCGCCAGGAGGTCCATTATAGGAGAGATTGTTGTCACAGGGATGGTGTCCAGCTTTCCTTGATTCGCCTGGAGGTCCATTATAGGAGAGATTGTTGTCACTGGGATGGTGTTCAGCTTTCCTTGATTCGCCAGGAGGTCCATTATAGGAGAGATTGTTGTCACTGGGATGGTGTTCAGCTTTCCTTGATTCGCCAGGAGGTCCATTATAGGAGAGTTTGTTGTCACTGGGATGGTGTTCAGCTTTCCTTGATTCGCTAGGAGGTCCATTATAGGAGAGATTGTTGTCACTGGGATGGTGTGCAGCTTTCCTTGATTCGCCAGGAGGTCCATTATAGGAGAGATTGTTGTCACTGGGGTGGTGTTCAGCTTTCCTTGATTCGCCAGGAGGTCCATTATAGGAGAGATTGTTGTCACTGGGATGGTGTTCAGCTTTCCTTGATTCGCCAGGAGGTCCATTATAGGAGAGATTGTTGTCACTGGGATGGTGTCCAGCTTTCCTTGATTCGCCAGGAGGTCCATTATAGGAGAGATTGTTGTCACTGGGATGGTGTCCAGCTTTCCTTGATTCGCCAGGAGGTCCATTATAGGAGAGATTGTTGTCACTGGGAAGGTGTCCAGCTTTCCTTGATTCGCCAGGAGGTCCATTATAGGAGAGATTCGTTGTCACTCGGATGGTGTCCAGCTTTTCTTGATTCGCCAGAAGGTCCATTGTAGGAGAGATTGTTGTCACTGGGATGGTGTCCAGCTTTCCTTGATTCGCCAGGAGGTCCATTATAGGAGAGATTGTTGTCACTGGGATGGTGTTCAGCTTTCCTTGATTCGCCAGGAGGTCCATTATAGGAGAGATTGTTGTCACTGGGATGGTGTCCAGCTTTCCTTGATTCGCCTGGAGGTCCATTATAGGAGAGATTGTTGTCACTGGGATGGTGTCCAGCTTTCCTTGATTCGCCAGGAGGTCCATTATAGGAGAGATTGTTGTCACTGGGATGGTGTCCAGCTTTCCTTGATTCGCCAGGAGGTCCATTATAGAAGAGATTGTTGTCACTGGGATGGTGTCCAGCTTTCCTTGATTCGCCAGGAGGTCCATTATAGGAGAGATTGTTGTCACTGGGATGGTGTTCAGCTTTCCTTGATTCGCCAGGAGGTCCATTATAGGAGAGATTGTTGTCACTGGGATGGTGTGCAGCTTTCCTTGATTCGCCTGGAGGTCCATTATAGGAGAGATTGTTGTCACTGGGATGGTGTACAGCTTTCCTTGATTCGCCAGGAGGTCCATTATAGGAGAGATTGTTGTCACTGGGATGGTGTCCAGCTTTCCTTGATTCGCCAGGAGGTCCATTATAGGAGAGATTGTTGTCACTGGGATGGTGTTCAGCTTTCCTTGATTCGCCAGGAGGTCCATTATAGGAGAGATTGTTGTCACTGGGATGGTGTCCAGCTTTCCTTGATTCGCCAGGAGGTCCATTATAGGAGAGATTGTTGTCACTGGGATTGTGTCCAGCTTTCCTTGATTCGCCAGGAGGTCGATTATAGGAGAGATTGTTGTCACTGGGATGGTGTTCAGCTTTCCTTGATTCGCCAGGAGGTCCATTATAGGAGAGATTGTTGTCACTGGGATGGTGTTCAGCTTTCCTTGATTCGCCAGGAGGTCCATTATAGGAGAGATTGTTGTCACTGGGATGGTGTCCAGCTTTCCTTGATTCGCCTGGAGGTCCATTATAGGAGAGATTGTTGTCACTGGGATGGTGTCCAGCTTTCCTTGATTCGCCAGGAGGTCCATTATAGGAGAGATTGTTGTCACTGGGATGGTGTCCAGCTTTCCTTGATTCGCCAGGAGGTCCATTATAGGAGAGATTGTTGTCACTGGGATAGTGTTCAGCTTGCCTTGATTCGCCAGGAGGTCCATTATAGGAGAGATTGTTGTCACTGGGATGGTGTCCAGCTTTCCTTGATTCGCCAGGAGGTCCATTATAGGAGAGATTGTTGTCACTGGGATGGTGTCCAGCTTTCCTTGATTCGCCAGGAGGTCCATTATAGGAGAGATTGTTGTCACTGGGATGGTGTCCAGCTTTCCTTGATTCGCCTGGAGGTCCATTATAGGAGAGATTGTTGTCACTGGGATGGTGTCCAGCTTTCCTTGATTCGCCAGGAGGTCCATTATAGGAGAGATTGTTGTCACTGGGATGGTGTTCAGCTTTCCTTGATTCGCCAGGAGGTCCATTATAGGAGAGATTGTTGTCACTGGGATGGTGTTCAGCTTTCCTTGATTCGCCAGGAGGTCCATTATAGGAGAGATTGTTGTCACTGGGATGGTGTCCAGCTTTCCTTGATTCGCCTGGAGGTCCATTATAGGAGAGATTGTTGTCACTGGGATGGTGTCCAGCTTTCCTTGATTCGCCAGGAGGTCCATTATAGGAGAGATTGTTGTCACTGGGATGGTGTCCAGCTTTCCTTGATTCGCCAGGAAGTCCATTATAGGAGAGATTGTTGTCACTGGGATGGTCTTCAGCTTGCCTTGATTCGCCAGGAGGTCCACTATAGGAGAGATTGTTGTCACTGGGGTGGTATCCAGCTTTCCTTGATTCGCCAGGAGGTCCATTATAGGAGAGATTGTTGTCACTGGGATGGTGTCCAGCTTTCCTTGATTCGCCTGGAGGTCCATTATAGGAGAGATTGTTGTCACTGGGATGGTGTTCAGCTTTCCTTGATTCGCCAGGAGGTCCATTATAGGAGAGATTGTTGTCACTGGGATGGTGTCCAGCTTTCCTTGATTCGCCAGGAGGTCCATTATAGGAGAGATTGTTGTCACTGGGATGGTGTCCAGCTTTCCTTGATTCGCCAGGAGGTCCATTATAGGAGAGATTGTTGTCACTGGGATGGTGTCCAGCTTTCCTTGATTCGCCAGGAGGTCCATTATAGGAGAGATTGTTGTCACTGGGATGGTGTCCAGCTTTCCTTGATTCGCCAGGAGGTCCATTATAGGAGAGGTTGTTGTCACTGGGATGGTGTTCAGCTTTCCTTGATTCGCCAGGAGGTCCATTATAGGAGAGATTGTTGTCACTGGGAAGGTGTCCAGCTTTCCTTGATTCGCCAGGAGGTCCATTATAGGAGAGATTGTTGACACTGGGATGGTGTCCAGCTTTCCTTGATTCGCCAGGAGGTCCATTATAGGAGAGATTGTTGTCACTGGGATGGTGTCCAGCTTTCCTTGATTCGCCAGGAGGTCCATTATAGGAGAGATTGTTGTCACTGGGATGGTGTTCAGCTTTCCTTGATTCGCCAGGAGGTCCATTATAGGAGAGATTGTTGTCACTGGGATGGTGTTCAGCTTTCCTTGATTCGCCAGGAGGTCCATTATAGGAGAGATTGTTGTCACTGGGATGGTGTTCAGCTTTCCTTGATTCGCCAGGAGGTCCATTATAGGAGAGATTGTTGACACTGGGATGGTGTTCAGCTTTCCTTGATTCGCCAGGAGGTCCATTATAGGAGAGATTGTTGTCACTGGGATGGTGTCCAGCTTTCCTTGATTCGCCAGGAGGTCCATTATAGGAGAGATTGATGTCACTGGGATGGTGTCCAGCTTTCCTTGATTCGCCTGGAGGTCCATTATAGGAGAGATTGTTGTCACTGGGATGGTGTTCAGCTTTCCTTGATTCGCCAGGAGGTCTATTATAGGAGAGATTGTTGTCACTGGGATGGTGTTCAGCTTTCCTTGATTCGCCAGGAGGTCCATTATAGGAGAGATTGTTGTCACAGGGATGGTGTCCAGCTTTCCTTGATTCGCCTGGAGGTCCATTATAGGAGAGATTGTTGTCACTGGGATGGTGTTCAGCTTTCCTTGATTCGCCAGGAGGTCCATTATAGGAGAGATTGTTGTCACTGGGATGGTGTTCAGCTTTCCTTGATTCGCCAGGAGGTCCATTATAGGAGAGTTTGTTGTCACTGGGATGGTGTTCAGCTTTCCTTGATTCGCTAGGAGGTCCATTATAGGAGAGATTGTTGTCACTGGGATGGTGTGCAGCTTTCCTTGATTCGCCAGGAGGTCCATTATAGGAGAGATTGTTGTCACTGGGGTGGTGTTCAGCTTTCCTTGATTCGCCAGGAGGTCCATTATAGGAGAGATTGTTGTCACTGGGATGGTGTTCAGCTTTCCTTGATTCGCCAGGAGGTCCATTATAGGAGAGATTGTTGTCACTGGGATGGTGTCCAGCTTTCCTTGATTCGCCAGGAGGTCCATTATAGGAGAGATTGTTGTCACTGGGATGGTGTCCAGCTTTCCTTGATTCGCCAGGAGGTCCATTATAGGAGAGATTGTTGTCACTGGGAAGGTGTCCAGCTTTCCTTGATTCGCCAGGAGGTCCATTATAGGAGAGATTCGTTGTCACTCGGATGGTGTCCAGCTTTTCTTGATTCGCCAGAAGGTCCATTGTAGGAGAGATTGTTGTCACTGGGATGGTGTCCAGCTTTCCTTGATTCGCCAGGAGGTCCATTATAGGAGAGATTGTTGTCACTGGGATGGTGTTCAGCTTTCCTTGATTCGCCAGGAGGTCCATTATAGGAGAGATTGTTGTCACTGGGATGGTGTCCAGCTTTCCTTGATTCGCCTGGAGGTCCATTATAGGAGAGATTGTTGTCACTGGGATGGTGTCCAGCTTTCCTTGATTCGCCAGGAGGTCCATTATAGGAGAGATTGTTGTCACTGGGATGGTGTCCAGCTTTCCTTGATTCGCCAGGAGGTCCATTATAGAAGAGATTGTTGTCACTGGGATGGTGTCCAGCTTTCCTTGATTCGCCAGGAGGTCCATTATAGGAGAGATTGTTGTCACTGGGATGGTGTTCAGCTTTCCTTGATTCGCCAGGAGGTCCATTATAGGAGAGATTGTTGTCACTGGGATGGTGTGCAGCTTTCCTTGATTCGCCTGGAGGTCCATTATAGGAGAGATTGTTGTCACTGGGATGGTGTCCAGCTTTCCTTGATTCGCCAGGAGGTCCATTATAGGAGAGATTGTTGTCACTGGGATGGTGTCCAGCTTTCCTTGATTCGCCAGGAGGTCCATTATAGGAGAGATTGTTGTCACTGGGATGGTGTTCAGCTTTCCTTGATTCGCCAGGAGGTCCATTATAGGAGAGATTGTTGTCACTGGGATGGTGTCCAGCTTTCCTTGATTCGCCAGGAGGTCCATTATAGGAGAGATTGTTGTCACTGGGATTGTGTCCAGCTTTCCTTGATTCGCCAGGAGTCGATTATAGGAGAGATTGTTGTCACTGGGATGGTGTTCAGCTTTCCTTGATTCGCCAGGAGGTCCATTATAGGAGAGATTGTTGTCACTGGGATGGTGTTCAGCTTTCCTTGATTCGCCAGGAGGTCCATTATAGGAGAGATTGTTGTCACTGGGATGGTGTCCAGCTTTCCTTGATTCGCCTGGAGGTCCATTATAGGAGAGATTGTTGTCACTGGGATGGTGTCCAGCTTTCCTTGATTCGCCAGGAGGTCCATTATAGGAGAGATTGTTGTCACTGGGATGGTGTCCAGCTTTCCTTGATTCGCCAGGAGGTCCATTATAGGAGAGATTGTTGTCACTGGGATAGTGTTCAGCTTGCCTTGATTCGCCAGGAGGTCCATTATAGGAGAGATTGTTGTCACTGGGATGGTGTCCAGCTTTCCTTGATTCGCCAGGAGGTCCATTATAGGAGAGATTGTTGTCACTGGGATGGTGTCCAGCTTTCCTTGATTCGCCAGGAGGTCCATTATAGGAGAGATTGTTGTCACTGGGATGGTGTCCAGCTTTCCTTGATTCGCCTGGAGGTCCATTATAGGAGAGATTGTTGTCACTGGGATGGTGTCCAGCTTTCCTTGATTCGCCAGGAGGTCCATTATAGGAGAGATTGTTGTCACTGGGATGGTGTTCAGCTTTCCTTGATTCGCCAGGAGGTCCATTATAGGAGAGATTGTTGTCACTGGGATGGTGTTCAGCTTTCCTTGATTCGCCAGGAGGTCCATTATAGGAGAGATTGTTGTCACTGGGATGGTGTCCAGCTTTCCTTGATTCGCCTGGAGGTCCATTATAGGAGAGATTGTTGTCACTGGGATGGTGTCCAGCTTTCCTTGATTCGCCAGGAGGTCCATTATAGGAGAGATTGTTGTCACTGGGATGGTGTCCAGCTTTCCTTGATTCGCCAGGAAGTCCATTATAGGAGAGATTGTTGTCACTGGGATGGTCTTCAGCTTGCCTTGATTCGCCAGGAGGTCCACTATAGGAGAGATTGTTGTCACTGGGGTGGTATCCAGCTTTCCTTGATTCGCCAGGAGGTCCATTATAGGAGAGATTGTTGTCACTGGGATGGTGTCCAGCTTTCCTTGATTCGCCTGGAGGTCCATTATAGGAGAGATTGTTGTCACTGGGATGGTGTTCAGCTTTCCTTGATTCGCCAGGAGGTCCATTATAGGAGAGATTGTTGTCACTGGGATGGTGTCCAGCTTTCCTTGATTCGCCAGGAGGTCCATTATAGGAGAGATTGTTGTCACTGGGATGGTGTCCAGCTTTCCTTGATTCGCCAGGAGGTCCATTATAGGAGAGATTGTTGTCACTGGGATGGTGTCCAGCTTTCCTTGATTCGCCAGGAGGTCCATTATAGGAGAGATTGTTGTCACTGGGATGGTGTCCAGCTTTCCTTGATTCGCCAGGAGGTCCATTATAGGAGAGGTTGTTGTCACTGGGATGGTGTTCAGCTTTCCTTGATTCGCCAGGAGGTCCATTATAGGAGAGATTGTTGTCACTGGGAAGGTGTCCAGCTTTCCTTGATTCGCCAGGAGGTCCATTATAGGAGAGATTGTTGACACTGGGATGGTGTCCAGCTTTCCTTGATTCGCCAGGAGGTCCATTATAGGAGAGATTGTTGTCACTGGGATGGTGTCCAGCTTTCCTTGATTCGCCAGGAGGTCCATTATAGGAGAGATTGTTGTCACTGGGATGGTGTTCAGCTTTCCTTGATTCGCCAGGAGGTCCATTATAGGAGAGATTGTTGTCACTGGGATGGTGTCCAGCTTTCCTTGATTCGCCAGGAGGTCCATTATAGGAGAGATTGTTGTCACTGGGATTGTGTCCAGCTTTCCTTGATTCGCCAGGAGGTCGATTATAGGAGAGATTGTTGTCACTGGGATGGTGTTCAGCTTTCCTTGATTCGCCAGGAGGTCCATTATAGGAGAGATTGTTGTCACTGGGATGGTGTTCAGCTTTCCTTGATTCGCCAGGAGGTCCATTATAGGAGAGATTGTTGTCACTGGGATGGTGTCCAGCTTTCCTTGATTCGCCTGGAGGTCCATTATAGGAGAGATTGTTGTCACTGGGATGGTGTCCAGCTTTCCTTGATTCGCCAGGAGGTCCATTATAGGAGAGATTGTTGTCACTGGGATGGTGTCCAGCTTTCCTTGATTCGCCAGGAGGTCCATTATAGGAGAGATTGTTGTCACTGGGATGGTGTTCAGCTTGCCTTGATTCGCCAGGAGGTCCATTATAGGAGAGATTGTTGTCACTGGGATGGTGTCCAGCTTTCCTTGATTCGCCAGGAGGTCCATTATAGGAGAGATTGTTGTCACTGGGATGGTGTCCAGCTTTCCTTGATTCGCCAGGAGGTCCATTATAGGAGAGATTGTTGTCACTGGGATGGTGTCCAGCTTTCCTTGATTCGCCTGGAGGTCCATTATAGGAGAGATTGTTGTCACTGGGATGGTGTCCAGCTTTCCTTGATTCGCCAGGAGGTCCATTATAGGAGAGATTGTTGTCACTGGGATGGTGTTCAGCTTTCCTTGATTCGCCAGGAGGTCCATTATAGGAGAGATTGTTGTCACTGGGATGGTGTTCAGCTTTCCTTGATTCGCCAGGAGGTCCATTATAGGAGAGATTGTTGTCACTGGGATGGTGTCCAGCTTTCCTTGATTCGCCTGGAGGTCCATTATAGGAGAGATTGTTGTCACTGGGATGGTGTCCAGCTTTCCTTGATTCGCCAGGAGGTCCATTATAGGAGAGATTGTTGTCACTGGGATGGTGTCCAGCTTTCCTTGATTCGCCAGGAAGTCCATTATAGGAGAGATTGTTGTCACTGGGATGGTGTTCAGCTTGCCTTAATTCGCCAGGAGGTCCACTATAGGAGAGATTGTTGTCACTGGGGTGGTATCCAGCTTTCCTTGATTCGCCAGGAGGTCCATTATAGGAGAGATTGTTGTCACTGGGATGGTGTCCAGCTTTCCTTGATTCGCCTGGAGGTCCATTATAGGAGAGATTGTTGTCACTGGGATGGTGTTCAGCTTTCCTTGATTCGCCAGGAGGTCCATTATAGGAGAGATTGTTGTCACTGGGATGGTGTCCAGCTTTCCTTGATTCGCCAGGAGGTCCATTATAGGAGAGATTGTTGTCACTGGGATGGTGTCCAGCTTTCCTTGATTCGCCAGGAGGTCCATTATAGGAGAGATTGTTGTCACTGGGATGGTGTCCAGCTTTCCTTGATTCGCCAGGAGGTCCATTATAGGAGAGATTGTTGTCACTGGGATGGTGTCCAGCTTTCCTTGATTCGCCAGGAGGTCCATTATAGGAGAGGTTGTTGTCACTGGGATGGTGTTCAGCTTTCCTTGATTCGCCAGGAGGTCCATTATAGGAGAGATTGTTGTCACTGGGATGGTGTCCAGCTTTCCTTGATTCGCCAGGAGGTCCATTATAGGAGAGATTGTTGTCACTGGGATGGTGTCCAGCTTTCCTTGATTCGCCAGGAGGTCCATTATAGGAGAGATTGTTGTCACTGGGATGGTGTCCAGCTTTCCTTGATTCGCCAGGAGGTCCATTATAGGAGAGATTGTTGTCACTGGGATGGGGTCCAGCTTTCCTTGATTCGCCAGGAGGTCCATTATAGGAGAGATTGTTGTCACTGGGATGGTGTCCAGCTTTCCTTGATTCGCCAGGAGGTCTATTATAGGAGAGATTGTTGTCACTGGGATGGTGTCCAGCTTTCCGTGATTCGCCAGGAGGTCCATTATAGGAGAGATTGTTGTCACTGGGATGGTGTCCAGCTTTCCTTGATTCGCCAGGAGGTCCATTATAGGAGAGATTGTTGTCACTGGGATGGTGTTCAGCTTTCCTTGATTCGCCAGGCGGTCCATTATAGGAGAGATTGTTGTCACTGGGATGGTGTCCAGCTTTCCTTGATTCGCCAGGAGGTCCATTATAGGAGAGATTGTTGTCACTGGGATGGTGTCCAGCTTTCCTTGATTCGCCAGGAGGTCCATTATAGGAGAGATTGTTGTCACTGGGATGGTGTCCAGCTTTCCTTGATTCGCCAGGAGGTCCATTATAGGAGAGATTGTTGTCACTGTGATGGTGTCCAGCTTTCCTTGATTCGCCTGGAGGTCCATTATAGGAGAGATTGTTGTCACTGGGATGTTGTCCAGCTTTCCTTGATTCGCAAGGAGGTCCATTATAGGAGAGATTGTTGTCACTGGGATGGTGTCCAGCTTTCCTTGATTCGCCAGGAGGTCCATTATAGGAGAGATTGTTGTCACTGGGATGGTGTTCAGCTTGCCTTGATTCGCCAGGAGGTCCATTATAGGAGAGATTGTTGTCACTGGGATGGTGTCCAGCTTTCCTTGATTCGCCAGGAGGTCCATTATAGGAGAGATTGTTGTCACTGGGATGGTGTCCAGCTTTCCTTGATTCGCCAGGAGGTCCATTATAGGAGAGATTGTTGTCACTGGGATGGTGTCCAGCTTTCCTTGATTCGCCAGGAGGTCCATTATAGGAGAGATTGTTGTCACTGGGATGGTGTCCAGCTTTCCTTGATTCGCCTGGAGGTCCATTATAGGAGAGATTGTTGTCACTGGGATGGTGTCCAGCTTTCCTTGATTCGCCAGGAGGTCCATTATAGGAGAGATTGTTGTCACTGGGATGGTGTTCAGCTTTCCTTGATTCGCCAGGAGGTCCATTATAGGAGAGATTGTTGTCACTGGGATGGTGTTCAGCTTTCCTTGATTCGCCAGGAGGTCCATTATAGGAGAGATTGTTGTCACTGGGATGGTGTCCAGCTTTCCTTGATTCGCCTGGAGGTCCATTATAGGAGAGATTGTTGTCACTGGGATGGTGTCCAGCTTTCCTTGATTCGCCAGGAGGTCCATTATAGGAGAGATTGTTGTCACTGGGATGGTGTCCAGCTTTCCTTGATTCGCCAGGAAGTCCATTATAGGAGAGATTGTTGTCACTGGGATGGTCTTCAGCTTGCCTTGATTCGCCAGGAGGTCCACTATAGGAGAGATTGTTGTCACTGGGGTGGTATCCAGCTTTCCTTGATTCGCCAGGAGGTCCATTATAGGAGAGATTGTTGTCACTGGGATGGTGTCCAGCTTTCCTTGATTCGCCTGGAGGTCCATTATAGGAGAGATTGTTGTCACTGGGATGGTGTTCAGCTTTCCTTGATTCGCCAGGAGGTCCATTATAGGAGAGATTGTTGTCACTGGGATGGTGTCCAGCTTTCCTTGATTCGCCAGGAGGTCCATTATAGGAGAGATTGTTGTCACTGGGATGGTGTCCAGCTTTCCTTGATTCGCCAGGAGGTCCATTATAGGAGAGATTGTTGTCACTGGGATGGTGTCCAGCTTTCCTTGATTCGCCAGGAGGTCCATTATAGGAGAGATTGTTGTCACTGGGATGGTGTCCAGCTTTCCTTGATTCGCCAGGAGGTCCATTATAGGAGAGGTTGTTGTCACTGGGATGGTGTTCAGCTTTCCTTGATTCGCCAGGAGGTCCATTATAGGAGAGATTGTTGTCACTGGGAAGGTGTCCAGCTTTCCTTGATTCGCCAGGAGGTCCATTATAGGAGAGGTTGTTGTCACTGGGATGGTGTCCAGCTTTCCTTGATTCGCCAGGAGGTCCATTATAGGAGAGATTGTTGTCACTGGGATGGTGTCCAGCTTTCCTTGATTCGCCAGGAGGTCCATTATAGGAGAGATTGTTGTCACTGGGATGGTGTTCAGCTTTCCTTGATTCGCCAGGAGGTCCATTATAGGAGAGATTGTTGTCACTGGGATGGTGTCCAGCTTTCCTTGATTCGCCAGGAGGTCCATTATAGGAGAGATTGTTGTCACTGGGATTGTGTCCAGCTTTCCTTGATTCGCCAGGAGGTCGATTATAGGAGAGATTGTTGTCACTGGGATGGTGTTCAGCTTTCCTTGATTCGCCAGGAGGTCCATTATAGGAGAGATTGTTGTCACTGGGATGGTGTTCAGCTTTCCTTGATTCGCCAGGAGGTCCATTATAGGAGAGATTGTTGTCACTGGGATGGTGTCCAGCTTTCCTTGATTCGCCTGGAGGTCCATTATAGGAGAGATTGTTGTCACTGGGATGGTGTCCAGCTTTCCTTGATTCGCCAGGAGGTCCATTATAGGAGAGATTGTTGTCACTGGGATGGTGTCCAGCTTTCCTTGATTCGCCAGGAGGTCCATTATAGGAGAGATTGTTGTCACTGGGATGGTGTTCAGCTTGCCTTGATTCGCCAGGAGGTCCATTATAGGAGAGATTGTTGTCACTGGGATGGTGTCCAGCTTTCCTTGATTCGCCAGGAGGTCCATTATAGGAGAGATTGTTGTCACTGGGATGGTGTCCAGCTTTCCTTGATTCGCCAGGAGGTCCATTATAGGAGAGATTGTTGTCACTGGGATGGTGTCCAGCTTTCCTTGATTCGCCTGGAGGTCCATTATAGGAGAGATTGTTGTCACTGGGATGGTGTCCAGCTTTCCTTGATTCGCCAGGAGGTCCATTATAGGAGAGATTGTTGTCACTGGGATGGTGTTCAGCTTTCCTTGATTCGCCAGGAGGTCCATTATAGGAGAGATTGTTGTCACTGGGATGGTGTTCAGCTTTCCTTGATTCGCCAGGAGGTCCATTATAGGAGAGATTGTTGTCACTGGGATGGTGTCCAGCTTTCCTTGATTCGCCTGGAGGTCCATTATAGGAGAGATTGTTGTCACTGGGATGGTGTCCAGCTTTCCTTGATTCGCCAGGAGGTCCATTATAGGAGAGATTGTTGTCACTGGGATGGTGTCCAGCTTTCCTTGATTCGCCAGGAAGTCCATTATAGGAGAGATTGTTGTCACTGGGATGGTGTTCAGCTTGCCTTGATTCGCCAGGAGGTCCACTATAGGAGAGATTGTTGTCACTGGGGTGGTATCCAGCTTTCCTTGATTCGCCAGGAGGTCCATTATAGGAGAGATTGTTGTCACTGGGATGGTGTCCAGCTTTCCTTGATTCGCCTGGAGGTCCATTATAGGATAGATTGTTGTCACTGGGATGGTGTTCAGCTTTCCTTGATTCGCCAGGAGGTCCATTATAGGAGAGATTGTTGTCACTGGGATGGTGTCCAGCTTTCCTTGATTCGCCAGGAGGTCCATTATAGGAGAGATTGTTGTCACTGGGATGGTGTCCAGCTTTCCTTGATTCGCCAGGAGGTCCATTATAGGAGAGATTGTTGTCACTGGGATGGTGTCCAGCTTTCCTTGATTCGCCAGGAGGTCCATTATAGGAGAGATTGTTGTCACTGGGATGGTGTCCAGCTTTCCTTGATTCGCCAGGAGGTCCATTATAGGAGAGGTTGTTGTCACTGGGATGGTGTTCAGCTTTCCTTGATTCGCCAGGAGGTCCATTATAGGAGAGATTGTTGTCACTGGGATGGTGTCCAGCTTTCCTTGATTCGCCAGGAGGTCCATTATAGGAGAGATTGTTGTCACTGGGATGGTGTCCAGCTTTCCTTGATTCGCCAGGAGGTCCATTATAGGAGAGATTGTTGTCACTGGGATGGTGTCCAGCTTTCCTTGATTCGCCAGGAGGTCCATTATAGGAGAGATTGTTGTCACTGGGATGGGGTCCAGCTTTCCTTGATTCGCCAGGAGGTCCATTATAGGAGAGATTGTTGTCACTGGGATGGTGTCCAGCTTTCCTTGATTCGCCAGGAGGTCTATTATAGGAGAGATTGTTGTCACTGGGATGGTGTCCAGCTTTCCGTGATTCGCCAGGAGGTCCATTATAGGAGAGATTGTTGTCACTGGGATGGTGTCCAGCTTTCCTTGATTCGCCAGGAGGTCCATTATAGGAGAGATTGTTGTCACTGGGATGGTGTTCAGCTTTCCTTGATTCGCCAGGCGGTCCATTATAGGAGAGATTGTTGTCACTGGGATGGTGTCCAGCTTTCCTTGATTCGCCAGGAGGTCCATTATAGGAGAGATTGTTGTCACTGGGATGGTGTCCAGCTTTCCTTGATTCGCCAGGAGGTCCATTATAGGAGAGATTGTTGTCACTGGGATGGTGTCCAGCTTTCCTTGATTCGCCAGGAGGTCCATTATAGGAGAGATTGTTGTCACTGTGATGGTGTCCAGCTTTCCTTGATTCGCCTGGAGGTCCATTATAGGAGAGATTGTTGTCACTGGGATGGTGTCCAGCTTTCCTTGATTCGCAAGGAGGTCCATTATAGGAGAGATTGTTGTCACTGGGATGGTGTCCAGCTTTCCTTGATTCGCCAGGAGGTCGATTATAGGAGAGATTGTTGTCACTGGGATGGTGTTCAGCTTTCCTTGATTCGCCAGGAGGTCCATTATAGGAGAGATTGTTGTCACTGGGACGGTGTCCAGCTTTCCTTTATTCGCCAGGAGGTCCATTATAGGAGAGATTGTTGTCACTGGGATGGTGTTCAGCTTTCCTTGAATCGCCAGGAGGTCCATTATAGGAGAGATTGTTGTCACTGGGATGGTGTCCAGCTTT
The DNA here is from genome assembly GCA_031216915.1 of Pictodentalium vernedei. Lineage (NCBI taxonomy): Eukaryota > Metazoa > Mollusca > Scaphopoda > Dentaliida > Dentaliidae > Pictodentalium > Pictodentalium vernedei. The sequence continues at coordinate 42,221,265 of CM062294.1, forward strand.
CCTTGATTCGCCAGGAGGTCCATTATAGGAGAGATTGTTGTCACTGGGATGGTGTCCAGCTTTCCTTGATTCGCCAGGAGGTCCATTATAGGAGAGATTGTTGTCACTGGGATGGTGTCCAGCTTTCCTTGATTCGCCAGGAGGTCTATTATAGGAGAGATTGTTGTCACTGGGATGGTGTGCAGCTTTCCTTGATTCGCCAGGAGATCCATTATAGGAGAGATTGTTGTCACTGGGATGGTGTCCAGCTTTCCTTGATTCGCCAGGAGGTCCATTATAGGAGAGATTGTTGCCACTGGGATGGTGTCCAGCTTTCCTTGATTCGCCAGGAGGTCCATTATAGGAGAGATTGTTGTCACTGGGATGGTGTTCAGCTTTCCTTGATTCGCCAGGAGGTCCATTATAGGAGAGATTGTTGTCACTGGGATGGTGTCCAGCTTTCCTTGATTCGCCAGGAGGTCCATTATAGGAGAGATTGTTGTCACTGGGATGGTGTTCAGCTTTCCTTGATTCGCCAGGAGGTCCATTATAGGAGAGATTGTTGTCACTGGGATGGTGTCCAGCTTTCCTTGATTCGCCAGGAGGTCCATTATAGGAGAGATTGTTGTCACTGGGGTGGTGTCCAGCTTTCCTTGATTCGCCAGGAGGTCCATTATAGGAGAGATTGTTGTCACTGGGATGGTGTTCAGCTTTCCTTGATTCGCCAGGAGGTCCATTATAGGAGAGATTGTTGTCACTGGGATGGTGTCCAGCTTTCCTTGATTCGCCAGGAGGTCCATTATAGGAGAGATTGTTGTCACTGGGATGGTGTCCAGCTTTCCTTGATTCGCCAGGAGGTCCATTATAGGAGAGATTGTTGTCACTGGGATGGTGTTCAGCTTTCCTTGATTCGCCAGGAGGTCGATTATAGGAGAGATTGTTGTCACTGGGATGGTGTCCAGCTTTCCTTGATTCGCCAGGAGGTCCATTATAGGAGAGATTGTTGTCACTGGGATGGTGTCCAGCTTTCCTTGATTCGCCAGGAGGTCCATTATAGGAGAGATTGTTGTCACTGGGATGGTGTCCAGCTTTCCTTGATTCGCCAGGAGGTCCATTATAGGAGAGATTGTTGTCACTGGGATGGTGTCCAGCTTTCCTTGATTCGCCAGGAGGTCCATTATAGGAGAGATTGTTGTCACTGGGATGGTGTCCAGCTTTCCTTGATTCGCCAGGAGGTCGATTATAGGAGAGATTGTTATCACTGGGATGGTGTTCAGCTTTCCTTGATTCGCCAGGAGGTCCATTATAGGAGAGATTGTTGTCACTGGGATGGTGTCCAGCTTTCCTTGATTCGCCAGGAGGTCCATTATAGGAGAGATTGTTGTCACTGGGATGGTGTTCAGCTTTCCTTGATTCGCCAGGAGGTCCATTATAGGAGAGATTGTTGTCACTGGGATGGTGTCCAGCTTTCCTTGATTCGCCAGGAGGTCCATTATAGGAGAGATTGTTGTCACTGGGATGGTGTCCAGCTTTCCTTGATTCGCCAGGAGGTCCATTATAGGAGAGATTGTTGTCACTGGGATGGTGTCCAGCTTTCCTTGATTCGCCAGGAGGTCCATTATAGGAGAGATTGTTGTCACTGGGATGGTGTCCAGCTTTCCTTGATTCGCCAGGAGGTCCATTATCGGAGAGATTGTTGTCACTGGGATGGTGTCCAGCTTTCCTTGATTCGCCAGGAGGTCTATTATAGGAGAGATTGTTGTCACTGGGATGGTGTCCAGCTTTCCTTGATTCGCCAGGAGGTCCATTATAGGAGAGATTGTTGTCACTGGGATGGTGTTCAGCTTTCCTTGATTCGCCAGGAGGTCCATTATAGGAGAGATTGTTGTCACTGGGATGTGTCCAGCTTTCCTTGATTCGCCTGGAGGTCCATTATAGGAGAGATTGTTGTCACTGGGATGGTGTTCAGCTTTCCTTGATTCGCCAGGAGGTCCATTATAGGAGAGATTGTTGTCACTGGGATGGTGTCCAGCTTTCCTTGATTCGCCAGAAGGTCCATTATAGGAGAGATTGTTGTCACTGGGATGGTGTCCAGCTTTCCTTGATTCGCCAGGAGGTCCATTATAGGAGAGATTGTTGTCACTGGGATGGTGTTCAGCTTTCCTTGATTCGCCAGGAGGTCCATTATAGGAGAGATTGTTGTCACTGGGATGGTGTTCAGCTTTCCTTGATTCGCCAGGAGGTCCATTATAGGAGAGATTGTTGTCACTGGGATGGTGTCCAGCTTTCCTTGATTCGCCAGGAGGTCCATTATAGGAGAGATTGTTGTCACTGGGATGGTGTCCAGCTTTCCTTGATTCGCCAGGAGGTCCATTATAGGAGAGATTGTTGTCACTGGGATGGTGTTCAGCTTTCCTTGATTCGCCAGGAGGTCGATTATAGGAGAGATTGTTGTCACTGGGATGGTGTCCAGCTTTCCTTGATTCGCCAGGAGGTCCATTATAGGAGAGATTGTTGTCACTGGGATGGTGTCCAGCTTTCCTTGATTCGCCAGGAGGTCCATTATAGGAGAGATTGTTGTCACTGGGATGGTGTCCAGCTTTCCTTGATTCGCCAGGAGGTCCATTATAGGAGAGATTGTTGTCACTGGGATGGTGTCCAGCTTTCCTTGATTCGCCAGGAGGTCCATTATAGGAGAGATTGTTGTCACTGGGATGGTGTCCAGCTTTCCTTGATTCGCCAGGAGGTCGATTATAGGAGAGATTGTTATCACTGGGATGGTGTTCAGCTTTCCTTGATTCGCCAGGAGGTCCATTATAGGAGAGATTGTTGTCACTGGGATGGTGTCCAGCTTTCCTTGATTCGCCAGGAGGTCCATTATAGGAGAGATTGTTGTCACTGGGATGGTGTTCAGCTTTCCTTGATTCGCCAGGAGGTCCATTATAGGAGAGATTGTTGTCACTGGGATGGTGTCCAGCTTTCCTTGATTCGCCAGGAGGTCCATTATAGGAGAGATTGTTGTCACTGGGATGGTGTCCAGCTTTCCTTGATTCGCCAGGAGGTCCATTATAGGAGAGATTGTTGTCACTGGGATGGTGTCCAGCTTTCCTTGATTCGCCAGGAGGTCCATTATAGGAGAGATTGTTGTCACTGGGATGGTGTCCAGCTTTCCTTGATTCGCCAGGAGGTCCATTATCGGAGAGATTGTTGTCACTGGGATGGTGTCCAGCTTTCCTTGATTCGCCAGGAGGTCTATTATAGGAGAGATTGTTGTCACTGGGATGGTGTCCAGCTTTCCTTGATTCGCCAGGAGGTCCATTATAGGAGAGATTGTTGTCACTGGGATGGTGTTCAGCTTTCCTTGATTCGCCAGGAGGTCCATTATAGGAGAGATTGTTGTCACTGGGATGTGTCCAGCTTTCCTTGATTCGCCTGGAGGTCCATTATAGGAGAGATTGTTGTCACTGGGATGGTGTTCAGCTTTCCTTGATTCGCCAGGAGGTCCATTATAGGAGAGATTGTTGTCACTGGGATGGTGTCCAGCTTTCCTTGATTCGCCAGAAGGTCCATTATAGGAGAGATTGTTGTCACTGGGATGGTGTCCAGCTTTCCTTGATTCGCCAGGAGGTCCATTATAGGAGAGATTGTTGTCACTGGGATGGTGTTCAGCTTTCCTTGATTCGCCAGGAGGTCCATTATAGGATAGATTGTTGTCACTGGGATGGTGTCCAGCTTTCCTTGATTCGCCAGGAGGTCCATTATAGGAGAGATTGTTGTCACTGGGATGGTGTTCAGCTTTCCTTGATTCGCCAGGAGGTCCATTATAGGAGAGATTGGTGTCACTGGGATGGTGTCCAGCTTTCCTTGATTCGCCAGGAGGTCCATTATAGGAGAGATTGTTGTCACTGGGATGGTGTCCAGCTTTCCTTGATTCGCCTGGAGGTCCATTATAGGAGAGATTGTTGTCACTGGGATGGTGTCCAGCTTGCCTTGATTCGCCAGGAGGTCCATTATAGGAGAGATTGTTGTCACTGGGATGGTGTCCAGCTTTCCTTGATTCGCCAGGAGGTCCATTATAGGAGAGATTGTTGTCACTGGGATGGTGTCCAGCTTTCCTTGATACGCCAGGAGGTCCATTATAGGAGAGATTGTTGTCACTGGGATGGTGTCCAGCTTTCCTTGATTCGCCTGGAGGACCATTATAGGAGAGATTGTTGTCACTGGGATGGTGTTCAGCTTTCCTTGATTCGCCAGGAGGTCCATTATAGGAGAGATTGTTGTCACTGGGGTGGTGTCCAGCTTTCCTTGATTCGCCAGGAGGTCCATTATAGGAGAGATTGTTGTCACTGGGATGGTGTCCAGCTTTCCTTGATTCGCCAGGAGGTCCATTATAGGAGAGATTGTTGTCACTGGGATGGTGTCCAGCTTTCCTTGATTCGCCAGGAGGTCCATTATAGGAGAGATTGTTGTCACTGGGATGGTGTCCAGCTTTCCTTGATTCGCCAGGAGGTCCATTATAGGAGAGATTGTTGTCACTGGGATGGTGTTCAGCTTTCCTTGATTCGCCAGGAGGTCCATTATAGGAGAGATTGTTGTCACTGGGATGGTGTCCAGCTTTCCTTGATTCGCCAGGAGGTCAATTATAGGAGAGATTGTTGTCACTGGGATGGTGTCCAGCTTTCCTTGATTCGCCAGGAGGTCCATTATAGGAGAGATTGTTGTCACTGGGATGGTGTCCAGCTTTCCTTGATTCGCCAGGAGGTCCATTATAGGAGAGATTGTTGTCACTGGGATGGTGTCCAGCTTTCTTTGATTCGCCAGGAGGTCCATTATAGGAGAGATTGTTGTCACTGGGATGGTGTTCAGCTTTCCTTGATTCGCCAGGAGGTCCATTATAGGAGAGATTGTTGTCACTGGGATGGTGTCCAGCTTTCCTTGATTCGCCAGGAGGTCCATTATAGGAGAGATTGTTGTCACTGGGATGGTGTCCAGCTTTCCTTGATTCGCCAGGAGGTCCATTATAGGAGAGATTGTTGTCACTGGGATGGTGTCCAGCTTTCCTTGATTCGCCAGCAGGTCCATTATAGGAGAGATTGTTGTCACTGGGATGGTGTCCAGCTTTCCTTGATTCACCAGGAGGTCCATTATAGGAGAGATTGTTGTCACTGGAATGGTGTCCAGCTTTCCTTGATTCGCCAGGAGGTCGATTATAGGAGAGATTGTTGTCACTGGGATGGTGTTCAGCTTTCCTTGATTCGCCAGGAGGTCCATTATAGGAGAGATTGTTGTCACTGGGATGGTGTCCAGCTTTCCTTGATTCGCCAGGAGGTCCATTATAGGAGAGATTGTTGTCACTGGGATGGTGTTCAGCTTTCCTTGATTCGCCAGGAGGTCCATTATAGGAGAGATTGTTGAAACTGGGATGGTGTCCAGCTTTCCTTGATTCGCCAGGAGGTCCATTATAGGAGAGATTGTTGTCACTGGGATGGTGTCCAGCTTTCCTTGATTCGCCAGGAGGTCCATTATAGGAGAGATTGTTGTCACTGGGATGGTGTCCAGCTTTCCTTGATTCGCCAGGAGGTCCATTATAGGAGAGATTGTTGTCACTGGGATGGTGTCCAGCTTTCCTTGATTCGCCAGGAGGTCCATTATCGGAGAGATTGTTGTCACTGGGATGGTGTCCAGCTTTCCTTGATTCGCCAGGAGGTCCATTATAGGAGAGATTGTTGTCACTGGGATGGTGTCCAGCTTTCCTTGATTCGCCAGGAGGTCCATTTTAGGAGAGATTGTTGTCACTGGGATGGTGTTCAGCTTTCCTTGATTCGCCAGGAGGTCCATTATAGGAGAGATTGTTGTCACTGGGATGGTGTCCAGCTTTCCTTGATTCGCCAGGAGGTCCATTATAGGAGAGATAGTTTGTCACTGGGATGGTGTTCAGCTTTCCTTGATTCGCCAGGAGGTCCATTATAGGAGAGATTGTTGTCACTGGGATGGTGTCCAGCTTTCCTTGATTCGCCAGGAGGTCCATTATAGGAGAGATTGTTGTCACTGGGATGGTGTCCAGCTTTCCTTGATTCGCCAGGAGGTCCATTATAGGAGAGATTGTTGTCACTGGGATGGTGTTCAGCTTTCCTTGATTCGCCAGGAGGTCCATTATAGGAGAGATTGTTGTCACTGGGATGGTGTTCAGCTTTCCTTGATTCGCCAGGAGGTCCATTATAGGATAGATTGTTGTCACTGGGATGGTGTCCAGCTTTCCTTGATTCGCCAGGAGGTCCATTATAGGAGAGATTGTTGTCACTGGGATGGTGTTCAGCTTTCCTTGATTCGCCAGGAGGTCCATTATAGGAGAGATTGTTGTCACTGGGATGGTGTCCAGCTTTCCTTGATTCGCCCGGAGGTCCATTATAGGAGAGATTGTTGTCACTGGGATGGTGTCCAGCTTTCCTTGATTCGCCTGGAGGTCCATTATAGGAGAGATTGTTGTCACTGGGATGGTGTCCAGCTTGCCTTGATTCGCCAGAAGGTCCATTATAGGAGAGATTGTTGTCACTGGGATGGTGTCCAGCTTTCCTTGATTCGCCAGGAGGTCCATTATAGGAGAGATTGTTGTCACTGGGATGGTGTCCAGCTTTCCTTGATTCGCCAGGAGGTCCATTATAGGAGAGATTGTTGTCACTGGGATGGTGTTCAGCTTTCCTTGATTCGCCAGGAGGTCCATTATAGGAGAGATTGTTGTCACTGGGATGGTGTCCAGCTTTCCTTGATTCGCCAGGAGGTCCATTATAGGAGAGATTGTTGTCACTGGGATGGTGTCCAGCTTTCCTTGATTCGCCAGGAGGTCCATTATAGGAGAGATTGTTGTCACTGGGATGGTGTTCAGCTTTCCTTGATTCGCCAGGAGGTCCATTATAGGATAGATTGTTGTCACTGGGATGGTGTCCAGCTTTCCTTGATTCGCCAGGAGGTCCATTATAGGAGAGATTGTTGTCACTGGGATGGTGTTCAGCTTTCCTTGATTCGCCAGGAGGTCCATTATAGGAGAGATTGTTGTCACTGGGATGGTGTCCAGCTTTCCTTGATTCGCCAGGAGGTCCATTATAGGAGAGATTGTTGTCACTGGGATGGTGTCCAGCTTTCCTTGATTCGCCTGGAGGTCCATTATAGGAGAGATTGTTGTCACTGGGATGGTGTCCAGCTTTCCTTGATTCGCCAGGAGGTCCATTATAGGAGAGATTGTTGTCACTGGGATGGTGTCCAGCTTTCCTTGATTCGCCAGGAGGTCCATTATAGGAGAGATTGTTGTCACTGGAATGGTGTCCAGCTTTCCTTGATTCGCCTGGAGGTCCATTATAGGAGAGATTGTTGTCACTGGGATGGTGTTCAGCTTTCCTTGATTCGCCAGGAGGTCCATTATAGGAGAGATTGTTGTCACTGGGATGGTGTTCAGCTTTCCTTGATTCGGCAGGAGGTCCATTATAGGAGAGATTGTTGTCACTGGGATGGTGTCCAGCTTTCCTTGATTCGCCAGGAGGTCCATTATAGGAGAGATTGTTGTCACTGGGATGGTGTCCAGCTTTCCTTGATTCGCCAGGAGGTCCATTATAGGAGAGATTGTTGTCACTGGGATGGAGTCCAGCTTTCCTTGATTCGCCAGGAGGTCCATTATAGGAGAGATTGTTGTCACTGGGATGGTGTTCAGCTTTCCTTGATTCGCCAGGAGGTCCATTATAGGAGAGATTGTTGTCACTGGGATGGTGTCCAGCTTTCCTTGATTCGCCAGGAGGTCAATTATTGGAGAGATTGTTGTCACTGGGATGGTGTCCAGCTTTCCTTGATTCGCCAGGAGGTCCATTATAGGAGAGATTGTTGTCACTGGGATGGTGTCCAGCTTTCCTTGATTCGCCAGGAGGTCCATTATAGGAGAGATTGTTGTCACTGGGATGGTGTCCAGCTTTCCTTGATTCGCCAGGAGGTCCATTATAGGAGAGATTGTTGTCACTGGGATGGTGTTCAGCTTTCCTTGATTCGCCAGGAGGTCCATTATAGGAGAGATTGTTGTCACTGGGATGGTGTCCAGCTTTCCTTGATTCGCCAGGAGGTCCATTATAGGAGAGATTGTTGTCACTGGGATGGTGTCCAGCTTTCCTTGATTCGCCAGGAGGTCCATTATAGGAGAGATTGTTGTCACTGGGATGGTGTCCAGCTTTCCTTGATTCGCCAGGAGGTCCATTATAGGAGAGATTGTTGTCACTGGGATGGTGTCCAGCTTTCCTTGATTCGCCAGGAGGTCCATTATAGGAGAGATTGTTGTCACTGGGATGGTGTCCAGCTTTCCTTGATTCGCCAGGAGGTCCATTATAGGAGAGATTGTTGTCACTGGGATGGTGTTCAGCTTTCCTTGATTCGCCAGGAGGTCCATTATAGGAGAGATTGTTGTCACTGGGATGGTGTCCAGCTTTCCTTGATTCGCCAGGAGGTCCATTATAGGAGAGATTGTTGTCACTGGGATGGTGTCCAGCTTTCCTTGATTCGCCAGGAGGTCCATTATAGGAGAGATTGTTGTCACTGGGATGGTGTCCAGCTTTCCTTGATTCGCCAGGAGGTCCATTATAGGAGAGATTGTTGTCACTGGGATGGTGTCCAGCTTTCCTTGATTCGCCAGGAGGTCCATTATCGGAGAGATTGTTGTCACTGGGATGGTGTCCAGCTTTCCTTGATTCGCCAGGAGGTCCATTATAGGAGAGATTGTTGTCACTGGGATGGTGTCCAGCTTTCCTTGATTCGCCAGGAGGTCCATTTTAGGAGAGATTGTTGTCACTGGGATGGTGTTCAGCTTTCCTTGATTCGCCAGGAGGTCCATCATAGGAGAGATTGTTGTCACTGGGATGGTGTCCAGCTTTCCTTGATTCGCCAGGAGGTCCATTATAGGAGAGATAGTTTGTCACTGGGATGGTGTTCAGCTTTCCTTGATTCGCCAGGAGGTCCATTATAGGAGAGATTGTTGTCACTGGGATGGTGTCCAGCTTTCCTTGATTCGCCAGGAGGTCCATTATAGGAGAGATTGTTGTCACTGGGATGGTGTCCAGCTTTCCTTGATTCGCCAGGAGGTCCATTATAGGAGAGATTGTTGTCACTGGGATGGTGTTCAGCTTTCCTTGATTCGCCAGGAGGTCCATTATAGGAGAGATTGTTGTCACTGGGATGGTGTCCAGCTTTCCTTGATTCGCCAGGAGGTCCATTATAGGAGAGATTGTTGTCACTGGGATGGTGTTCAGTTTTCCTTGATTCGCCAGGAGGTCCATTATAGGAGAGATTGTTGTCACTGGGATGGTGTCCAGCTTTCCTTGATTCGCCAGGAGGTCCATTATAGGAGAGATTGTTGTCAATGGGATGGTGTCCAGCTTTCCTTGATTCGCCTGGAGGTCCATTATAGGAGAGATTGTTGTCACTGGGATGGTGTCCAGCTTGCCTTGATTCGCCAGGAGGTCCATTATAGGAGAGATTGTTGTCACTGGGATGGTGTCCAGCTTTCCTTGATTCGCCAGGAGGTCCATTATAGGAGAGATTGTTGTCACTGGGATGGTATCCAGCTTTCCTTGATTCGCCAGGAGGTCCATTATAGGAGAGATTGTTGTCACTGGGATGGTGTCCAGCTTTCCTTGATTCGCCTGGAGGTCCATTATAGGAGAGATTGTTGTCACTGGGATGGTGTTCAGCTTTCCTTGATTCGCCAGGAGGTCCATTATAGGAGAGATTGCTGTCACTGGGATGGTGTCCAGCTTTCCTTGATTCGCCAGGAGGTCCATTATAGGAGAGATTGTTGTCACTGGGATGGTGTCCAGCTTTCCTTGATTCGCCAGGAGGTCCATTATAGGAGAGATTGTTGTCACTGGGATGGTGTCCAGCTTTCCTTGATTCGCCAGGAGGTCCATTATAGGAGAGATTGTTGTCACTGGGATGGTGTTCAGCTTTCCTTGATTCGCCAGGAAGGTCCATTATAGGAGAGATTGTTGTCACTGGGATGGTGTCCAGCTTTCCTTGATTCGCCAGGAGGTCCATTATAGGAGAGATTGTTGTCACTGGGATGGTGTCCAGCTTTCCGTGATTCGCCAGGAGGTCCATTATAGGAGAGATTGTTGTCACTGGGATGGTGTCCAGCTTTCCTTGATTCGCCAGGAGGTCCATTATAGGAGAGATTGTTGTCACTGGGATGGTGTCCAGCTTTCCTTGATTCGCCAGGAGGTCCATTATAGGAGAGATTGTTGTCACTGGGATGGTGTCCAGCTTTCCTTGATTCGCCAGGAGGTCCATTATAGGAGAGATTGTTGTCACTGGGATGGTGTCCAGCTTTCCTTGATTCGCCAGGAGGTCCATTATAGGACAGATTGTTGTCACTGGGATGGTGTCCAGCTTTCCTTGATTCGCCAGGATGTCCATTATAGGCGAGATTGTTGTCACTGGGATGGTGTTCAGCTTTCCTTGATTCGCCAGGAGGTCCATCATAGGAGAGATTGTTGTCACTGAGATGGTGTCCAGCTTTCCTTGATTCGCCAGGAGGTCCATTATAGGAGAGATTGTTGTCACTGGGGTGGTGTCCAGCTTTCCTTGATTCGCCAGGTGGTCCATTATAGGAGAGATTGTTGTCACTGGGATGGTGTTCAGCTTTCCTTGATTCGCCAGGAGGTCCATTATAGGAGAGATTGTTGTCACTGGGTTGGTGTCCAGCTTTCCTTGATTCGCCAGGAGGTCCATTATAGGAGAGATTGTTGTCACTGGGATGGTGTCCAGCTTTCCTTGATTCGCCAGGAGGTCCATTATAGGAGAAATTGTTGTCACTGGGATGGTGTTCAGCTTTCCTTGATTCGCAAGGAGGTCCATTATAGGAGAGATTGTTGTCACTGGGATGGTGTCCAGCTTTCCTTGATTCGCCAGGAGGTCCATTATAGGAGAGATTGTTGTCACTGGGATGGTGTCCAGCTTTCCTTGATTCGCCAGGAGGTCCATTATAGGAGAGATTGTTGTCACTGGGATGGTGTCCAGCTTTCCTTGATTCGCCAGGAGGTCCATTATCGGAGAGATTGTTGTCACTGGGATGGTGTCCAGCTTTCCTTGATTCGCCAGGAGGTCCATTATAGGAGAGATTGTTGTCACTGGGATGGTGTCCAGCTTTCCTTGATTCGCCAGGAGGTCCATTTTAGGAGAGATTGTTGTCACTGGGATGGTGTTCAGCTTTCCTTGATTCGCCAGGAGGTCCATTATAGGAGAGATTGTTGTCACTGGGATGGTGTCCAGCTTTCCTTGATTCGCCAGGAGGTCCATTATAGGAGAGATAGTTTGTCACTGGGATGGTGTTCAGCTTTCCTTGATTCGCCAGGAGGTCCATTATAGGAGAGATTGTTGTCACTGGGATGGTGTCCAGCTTTCCTTGATTCGCCAGGAGGTCCATTATAGGAGAGATTGTTGTCACTGGGATGGTGTCCAGCTTTCCTTGATTCGCCAGGAGGTCCATTATCGGAGAGATTGTTGTCACTGGGATGGTGTTCAGCTTTCCTTGATTCGCCAGGAGGTCCATTATAGGAGAGATTGTTGTCACTGGGATGGTGTTCAGCTTTCCTTGATTCGCCAGGAGGTCCATTATAGGATAGATTGTTGTCACTGGGATGGTGTCCAGCTTTCCTTGATTCGCCAGGAGGTCCATTATAGGAGAGATTGTTGTCACTGGGATGGTGTTCAGCTTTCCTTGATTCGCCAGGAGGTCCATTATAGGAGAGATTGTTGTCACTGGGATGGTGTCCAGCTTTCCTTGATTCGCCCGGAGGTCCATTATAGGAGAGATTGTTGTCACTGGGATGGTGTCCAGCTTTCCTTGATTCGCCTGGAGGTCCATTATAGGAGAGATTGTTGTCACTGGGATGGTGTCCAGCTTGCCTTGATTCGCCAGAAGGTCCATTATAGGAGAGATTGTTGTCACTGGGATGGTGTCCAGCTTTCCTTGATTCGCCAGGAGGTCCATTATAGGAGAGATTGTTGTCACTGGGATGGTGTCCAGCTTTCCTTGATTCGCCAGGAGGTCCATTATAGGAGAGATTGTTGTCACTGGGATGGTGTTCAGCTTTCCTTGATTCGCCAGGAGGTCCATTATAGGAGAGATTGTTGTCACTGGGATGGTGTCCAGCTTTCCTTGATTCGCCAGGAGGTCCATTATAGGAGAGATTGTTGTCACTGGGATGGTGTCCAGCTTTCCTTGATTCGCCAGGAGGTCCATTATAGGAGAGATTGTTGTCACTGGGATGGTGTTCAGCTTTCCTTGATTCGCCAGGAGGTCCATTATAGGATAGATTGTTGTCACTGGGATGGTGTCCAGCTTTCCTTGATTCGCCAGGAGGTCCATTATAGGAGAGATTGTTGTCACTGGGATGGTGTTCAGCTTTCCTTGATTCGCCAGGAGGTCCATTATAGGAGAGATTGTTGTCACTGGGATGGTGTCCAGCTTTCCTTGATTCGCCAGGAGGTCCATTATAGGAGAGATTGTTGTCACTGGGATGGTGTCCAGCTTTCCTTGATTCGCCTGGAGGTCCATTATAGGAGAGATTGTTGTCACTGGGATGGTGTCCAGCTTTCCTTGATTCGCCAGGAGGTCCATTATAGGAGAGATTGTTGTCACTGGGATGGTGTCCAGCTTTCCTTGATTCGCCAGGAGGTCCATTATAGGAGAGATTGTTGTCACTGGAATGGTGTCCAGCTTTCCTTGATTCGCCTGGAGGTCCATTATAGGAGAGATTGTTGTCACTGGGATGGTGTTCAGCTTTCCTTGATTCGCCAGGAGGTCCATTATAGGAGAGATTGTTGTCACTGGGATGGTGTCCAGCTTTCCTTGATTCGGCAGGAGGTCCATTATAGGAGAGATTGTTGTCACTGGGATGGTGTCCAGCTTTCCTTGATTCGCCAGGAGGTCCATTATAGGAGAGATTGTTGTCACTGGGATGGTGTCCAGCTTTCCTTGATTCGCCAGGAGGTCCATTATAGGAGAGATTGTTGTCACTGGGATGGAGTCCAGCTTTCCTTGATTCGCCAGGAGGTCCATTATAGGAGAGATTGTTGTCACTGGGATGGTGTTCAGCTTTCCTTGATTCGCCAGGAGGTCCATTATAGGAGAGATTGTTGTCACTGGGATGGTGTCCAGCTTTCCTTGATTCGCCAGGAGGTCAATTATTGGAGAGATTGTTGTCACTGGGATGGTGTCCAGCTTTCCTTGATTCGCCAGGAGGTCCATTATAGGAGAGATTGTTGTCACTGGGATGGTGTCCAGCTTTCCTTGATTCGCCAGGAGGTCCATTATAGGAGAGATTGTTGTCACTGGGATGGTGTCCAGCTTTCCTTGATTCGCCAGGAGGTCCATTATAGGAGAGATTGTTGTCACTGGGATGGTGTTCAGCTTTCCTTGATTCGCCAGGAGGTCCATTATAGGAGAGATTGTTGTCACTGGGATGGTGTCCAGCTTTCCTTGATTCGCCAGGAGGTCCATTATAGGAGAGATTGTTGTCACTGGGATGGTGTCCAGCTTTCCTTGATTCGCCAGGAGGTCCATTATAGGAGAGATTGTTGTCACTGGGATGGTGTCCAGCTTTCCTTGATTCGCCAGGAGGTCCATTATAGGAGAGATTGTTGTCACTGGGATGGTGTCCAGCTTTCCTTGATTCGCCAGGAGGTCCATTATAGGAGAGATTGTTGTCACTGGGATGGTGTCCAGCTTTCCTTGATTCGCCAGGAGGTCCATTATAGGAGAGATTGTTGTCACTGGGATGGTGTTCAGCTTTCCTTGATTCGCCAGGAGGTCCATTATAGGAGAGATTGTTGTCACTGGGATGGTGTCCAGCTTTCCTTGATTCGCCAGGAGGTCCATTATAGGAGAGATTGTTGTCACTGGGATGGTGTCCAGCTTTCCTTGATTCGCCAGGAGGTCCATTATAGGAGAGATTGTTGTCACTGGGATGGTGTCCAGCTTTCCTTGATTCGCCAGGAGGTCCATTATAGGAGAGATTGTTGTCACTGGGATGGTGTCCAGCTTTCCTTGATTCGCCAGGAGGTCCATTATCGGAGAGATTGTTGTCACTGGGATGGTGTCCAGCTTTCCTTGATTCGCCAGGAGGTCCATTATAGGAGAGATTGTTGTCACTGGGATGGTGTCCAGCTTTCCTTGATTCGCCAGGAGGTCCATTATAGGAGAGATTGTTGTCACTGGGATGGTGTTCAGCTTTCCTTGATTCGCCAGGAGGTCCATTATAGGAGAGATTGTTGTCACTGGGATGGTGTCCAGCTTTCCTTGATTCGCCAGGAGGTCCATTATAGGAGAGATTGTTGTCACTGGGATGGTGTCCAGCTTTCCTTGATTCGCCAGGAGGTCCATTATAGGAGAGATTGTTGTCACTGGGATGGTGTCCAGCTTTCCTTGATTCGCCAGGAGGTCCATTATAGGAGAGATTGTTGTCACTGGGATGGTGTCCAGCTTTCCTTGATTCGCCAGGAGGTCCATTATAGGAGAGATTGTTGTCACTGGGATGGTGTCCAGCTTTCCTTGATTCGCCAGGAGGTCCATTATAGGAGAGATTGTTGTCACTGGGATGGTGTTCAGCTTTCCTTGATTCGCCAGGAGGTCCATTATAGGAGAGATTGTTGTCACTGGGATGGTGTCCAGCTTTCCTTGATTCGCCAGGAGGTCCATTATAGGAGAGATTGTTGTCACTGGGATGGTGTCCAGCTTTCCTTGATTCGCCAGGAGGTCCATTATAGGAGAGATTGTTGTCACTGGGATGGTGTCCAGCTTTCCTTGATTCGCCAGGAGGTCCATTATAGGAGAGATTGTTGTCACTGGGATGGTGTCCAGCTTTCCTTGATTCGCCAGGAGGTCCATTATCGGAGAGATTGTTGTCACTGGGATGGTGTCCAGCTTTCCTTGATTCGCCAGGAGGTCCATTATAGGAGAGATTGTTGTCACTGGGATGGTGTCCAGCTTTCCTTGATTCGCCAGGAGGTCCATTTTAGGAGAGATTGTTGTCACTGGGATGGTGTTCAGCTTTCCTTGATTCGCCAGGAGGTCCATCATAGGAGAGATTGTTGTCACTGGGATGGTGTCCAGCTTTCCTTGATTCGCCAGGAGGTCCATTATAGGAGAGATAGTTTGTCACTGGGATGGTGTTCAGCTTTCCTTGATTCGCCAGGAGGTCCATTATAGGAGAGATTGTTGTCACTGGGATGGTGTCCAGCTTTCCTTGATTCGCCAGGAGGTCCATTATAGGAGAGATTGTTGTCACTGGGATGGTGTCCAGCTTTCCTTGATTCGCCAGGAGGTCCATTATAGGAGAGATTGTTGTCACTGGGATGGTGTTCAGCTTTCCTTGATTCGCCAGGAGGTCCATTATAGGAGAGATTGTTGTCACTGGGATGGTGTCCAGCTTTCCTTGATTCGCCAGGAGGTCCATTATAGGAGAGATTGTTGTCACTGGGATGGTGTTCAGTTTTCCTTGATTCGCCAGGAGGTCCATTATAGGAGAGATTGTTGTCACTGGGATGGTGTCCAGCTTTCCTTGATTCGCCAGGAGGTCCATTATAGGAGAGATTGTTGTCAATGGGATGGTGTCCAGCTTTCCTTGATTCGCCTGGAGGTCCATTATAGGAGAGATTGTTGTCACTGGGATGGTGTCCAGCTTGCCTTGATTCGCCAGGAGGTCCATTATAGGAGAGATTGTTGTCACTGGGATGGTGTCCAGCTTTCCTTGATTCGCCAGGAGGTCCATTATAGGAGAGATTGTTGTCACTGGGATGGTTTCCAGCTTTCCTTGATTCGCCAGGAGGTCCATTATAGGAGAGATTGTTGTCACTGGGATGGTGTCCAGCTTTCCTTGATTCGCCTGGAGGTCCATTATAGGAGAGATTGTTGTCACTGGGATGGTGTTCAGCTTTCCTTGATTCGCCAGGAGGTCCATTATAGGAGAGATTGCTGTCACTGGGATGGTGTCCAGCTTTCCTTGATTCGCCAGGAGGTCCATTATAGGAGAGATTGTTGTCACTGGGATGGTGTCCAGCTTTCCTTGATTCGCCAGGAGGTCCATTATAGGAGAGATTGTTGTCACTGGGATGGTGTCCAGCTTTCCTTGATTCGCCAGGAGGTCCATTATAGGAGAGATTGTTGTCACTGGGATGGTGTTCAGCTTTCCTTGATTCGCCAGGAAGGTCCATTATAGGAGAGATTGTTGTCACTGGGATGGTGTCCAGCTTTCCTTGATTCGCCAGGAGGTCCATTATAGGAGAGATTGTTGTCACTGGGATGGTGTCCAGCTTTCCGTGATTCGCCAGGAGGTCCATTATAGGAGAGATTGTTGTCACTGGGATGGTGTCCAGCTTTCCTTGATTCGCCAGGAGGTCCATTATAGGAGAGATTGTTGTCACTGGGATGGTGTCCAGCTTTCCTTGATTCGCCAGGAGGTCCATTATAGGAGAGATTGTTGTCACTGGGATGGTGTCCAGCTTTCCTTGATTCGCCAGGAGGTCCATTATAGGAGAGATTGTTGTCACTGGGATGGTGTCCAGCTTTCCTTGATTCGCCAGGAGGTCCATTATAGGACAGATTGTTGTCACTGGGATGGTGTCCAGCTTTCCTTGATTCGCCAGGATGTCCATTATAGGCGAGATTGTTGTCACTGGGATGGTGTTCAGCTTTCCTTGATTCGCCAGGAGGTCCATCATAGGAGAGATTGTTGTCACTGAGATGGTGTCCAGCTTTCCTTGATTCGCCAGGAGGTCCATTATAGGAGAGATTGTTGTCACTGGGGTGGTGTCCAGCTTTCCTTGATTCGCCAGGTGGTCCATTATAGGAGAGATTGTTGTCACTGGGATGGTGTTCAGCTTTCCTTGATTCGCCAGGAGGTCCATTATAGGAGAGATTGTTGTCACTGGGTTGGTGTCCAGCTTTCCTTGATTCGCCAGGAGGTCCATTATAGGAGAGATTGTTGTCACTGGGATGGTGTCCAGCTTTCCTTGATTCGCCAGGAGGTCCATTATAGGAGAAATTGTTGTCACTGGGATGGTGTTCAGCTTTCCTTGATTCGCCAGGAGGTCCATTATAGGAGAGATTGTTGTCACTGGGATGGTGTCCAGCTTTCCTTGATTCGCCAGGAGGTCCATTATAGGAGAGATTGTTGTCACTGGGATGGTGTCCAGCTTTCCTTGATTCGCCAGGAGGTCCATTATAGGAGAGATTGTTGTCACTGGGATGGTGTCCAGCTTTCCTTGATTCGCCAGGAGGTCCATTATAGGAGAGATTGTTGTCACTGGGATGGTGTCCAGCTTTCCTTGATTCGCCAGGAGGTCCATTATAGGAGAGATTGTTGTCACTGGGATGGTGTCCAGCTTTCCTTGATTCGCCAGGAGGTCCATTATAGGAGAGATTGTTGTCACTGGGATGGTGTCCAGCTTTCCTTGATTCGCCAGGAGGTCCATTATAGGAGAGATTGTTGTCACTGGGATGGTGTCCTGCTTTCCTTGATTCGCCTGGAGGTCCATTACAGGAGAGATTGTTGTCACTGGGATGGTGTCCAGCTTTCCTTGAATCGCCAGGAGGTCCATTATAGGAGAGATTGTTGTCACTGGGATGGTGTCCAGCTTTCCTTGATTCGCCAGGAGGTCGATCATAGGAGAGATTGTTGTCACTGGGATGGTGTTCAGCTTTCCTTGATTCGCCAGGAGGTCCATTATAGGAGAGATTGTTGTCACTGGGATGGTGTCCAGCTTTCCTTGATTCGCCAGGAGGTCCATTATAGGAGAGATTGTTGTCACTGGGATGGTGTTCAGCTTTCCTTGATTCGCCAGGAGGTCCATTATAGGAGAGATTGTTGTCACTGGGATGGTGTCCAGCTTTCCTTGATTCGCCAGGAGGTCCATTATAGGAGAGATTGTTGTCACTGGGATGGTGTCCAGCTTTCCTTGATTCGCCAGGAGGTCCATTATAGGAGAGATTGTTGTCACTGGGATGGTGTCCAGCTTTCCTTGATTCGCCAGCAGGTCCATTATAGGAGAGATTGTTGTCACTGGGATGGTGTCCAGCTTTCCTTGATTCGCCAGGAGGTCCATTATAGGAGAGATTGTTGTCACTGGAATGGTGTCCAGCTTTCCTTGATTCGCCAGGAGGTCGATTATAGGAGAGATTGTTGTCACTGGGATGGTGTTCAGCTTTCCTTGATTCGCCAGGAGGTCCATTATAGGAGAGATTGTTGTCACTGGGATGGTGTCCAGCTTTCCTTGATTCGCCAGGAGGTCCATTATAGGAGAGATTGTTGTCACTGGGATGGTGTTCAGCTTTCCTTGATTCGCCAGGAGGTCCATTATAGGAGAGATTGTTGTCACTGGGATGGTGTCCAGCTTTCCTTGATTCGCCAGGAGGTCCATTATAGGAGAGATTGTTGTCACTGGGATGGTGTCCAGCTTTCCTTGATTCGCCAGGAGGTCCATTATAGGAGAGATTGTTGTCACTGGGATGGTGTCCAGCTTTCCTTGATTCGCCAGGAGGTCCATTATAGGAGAGATTGTTGTCACTGGGATGGTGTCCAGCTTTCCTTGATTCGCCAGGAGGTCCATTATCGGAGAGATTGTTGTCACTGGGATGGTGTCCAGCTTTCCTTGATTCGCCAGGAGGTCCATTATAGGAGAGATTGTTGTCACTGGGATGGTGTCCAGCTTTCCTTGATTCGCCAGGAGGCCCATTTTAGGAGAGATTGTTGTCACTGGGATGGTGTTCAGCTTTCCTTGATTCGCCAGGAGGTCCATTATAGGAGAGATTGTTGTCACTGGGATGGTGTCCAGCTTTCCTTGATTCGCCAGGAGGTCCATTATAGGAGAGATAGTTTGTCACTGGGATGGTGTTCAGCTTTCCTTGATTCGCCAGGAGGTCCATTATAGGAGAGATTGTTGTCACTGGGATGGTGTCCAGCTTTCCTTGATTCGCCAGGAGGTCCATTATAGGAGAGATTTTTGTCACTGGGATGGTGTCCAGCTTTCCTTGATTCGCCAGGAGGTCCATTATAGGAGAGATTGTTGTCACTGGGATGGTGTTCAGCTTTCCTTGATTCGCCAGGAGGTCCATTATAGGAGAGATTGTTGTCACTGGGATGGTGTCCAGCTTTCCTTGATTCGCCAGGAGGTCCATTATAGGAGAGATTGTTGTCACTGGGATGGTGTTCAGCTTTCCTTGATTCGCCAGGAGGTCCATTATAGGAGAGATTGTTGTCACTGGGATGGTGTCCAGCTTTCCTTGATTCGCCAGGAGGTCCATTATAGGAGAGATTGTTGTCAATGGGATGGTGTCCAGCTTTCCTTGATTCGCCTGGAGGTCCATTATAGGAGAGATTGTTGTCACTGGGATGGTGTCCAGCTTGCCTTGATTCGCCAGGAGGTCCATTATAGGAGAGATTGTTGTCACTGGGATGGTGTCCAGCTTTCCTTGATTCGCCAGGAGGTCCATTATAGGAGAGATTGTTGTCACTGGGATGGTATCCAGCTTTCCTTGATTCGCCAGGAGGTCCATTATAGGAGAGATTGTTGTCACTGGGATGGTGTCCAGCTTTCCTTGATTCGCCTGGAGGTCCATTATAGGAGAGATTGTTGTCACTGGGATGGTGTTCAGCTTTCCTTGATTCGCCAGGAGGTCCATTATAGGAGAGATTGCTGTCACTGGGATGGTGTCCAGCTTTCCTTGATTCGCCAGGAGGTCCATTATAGGAGAGATTGTTGTCACTGGGATGGTGTCCAGCTTTCCTTGATTCGCCAGGAGGTCCATTATAGGAGAGATTGTTGTCACTGGGATGGTGTCCAGCTTTCCTTGATTCGCCAGGAGGTCCATTATAGGAGAGATTGTTGTCACTGGGATGGTGTTCAGCTTTCCTTGATTCGCCAGGAAGGTCCATTATAGGAGAGATTGTTGTCACTGGGATGGTGTCCAGCTTTCCTTGATTCGCCAGGAGGTCCATTATAGGAGAGATTGTTGTCACTGGGATGGTGTCCAGCATTCCGTGATTCGCCAGGAGGTCCATTATAGGAGCGATTGTTGTCACTGGGATGGTGTCCAGCTTTCCTTGATTCGCCAGGAGGTCCATTATAGGAGAGATTGTTGTCACTGGGATGGTGTCCAGCTTTCCTTGATTCGCCAGGAGGTCCATTATAGGAGAGATTGTTGTCACTGGGATGGTGTCCAGCTTTCCTTGATTCGCCAGGAGGTCCATTATAGGAGAGATTGTTGTCACTGGGATGGTGTCCAGCTTTCCTTGATTCGCCAGGAGGTCCATTATAGGAGAGATTGTTGTCACTGGGATGGTGTCCAGCTTTCCTTGATTCGCCAGGATGTCCATTATAGGCGAGATTGTTGTCACTGGGATGGTGTTCAGCTTTCCTTGATTCGCCAGGAGGTCCATCATAGGAGAGATTGTTGTCACTGAGATGGTGTCCAGCTTTCCTTGATTCGCCAGGAGGTCCATTATAGGAGAGATTGTTGTCACTGGGGTGGTGTCCAGCTTTCCTTGATTCGCCAGGAGGTCCATTATAGGAGAGATTGTTGTCACTGGGATGGTGTTCAGCTTTCCTTGATTCGCCAGGAGGTCCATTATAGGAGAGATTGTTGTCACTGGGTTGGTGTCCAGCTTTCCTTGATTCGCCAGGAGGTCCATTATAGGAGAGATTGTTGTCACTGGGATGGTGTCCAGCTTTCCTTGATTCGCCAGGAGGTCCATTATAGGAGAAATTGTTGTCACTGGGATGGTGTTCAGCTTTCCTTGATTCGCCAGGAGGTCCATTATAGGAGAGATTGTTGTCACTGGGATGGTGTCCAGCTTTCCTTGATTCGCCAGGAGGTCCATTATAGGAGAGATTGTTGTCACTGGGATGGTGTCCAGCTTTCCTTGATTCGCCAGCAGGTCCATTATAGGAGAGATTGTTGTCACTGGGATGGTGTCCAGCTTTCCTTGATTCGCCAGGAGGTCCATTATAGGAGAGATTGTTGTCACTGGGATGGTGTCCAGCTTTCCTTGATTCGCCAGGAGGTCCATTATAGGAGAGATTGTTGTCACTGGGATGGTGTCCAGCTTTCCTTGATTCGCCAGGAGGTCCATTATAGGAGAGATTGTTGTCACTGGGATGGTGTCCAGCTTTCCTTGATTCGCCAGGAGGTCCATTATAGGAGAGATTGTTGTCACTGGGATGGTGTCCTGCTTTCCTTGATTCGCCTGGAGGTCCATTACAGGAGAGATTGTTGTCACTGGGATGGTGTCCAGCTTTCCTTGAATCGCCAGGAGGTCCATTATAGGAGAGATTGTTGTCACTGGGATGGTGTCCAGCTTTCCTTGATTCGCCAGGAGGTCGATCATAGGAGAGATTGTTGTCACTGGGATGGTGTTCAGCTTTCCTTGATTCGCCAGGAGGTCCATTATAGGAGAGATTGTTGTCACTGGGATGGTGTCCAGCTTTCCTTGATTCGCCAGGAGGTCCATTATAGGAGAGATTGTTGTCACTGGGATGGTGTTCAGCTTTCCTTGATTCGCCAGGAGGTCCATTATAGGAGAGATTGTTGTCACTGGGATGGTGTCCAGCTTTCCTTGATTCGCCAGGAGGTCCATTATATGAGAGATTGTTGTCACTGGGATGGTGTCCAGCTTTCCTTGATTCGCCAGGAGGTCCATTATAGGAGAGATTGTTGTCACTGGGATGGTGTCCAGCTTTCCTTGATTCGCCAGCAGGTCCATTATAGGAGAGATTGTTGTCACTGGGATGGTGTCCAGCTTTCCTTGATTCGCCAGGAGGTCCATTATAGGAGAGATTGTTGTCACTGGAATGGTGTCCAGCTTTCCTTGATTCGCCAGGAGGTCGATTATAGGAGAGATTGTTGTCACTGGGATGGTGTTCAGCTTTCCTTGATTCGCCAGGAGGTCCATTATAGGAGAGATTGTTGTCACTGGGATGGTGTCCAGCTTTCCTTGATTCGCCAGGAGGTCCATTATAGGAGAGATTGTTGTCACTGGGATGGTGTTCAGCTTTCCTTGATTCGCCAGGAGGTCCATTATAGGAGAGATTGTTGTCACTGGGATGGTGTCCAGCTTTCCTTGATTCGCCAGGAGGTCCATTATAGGAGAGATTGTTGTCACTGGGATGGTGTCCAGCTTTCCTTGATTCGCCAGGAGGTCCATTATAGGAGAGATTGTTGTCACTGGGATGGTGTCCAGCTTTCCTTGATTCGCCAGGAGGTCCATTATAGGAGAGATTGTTGTCACTGGGATGGTGTCCAGCTTTCCTTGATTCGCCAGGAGGTCCATTATCGGAGAGATTGTTGTCACTGGGATGGTGTCCAGCTTTCCTTGATTCGCCAGGAGGTCCATTATAGGAGAGATTGTTGTCACTGGGATGGTGTCCAGCTTTCCTTGATTCGCCAGGAGGCCCATTTTAGGAGAGATTGTTGTCACTGGGATGGTGTTCAGCTTTCCTTGATTCGCCAGGAGGTCCATTATAGGAGAGATTGTTGTCACTGGGATGGTGTCCAGCTTTCCTTGATTCGCCAGGAGGTCCATTATAGGAGAGATAGTTTGTCACTGGGATGGTGTTCAGCTTTCCTTGATTCGCCAGGAGGTCCATTATAGGAGAGATTGTTGTCACTGGGATGGTGTCCAGCTTTCCTTGATTCGCCAGGAGGTCCATTATAGGAGAGATTTTTGTCACTGGGATGGTGTCCAGCTTTCCTTGATTCGCCAGGAGGTCCATTATAGGAGAGATTGTTGTCACTGGGATGGTGTTCAGCTTTCCTTGATTCGCCAGGAGGTCCATTATAGGAGAGATTGTTGTCACTGGGATGGTGTCCAGCTTTCCTTGATTCGCCAGGAGGTCCATTATAGGAGAGATTGTTGTCACTGGGATGGTGTTCAGCTTTCCTTGATTCGCCAGGAGGTCCATTATAGGAGAGATTGTTGTCACTGGGATGGTGTCCAGCTTTCCTTGATTCGCCAGGAGGTCCATTATAGGAGAGATTGTTGTCAATGGGATGGTGTCCAGCTTTCCTTGATTCGCCTGGAGGTCCATTATAGGAGAGATTGTTGTCACTGGGATGGTGTCCAGCTTGCCTTGATTCGCCAGGAGATCCATTATAGGAGAGATTGTTGTCACTGGGATGGTGTCCAGCTTTCCTTGATTCGCCGGGAGGTCCATTATAGGAGAGATTGTTGTCACTGGGATGGTATCCAGCTTTCCTTGATTCGCCAGGAGGTCCATTATAGGAGAGATTGTTGTCACTGGGATGGTGTCCAGCTTTCCTTGATTCGCCTGGAGGTCCATTATAGGAGAGATTGTTGTCACTGGGATGGTGTTCAGCTTTCCTTGATTCGCCAGGAGGTCCATTATAGGAGAGATTGTTGTCACTGGGATGGTGTCCAGCTTTCCTTGATTCGCCAGGAGGTCCATTATAGGAGAGATTGTTGTCACTGGGATGGTGTCCAGCTTTCCTTGATTCGCCAGGAGGTCCATTATAGGAGAGATTGTTGTCACTGGGATGGTGTCCAGCTTTCCTTGATTCGCCAGGAGGTCCATTATAGGAGAGATTGTTGTCACTGGGATGGTGTTCAGCTTTCCTTGATTCGCCAGGAAGGTCCATTATAGGAGAGATTGTTGTCACTGGGATGGTGTCCAGCTTTCCTTGATTCGCCAGGAGGTCCATTATAGGAGAGATTGTTGTCACTGGGATGGTGTCCAGCTTTCCGTGATTCGCCAGGAGGCCCATTATAGGAGAGATTCTTGTCACTGGGATGGTGTCCAGCTTTCCTTGATTCGCCAGGAGGTCCATTATAGGAGAGATTGTTGTCACTGGGATGGTGTCCAGCTT
Organism: Pictodentalium vernedei; assembly: GCA_031216915.1. Taxonomy (NCBI): domain Eukaryota; kingdom Metazoa; phylum Mollusca; class Scaphopoda; order Dentaliida; family Dentaliidae; genus Pictodentalium; species Pictodentalium vernedei. Next base: position 42,245,149 of record CM062294.1, read on the forward strand.
TCCTTGATTCGCCAGGAGGTCCATTATAGGAGAGATTGTTGTCACTGGGATGGTGTCCAGCTTTCCTTGATTCGCCAGGAGGTCCATTATAGGAGAGATTGTTGTCACTGGGATGGTGTCCAGCTTTCCTTGATTCGCCAGGAGGTCCATTATAGGAGAGATTGTTGTCACTGGGATGGTGTCCAGCTTTCCTTGATTCGCCAGGAGGTCCATTATAGGCGAGATTGTTGTCACTGGGATGGTGTTCAGCTTTCCTTGATTCGCCAGGAGGTCCATCATAGGAGAGATTGTTGTCACTGGGATGGTGTCCAGCTTTCCTTGATTCGCCAGGAGGTCCATTATAGGAGAGATTGTTGTCACTGGGGTGGTGTCCAGCTTTCCTTGATTCGCCAGGAGGTCCATTATAGGAGAGATTGTTGTCACTGGGATGGTGTTCAGCTTTCCTTGATTCGCCAGGAGGTCCATTATAGGAGAGATTGTTGTCACTGGGATGGTGTCCAGCTTTCCTTGATTCGCCAGGAGGTCCATTATAGGAGAGATTGTTGTCACTGGGATGGTGTCCAGCTTTCCTTGATTCGCCAGGAGGTCCATTATAGGAGAAATTGTTGTCACTGGGATGGTGTTCAGCTTTCCTTGATTCGCCAGGAGGTCCATTATAGGAGAGATTGTTGTCACTGGGATGGTGTCCAGCTTTCCTTGATTCGCCAGGAGGTCCATTATAGGAGAGATTGTTGTCACTGGGATGGTGTCCAGCTTTCCTTGATTCGCCAGGAGGTCCATTATAGGAGAGATTGTTGTCACTGGGATGGTGTCCAGCTTTCCTTGATTCGCCAGGAGGTCCATTATAGGAGAGATTGTTGTCACTGGGATGGTGTCCAGCTTTCCTTGATTCGCCAGGAGGTCCATTATAGGAGAGATTGTTGTCACTGGGATGGTGTCCAGCTTTCCTTGATTCGCCAGGAGGTCCATTATAGGAGAGATTGTTGTCACTGGGATGGTGTCCAGCTTTCCTTGATTCGCCAGGAGGTCCATTATAGGAGAGATTGTTGTCATCACTGGGATGGTGTCCAGCTTTCCTTGATTCGCCTGGAGGTCCATTATAGGAGAGATTGTTGTCACTGGGATGGTGTCCAGCTTTCCTTGATTCGCCAGGAGGTCCATTATAGGAGAGATTGTTGTCACTGGGATGGTGTCCAGCTTTCCTTGATTCGCCAGGAGGTCGATTATAGGAGAGATTGTTGTCACTGGGATGGTGTTCAGCTTTCCTTGATTCGCCAGGAGGTCCATTATAGGAGAGATTGTTGTCACTGGGATGGTGTCCAGCTTTCCTTGATTCGCCAGGAGGTCCATTATAGGAGAGATTGTTGTCACTGGGATGGTGTTCAGCTTTCCTTGATTCGCCAGGAGGTCCATTATAGGAGAGATTGTTGTCACTGGGATGGTGTCCAGCTTTCCTTGATTCGCCAGGAGGTCCATTATAGGAGAGATTGTTGTCACTGGGATGGTGTCCAGCTTTCCTTGATTCGCCAGCAGTTCCATTATAGGAGAGATTGTTGTCACTGGGATGGTGTCCAGCTTTCCTTGATTCGCCAGGAGGTCCATTATAGGAGAGATTGTTGTCACTGGGATGGTGTCCAGCTTTCCTTGATTCGCCAGGAGGTCCATTATAGGAGAGATTGTTGTCACTGGGATGGTGTCCAGCTTTCCTTGATTCGCTAGGAGGTCCATTATAGGAGAGATTCTTGTCACTGGGATGGTGTCCAGCTTTCCTTGATTCGCCAGGAGGTCCATTATAGGAGAGATTGTTGTCACTGGGATGGTGTCCAGCTTTCCTTGATTCGCCAGGAGGTCCATTATAGGAGAGATTGTTGTCACTGGGATGGTGTTCAGCTTTCCTTGATTCGCCAGGAGGTCCATTATAGGAGAGATTGTTGTCACTGGGATGGTGTCCAGCTTTCCTTGATTCGCCAGGAGGTCCATTATAGGAGAGATTGTTGTCACTGGGATGGTGTCCAGCTTTCCTTGATTCGCCAGAAGGTCCATTATAGGAGAGATTGTTGTCACTGGGATGGTGTCCAGCTTTCCTTGATTCGCCAGGAGGTCCATTATAGGAGAGATTGTTGTCACTGGGATGGTGTCCAGCTTTCCTTGATTCGCCAGGAGGTCGATTATAGGAGAGATTGTTGTCACTGGGATGGTGTTCAGCTTTCCTTGATTCGCCAGGAGGTCCATTATAGGAGAGATTGTTGTCACTGGGATGGTGTCCAGCTTTCCTTGATTCGCCAGGAGGTCCATTATAGGAGAGATTGTTGTCACTGGGATGGTGTTCAGCTTTCCTTGATTCGCCAGGAGGTCCATTATAGGAGAGACTGTTGTCACTGGGATGGTGTCCAGCTTTCCTTGATTCGCCAGGAGGTCCATTATAGGAGAGATTGTTGTCACTGGGATGGTGTGCAGCTTTCCTTGATTCGCCAGGAGGTCCATTATAGGAGAGATTGTTGTCACTGGGATGGTGTCCAGCTTTCCTTGATTCGCCAGCAGGTCCATTATAGGAGAGATTGTTGTCACTGGGATGGTGTCCAGCTTTCCTTGATTCGCCAGGAGGTCCATTATAGGAGAGATTGTTGTCACTGGAATGGTGTCCAGCTTTCCTTGATTCGCCAGGAGGTCGATTATAGGAGAGATTGTTGTCACTGGGATGGTGTTCAGCTTTCCTTGATTCGCCAGGAGGTCCATTATAGGAGAGATTGTTGTCACTGGGATGGTGTCCAGCTTTCCTTGATTCGCCAGGAGGTCCATTATAGGAGAGATTGTTGTCACTGGGATGGTGTTCAGCTTTCCTTGATTCGCCAGGAGGTCCATTATAGGAGAGATTGTTGTCACTGGGATGGTGTCCAGCTTTCCTTGATTCGCCAGGAGGTCCATTATAGGAGAGATTGTTGTCACTGGGATGGTGTCCAGCTTTCCTTGATTCGCCAGGAGGTCCATTATAGGAGAGATTGTTGTCACTGGGATGGTGTCCAGCTTTCCTTGATTCGCCAGGAGGTCCATTATAGGAGAGATTGTTGTCACTGGGATGGTGTCCAGCTTTCCTTGATTCGCCAGGAGGTCCATTATCGGAGAGATTGTTGTCACTGGGATGGTGTCCAGCTTTCCTTGATTCGCCAGGAGGTCCATTATAGGAGAGATTGTTGTCACTGGGATGGTGTCCAGCTTTCCTTGATTCGCCAGGAGGTCCATTTTAGGAGAGATTGTTGTCACTGGGATGGTGTTCAGCTTTCCTTGATTCGCCAGGAGGTCCATTATAGGAGAGATTGTTGTCACTGGGATGGTGTCCAGCTTTCCTTGATTCGCCAGGAGGTCCATTATAGGAGAGATAGTTTGTCACTGGGATGGTGTTCAGCTTTCCTTGATTCGCCAGGAGGTCCATTATAGGAGAGATTGTTGTCACTGGGATGGTGTCCAGCTTTCCTTGATTCGCCAGGAGGTCCATTATAGGAGAGATTTTTGTCACTGGGATGGTGTCCAGCTTTCCTTGATTCGCCAGGAGGTCCATTATAGGAGAGATTGTTGTCACTGGGATGTTGTTCAGCTTTCCTTGATTCGCCGGGAGGTCCATTATAGGAGAGATTGTTGTCACTGGGATGGTGTCCAGCTTTCCTTGATTCGCCAGGAGGTCCATTATAGGAGAGATTGTTGTCACTGGGATGGTGTTCAGAATTCCTTGATTCGCCAGGAGGTCCATTATAGGAGAGATTGTTGTCACTGGGATGGTGTCCAGCTTTCCTTGATTCGCCAGGAGGTCCATTATAGGAGAGATTGTTGTCAATGGGATGGTGTCCAGCTTTCCTTGATTCGCCTGGAGGTCCATTATAGGAGAGATTGTTGTCACTGGGATGGTGTCCAGCTTGCCTTGATTCGCCAGGAGGTCCATTATAGGAGAGATTGTTGTCACTGGGATGGTGTCCAGCTTTCCTTGATTCGCCGGGAGGTCCATTATAGGAGAGATTGTTGTCACTGGGATGGTATCCAGCTTTCCTTGATTCGCCAGGAGGTCCATTATAGGAGAGATTGTTGTCACTGGGATGGTGTCCAGCTTTCCTTGATTCGCCTGGAGGTCCATTATAGGAGAGATTGTTGTCACTGGGATGGTGTTCAGCTTTCCTTGATTCGCCAGGAGGTCCATTATAGGAGAGATTGTTGTCACTGGGATGGTGTCCAGCTTTCCTTGATTCGCCAGGAGGTCCATTATAGGAGAGATTGTTGTCACTGGGATGGTGTCCAGCTTTCCTTGATTCGCCAGGAGGTCCATTATAGGAGAGATTGTTGTCACTGGGATGGTGTCCAGCTTTCCTTGATTCGCCAGGAGGTCCATTATAGGAGAGATTGTTGTCACTGGGATAGTGTTCAGCTTTCCTTGATTCGCCAGGAAGGTCCATTATAGGAGAGATTGTTGTCACTGGGATGGTGTCCAGCTTTCCTTGATTCGCCAGGAGGTCCATTATAGGAGAGATTGTTGTCACTGGGATGGTGTCCAGCTTTCCGTGATTCGCCAAGAGGTCCATTATAGGAGAGATTGTTGTCACTGGGATGGTGTCCAGCTTTCCTTGATTCGCCAGGAGGTCCATTATAGGAGAGATTGTTGTCACTGGGATGGTGTCCAGCTTTCCTTGATTCGCCAGGAGGTCCATTATAGGAGAGATTGTTGTCACTGGGATGGTGTCCAGCTTTCCTTGATTCGCCAGGAGGTCCATTATAGGAGAGATTGTTGTCACTGGGATCGTGTCCAGCTTTCCTTGATTCGCCAGGAGGTCCATTATAGGAGAGATTGTTGTCACTGGGATGGTGTCCAGCTTTCCTTGATTCGCCAGGAGGTCCATTATAGGCGAGATTGTTGTCACTGGGATGGTGTTCAGCTTTCCTTGATTCGCCAGGAGGTCCATTATAGGAGAGATTGTTGTCAATGGGATGGTGTCCAGCTTTCCTTGATTCGCCAGGAGGTCCATTATAGGAGAGATTGTTGTCACTGGGGTGGTGTCCAGCTTTCCTTGATTCGCCAGGAGGTCCATTATAGGAGAGATTGTTGTCACTGGGATGGTGTTCAGCTTTCCTTGATTCGCCAGGAGGTCCATTATAGGAGAGATTGTTGTCACTGGGATGGTGTCCAGCTTTCCTTGATTCGCCAGGAGGTCCATTATAGGAGAGATTGTTGTCACTGGGATGGTGTCCAGCTTTCCTTGATTCGCCAGGAGGTCCATTATAGGAGAAATTGTTGTCACTGGGATGGTGTTCAGCTTTCCTTGATTCGCCAGGAGGTCCATTATAGGAGAGATTGTTGTCACTGGGATGGTGTCCAGCTTTCCTTGATTCGCCAGGAGGTCCATTATAGGAGAGATTGTTGTCACTGGGATGGTGTCCAGCTTTCCTTGATTCGCCAGGAGGTCCATTATAGGAGAGATTGTTGTCCCTGGGATGGTGTCCAGCTTTCCTTGATTCGCCAGGAGGTCCATTATAGGAGAGATTGTTGTCACTGGGATGGTGTCCAGCTTTCCTTGATTCGCCAGGAGGTCCATTATAGGAGAGATTGTTGTCACTGGGATGGTGTCCAGCTTTCCTTGATTCGCCAGGAGGTCCATTATAGGAGAGATTGTTGTCACTGGGATGGTGTCCAGCTTTCCTTGATTCGCCAGGAGGTCCATTATAGGAGAGATTGTTGTCACTGGGATGGTGTCCAGCTTTCCTTGATTCGCCTGGAGGTCCATTATAGGAGAGATTGTTGTCACTGGGATGGTGTCCAGCTTTCCTTGATTCGCCAGGAGGTCCATTATAGGAGAGATTGTTGTCACTGGGATGGTGTCCAGCTTTCCTTGATTCGCCAGGAGGTCGATTATAGGAGAGATTGTTGTCACTGGGATGGTGTTCAGCTTTCCTTGATTCGCCAGGAGGTCCATTATAGGAGAGATTGTTGTCACTGGGATGGTGTCCAGCTTTCCTTGATTCGCCAGTAGGTCCATTATAGGAGAGATTGTTGTCACTGGGATGGTGTTCAGCTTTCCTTGATTCGCCAGGAGGTCCATTATAGGAGAGATTGTTGTCACTGGGATGGTGTCCAGCTTTCCTTGATTCGCCAGGAGGTCCATTATAGGAGAGATTGTTGTCACTGGGATGGTGTCCAGCTTTCCTTGATTCGCCAGCAGTTCCATTATAGGAGAGATTGTTGTCACTGGGATGGTGTCCAGCTTTCCTTGATTCACCAGGAGGTCCATTATAGGAGAGATTGTTGTCACTGGGATGGTGTCCAGCTTTCCTTGATTCGCCAGGAGGTCCATTATAGGAGAGATTGTTGTCACTGGGATGGTGTCCAGCTTTCCTTGATTCGCTAGGAGGTCCATTATAGGAGAGATTGTTGTCACTGGGATGGTGTCCAGCTTTCCTTGATTCGCCAGGAGGTCCATTATAGGAGAGATTGTTGTCACTGGGATGGTGTCCAGCTTTCCTTGATTCGCCAGGAGGTCCATTATAGGAGAGATTGTTGTCACTGGGATGGTGTTCAGCTTTCCTTGATTCGCCAGGAGGTCCATTATAGGAGAGATTGTTGTCACTGGGATGGTGTCCAGCTTTCCTTGATTCGCCAGGAGGTCCATTATAGGAGAGATTGTTGTCACTGGTATGGTGTCCAGCTTTCCTTGATTCGCCAGAAGGTCCATTATAGGAGAGATTGTTGTCACTGGGATGGTGTCCAGCTTTCCTTGATTCGCCAGGAGGTCCATTACAGGAGAGATTGTTGTCACTGGGATGGTGTCCAGCTTTCCTTGATTCGCCAGGAGGTCCTTTATAGGAGAGATTGTTGTCACTGGGATGGTGTTCAGCTTTCCTTGATTCGCCAGGAGGTCCATTATAGGAGAGATTGTTGTCACTGGGATGGTGTCCAGCTTTCCTTGATTCGCCAGGAGGTCCATTATAGGAGAGATTGTTGTGACTGGGATGGTGTCCAGCTTTCCTTAATTCGCCTGGAGGTCCATTATAGGAGAGATTGTTGTCACTGGGATGGTGTCCAGCTTGCCTTGATTCGCCAGGAGGTCCATTATAGGAGAGATTGTTGTCACTGGGATGGTGTCCAGCTTTCCTTGATTCGCCAGGAGGTCCATTATAGGAGAGATTGTTGTCACTGGGATGGTGTCCAGCTTTCCTTGATTCTCCAGGAGGTCCATTATAGGAGAGATTGTTGTCACTGGGATGGCGTCCAGCTTTCCTTGATTCGCCTGGAGGTCCATTATAGGAGAGATTGTTGTCACTGCGATGGTGTTCAGCTTTCCTTGATTCGCCAGGAGGTCCATTATAGGAGAGATTGTTGTCACTGGGATGGTGTCCAGCTTTCCTTGATTCGCCAGGAGGTCCATTATAGGAGAGATTGTTGTCACTGGGATGGTGTCCAGCTTTCATTGATTCGCCAGGAGGCCCATTATAGGAGAGATTGTTGTCACTGGGATGGTGTCCAGCTTTCCTTGATTCGCCAGGAGGTCCATTATATGAGAGATTGTTGTCACTGGGATGGTGTCCGGCTTTCCTTGATTCGCCAGGAGGTCCATTATAGGAGAGATTGTTGTCACTGGGATGGTGTTCAGCTTTCCTTGATTCGCCAGGAGGTCCATTATAGGAGAGATTGTTGTCACTGGGATGGTGTCCAGCTTTCCTTGATTCGCCAGGAGGTCCATTATAGGAGAGATTGTTGTCACTGGGATGGTGTCCAGCTTTCCTTGATTCGCCAGGAGGTCCATTATAGGAGAGATTGTTGTCACTGGGATGGTGTCCAGCTTTCCTTGATTCGCCAGGAGGTCCATTATAGGAGAGATTGTTGTCACTGGGATGGTGTCCAGCTTTCCTTGATTCGCCAGGAGGTCCATTATAGGAGAGATTGTTGTCACTGGGATGGTGTCCAGCTTTCCTTGATTCGCCAGGAGGTCCATTATAGGAGAGATTGTTGTCACTGGGATGGTGTCCAGCTTTCCTTGATTCGCCAGGAGGTCCATTATAGGAGAGATTGTTGTCACTGGGATGGTGTCCAGCTTTCCTTGCTTCGCCAGGAGGTCCATTATAGGAGAGATTGTTGTCACTGGGATGGTGTCCAGCTTTCCTTGATTCGCCAGGAGGTCCATTATAGGAGAGATTGTTGTCACTGGGATGGTGTCCAGCTTTCCTTGATTCGCCAGGAGGTCGATTATAGGAGAGATTGTTGTCACTGGGATGGTGTTCAGCTTTCCTTGATTCGCCAGGTGGTCCATTATAGGAGAAATTGTTGTCACTGGGATGGTGTCCAGCTTTCCTTGATTCGCCAGGAGGTCCATTATAGGAGAGATTGTTGTCACTGGGATGGTGTTCAGCTTTCCTTGATTCGCCAGGAGGTCCATTATAGGAGAGATTGTTGTCACTGGGATGGTGTCCAGCTTTCCTTGATTCGCCAGGAGGTCCATTATAGGAGAGATTTTTGTCACTGGGATGGTGTCCAGCTTTCCTTGATTCGCCAGGAGGTCCATAATAGGAGAGATTGTTGTCACTGAGATGGTGTCCAGCTTTCCTTGATTCGCCAGGAGGTCCATTATAGGAGAGATTGTTGTCACTGGGATGGTATGCAGCTTTCCTTGATTCGCCAGGAGGTCCATTATAGGAGAGATTGTTGTCACTGGGATGGTGTCCAGCTTTCCTTGATTCGCCAGGAGGTCCATTATAGGAAAGATTGTTGTCACTGGGATGGTGTCCAGCTTTCCTTGATTCGCCAGGAGGTCCATTATAGGAGAGATTGTTGTCACTGGGATGGTGTTCAGCTTTCCTTGATTCGCCAGGAGGTCCATTATAGGAGAGATTGTTGTCACTGGGATGGTGTCCAGCTTTCCTTGATTCGCCAGGAGGTCCATTATAGGAGAGATTGTTGTCACTGGGATGGTGTTCAGCTTTCCTTGATTCGCCAGGAGGTCCATTATAGGAGAGATTGTTGTCACTGGGATGGTGCCCAGCTTTCCTTGATTCGCCAGGAGGTCCATTATAGGAGAGATTGTTGTCACTGGGGTGGTGTCCAGCTTTCCTTGATTCGCCAGGAGGTCCATTATAGGAGAGATTGTTGTCACTGGGATGGTGTTCAGCTTTCCTTGATTCGCCAGGAGGTCCATTATAGGAGAGATTGTTGTCACTGGGATGGTGTCCAGCTTTCCTTGATTCGCCAGGAGGTCCATTATAGGAGAGATTGTTGTCACTGGGATGGTGTCCAGCTTTCCTTGATTCGCCAGGAGTTCCATTATAGGAGAGATTGTTGTCACTGGGATGGTGTCCAGCTTTCCTTGATTCGCCAGGAGGTCCATTATAGGAGAGATTGTTGTCACTGGGATGGTGTCCAGCTTTCCTTGATTCGCCAGGGGTTCCATTATAGGAGAGATTGTTGTCACTGGGATGGTGTCCAGCTTTCCTTGATTCGCCAGGAGGTCAATTATAGGAGAGATTGTTGTCAATGGGATGGTGTCCAGCTTTCCTTGATTCGCCAGGAGGTCCATTATAGGAGAGATTGTTGTCACTGGGATGGTGTCCAGCTTTCCTTGATTTGCCAGGAGGTCCATTATAGGAGAGATTGTTGTCACTGGGATGGTGTCCAGCTTTCCTTGATTCGCCAGGAGGTCCATTATAGGAGAGATTGTTGTCACTGGGATGGTGTTCAGCTTTCCTTGATTCGCCAGGAGGTCCATTATAGGAGAGATTGTTGTCACTGGGATGGTGTCCAGCTTTCCTTGATTCGCCAGGAGGTCCATTATAGGAGAGATTGTTGTCACTGGGATGGTGTCCAGCTTTCCTTGATTCGCCAGGAGGTCCATTATAGGAGAGATTGTTGTCACTGGGATGGTGTTCAGCTTTCCTTGATTCGCCAGGAGGTCCATTATAGGAGAGATTGTTGTCACTGGGATGGTGTCCAGCTTTCCTTGATTCGCCAGGAGGTCCTTTATAGGAGAGATTGTTGTCACTGGGATGGTGTTCAGCTTTCCTTGATTCGCCAGGAGGTCCATTATAGGAGAGATTGTTGTCACTGGGATGGTGTTCAGCTTTCCTTGATTCGCCAGGAGGTCCATTATAGGAGAGATTGTTGTCACTGGGATGGTGTCCAGCTTTCCTTGATTCGCCTGGAGGTCCATTATAGGAGAGATTGTTGTCACTGGGATGGTGTCCAGCTTTCCTTGATTCGCCTGGAGGTCCATTATAGGAGAGATTGTTGTCACTGGGATGGTGTCCAGCTTGCCTTGATTCGCCAGGAGGTCCATTATAGGAGAGATTGTTGTCACTGGGATGGTGTCCAGCTTTCCTTGATTCGCCAGGAGGTCCATTATAGGAGAGATTGTTGTCACTGGGATGGTGTCCAGCTTTCCTTGATTCGCCAGGAGGTCCATTATAGGAGAGATTGTTGTCACTGGGATGGTGTCCAGCTTTCCTTGATTCGCCTGGAGGTCCATTATAGGAGAGATTGTTGTCACTGGGATGGTGTTCAGCTTTCCTTGATTCGCCAGGAGGTCCATTATAGGAGAGATTGTTGTCACTGGGATGGTGTCCAGCTTTCCTTGATTCGCCAGGAGGTCCATTATAGGAGAGATTGTTGTCACTGGGATGGTGTCCAGCTTTCATTGATTCGCCAGGAGGTCCATTATAGGAGAGATTGTTGTCACTGGGATGGTGTCCAGCTTTCCTTGATTCGCCAGGAGGTCCATTATAGGAGAGATTGTTGTCACTGGGATGGTGTCCAGCTTTCCTTGATTCGCCAGGAGGTCCATTATAGGAGAGATTGTTGTCACTGGGATGGTGTTCAGCTTTCCTTGATTCGCCAGGAGGTCCATTATAGGAGAGATTGTTGTCACTGGGATGGTGTCCAGCTTTCCTTGATTCGCCAGGAGGTCCATTATAGGAGAGATTGTTGTCACTGGGATGGTGTCCAGCTTTCCTTGATTCGCCAGGAGGTCCATTATAGGAGAGATTTTTGTCACTGGGATGGTGTCCAGCTTACCTTGATTCGCCAGGAGGTCCATTATAGGAGAGATTGTTGTCACTGGGATGGTGTCCAGCTTTCCTTGATTCGCCAGGAGGTTCATTATAGGAGAGATTGTTGTCACTGGGATGGTGTCCAGCTTTCCTTGATTCGCCAGGAGGTCCATTATAGGAGAGATTGTTGTCACTGGGATGGTGTCCTGCTTTCCTTGATTCGCCAGGATGTCCATTATAGGAGAGATTGTTGTCACTGGGATGGTGTCCAGCTTTCCTTGATTCGCCAGGAGGTCCATTATAGGAGAGATTGTTGTCACTGGGATGGTGTTCAGCTTTCCTTTCTTCGCCAGGAGGTCCATTATAGGAGAGATTGTTGTCACTGGGATGGTGTCCAGCTTTCCTTGATTCGCCAGGAGGTCCATTATAGGAGAGATTGTTGTCACTGGGATGGTGTCCAGCTTTCCTTGATTCGCCAGGAGGTCGATTATAGGAGAGATTGTTGTCACTGGGATGGTGTTCAGCTTTCCTTGATTCGCCAGGTGGTCCATTATAGGAGAGATTGTTGTCACTGGGATGGTGTCCAGCTTTCCTTGATTCGCCAGGAGGTCCATTATAGGAGAGATTGTTGTCACTGGGATGGTGTCCAGCTTTCCTTGATTCGCCTAGAGGTCCATTATAGGAGAGATTGTTGTCAGTGGGATGGTGTTCAGCTTTCCTTGATTCGCCAGGAGGTCCATTATAGGAGAGATTGTTGTCACTGGGATGATCTCCAGCTTTCCTTGATTCGCCAGGAGGTCCATTATACGAGAGATTGTTGTCACTGGGATGGTGTCCAGCTTTCATTGATTCGCCAGGAGGTCCATTATAGGAGAGATTGTTGTCACTGGGATGGTGTCCAGCTTTCCTTGATTCGCCAGGAGGTCCATTATAGGAGAGATTGTTGTCACTGGGATGGTGTCCAGCTTTCCTTGATTCGCCAGGAGGTCCATTATAGGAGAGATTGTTGTCACTGGGATGGTGTTCAGCTTTCCTTGATTCGCCAGGAGGTCCATTATAGGAGAGATTGTTGTCACTGGGATGGTGTCCAGCTTTCCTTGATTCGCCAGGAGGTCCATTATAGGAGAGATTGTTGTCACTGGGATGGTGTCCAGCTTTCCTTGATTCGGCAGGAGGTCCATTATAGGAGAGATTGTTGTCACTGGGATGGTGTCCAGCTTTCCTTGATTCGCCAGGAGGTCCATTATAGGAGAGATTGTTGTCACTGGGATGGTGTCCAGCTTTCCTTGATTCGCCAGGAGGTCCATTATAGGAGAGATTGTTGTCACTGGGATGGTGTCCAGCTTTCCTTGATTCGCCAGGAGGTCCATTATAGGAGAGATTGTTGTCACTGGGATGGTGTCCAGCTTTCCTTGATTCGCCAGGAGGTCCATTATAGGAGAGATTGTTGTCACTGGGATGGTGTTCAGCTTTCCTTGCTTCGCCAGGAGGTCCATTATAGGAGAGATTGTTGTCACTGGGATGGTGTCCAGCTTTCCTTGATTCGCCAGGAGGTCCATTATAGGAGAGATTGTTGTCACTGGGATGGTGTCCAGCTTTCCTTGATTCGCCAGGAGGTCCATTATAGGAGAGATTGTTGTCACTGGGATGGTGTCCAGCTTTCCTTGATTCGCCAGGAGGTCCATTATAGGAGAGATTGTTGTCACTGGGATGGTGTCCAGCTTTCCTTGATTCGCCTGGAGGTCCATTATAGGAGAGATTGTTGTCACTGGGATGGTGTCCAGCTTTCCTTGATTCGCCAGGAGGTCGATTATAGGAGAGATTGTTGTCACTGGGATGGTGTTCAGCTTTCCTTGATTCGCCAGGTGGTCCATTATAGGAGAGATTGTTGTCACTGGGATGGTGTCCAGCTTTCCTTGATTCGCCAGGAGGTCCATTATAGGAGAGATTGTTGTCACTGGGATGGTGTTCAGCTTTCCTTGATTCGCCAGGAGGTCCATTATAGGAGAGATTGTTGTCACTGGGATGGTGTCCAGCTTTCCTTGATTCGCCAGGATGTCCATTATAGGAGAGATTGTTGTCACTGGGATGGTGTCCAGCTTTCCTTGATTCGCCAGGAGGTCCATAATAGGAGAGATTGTTGTCACTGGGATGGTGTCCAGCTTTCCTTGATTCGCCAGGAGGTCCATTATAGGAGAGATTGTTGTCACTGGGATGGTATGCAGCTTTCCTTGATTCGCCAGGAGGTCCATTATAGGAGAGATTGTTGTCACTGGGATGGTGTCCAGCTTTCCTTGATTCGCCAGGAGGTCCATTATAGGAGAGATTGTTGTCACTGGGATGGTGTCCAGCTTTCCTTGATTCGCCAGGAGGTCCATTATAGGAGAGATTGTTGTCACTGGGATGGTGTTCAGCTTTCCTTGATTCGCCAGGAGGTCCATTATAGGAGAGATTGTTGTCAATGGGATGGTGTCCAGCTTTCCTTGATTCGCCAGGAGGTCCATTATAGGAGAGATTGTTGTCACTGGGATGGTGTTCAGCTTTCCTTGATTCGCCAGGAGGTCCATTATAGGAGAGATTGTTGTCACTGGGATGGTGTCCAGCTTTCCTTGATTCGCCAGGAGGTCCATTATAGGAGAGATTGTTGTCACTGGGGTGGTGTCCAGCTTTCCTTGATTCGCCAGGAGGTCCATTATAGGAGAGATTGTTGTCACTGGGATGGTGTTCTGCTTTCCTTGATTCGCCAGGAGGTCCATTATAGGAGAGATTGTTGTCACTGGGATGGTGTCCAGCTTTCCTTGATTCGCCAGGAGGTCCATTATAGGAGAGATTGTTGTCACTGGGATGGTGTCCAGCTTTCCTTGATTCGCCAGGAGTTCCATTATAGGAGAGATTGTTGTCACTGGGATGGTGTCCAGCTTTCCTTGATTCGCCAGGAGGTCCATTATAGGAGAGATTGTTGTCACTGGGATGGTGTCCAGCTTTCCTTGATTCGCCAGGAGGTCCATTATAGGAGAGATTGTTGTCACTGGGATGGTGTCCAGCTTTCCTTGATTCGCCAGGAGGTCCATTATAGGAGAGATTGTTGTCACTGGGATGGTGTCCAGCTTTCCTTGATTCGCCAGGAGGTCCATTATAGGAGAGATTGTTGTCACTGGGATGGTGTTCAGCTTTCCTTGATTCGCCAGGAGGTCCATTATAGGAGAGATTGTTGTCACTGGGATGGTGTCCAGCTTTCCTTGATTCGCCAGGAGGTCCATTATAGGAGAGATTGTTGTCACTGGGATGGTGTTCAGCTTTCCTTGATTCGCCAGGAGGTCCATTATAGGAGAGATTGTTGTCACTGGGATGGTGTCCAGCTTTCCTTGATTCGCCAGAAGGTCCATTATAGGAGAGATTGTTGTCACTGGGATGGTGTCCAGCTTTCCTTGATTCGCCAGGAGGTCCATTATAGGAGAGATTGTTGTCACTGGGATGGTGTTCAGCTTTCCTTGATTCGCCTGGAGGTCCATTATAGGAGAGATTGTTGTCACTGGGATGGTGTCCAGCTTTCCTTGATTCGCCAGGAGGTCCTTTATAGGAGAGATTGTTGTCACTGGGATGTTGTTCAGCTTTCCTTGATTCGCCAGGAGGTCCATTATAGGAGAGATTGTTGTCACTGGGATGGTGTCCAGCTTTCCTTGATTCGCCAGGAGGTCCATTATAGGAGAGATTGTTGTCACTGGGATGGTGTCCAGCTTTCCATGATTCGCCTGGAGGTCCATTATAGGTGAGATTGTTGTCACTGGGATGGTGTCCAGCTTGCCTTGATTCGCCAGGAGGTCCATTATAGGAGAGATTGTTGTCACTGGGATGGTGTCCAGCTTTCCTTGATTCGCCAGGAGGTCCATTATAGGAGAGATTGTTGTCACTGGGATGGTGTCCAGCTTTCCTTGATTCGCCAGGAGGTCCATTATAGGAGAGATTGTTGTCACTGGGATGGTGTCCAGCTTTCCTTGATTCGCCTGGAGGTCCATTATAGGAGAGATTGTTGTCACTGGGATGGTGTTCAGCTTTCCTTGATTCGCCAGGAGGTCCATTATAGGAGAGATTGTTGTCACTGGGATGGTGTCCAGCTTTCCTTGATTCGCCAGGAGGTCCATTATAGGAGAGATTGTTGTCACTGGGATGGTGTCCAGCTTTCATTGATTCGCCAGGAGGTCCATTATAGGAGAGATTGTTGTCACTGGGATGGTGTCCAGCTTTCCTTGATTCGCCAGGAGGTCCATTATAGGAGAGATTGTTGTCACTGGGATGGTGTCCAGCTTTCCTTGATTCGCCAGGAGTTCCATTATAGGAGAGATTGTTGTCACTGGGATGGTGTCCAGCTTTCCTTGATTCGCCAGGAGGTCCATTATAGGAGAGATTGTTGTCACTGGGATGGTGTCCAGCTTTCCTTGATTCGCCAGGAGGTCCATTATAGGAGAGATTGTTGTCACTGGGATGGTGTCCAGCTTTCCTTGATTCGCCAGGAGGTCCATTATAGGAGAGATTGTTGTCACTGGGATGGTGTCCAGCTTTCCTTGATTCGCCAGGAGGTCCATTATAGGAGAGATTGTTGTCACTGGGATGGTGTTCAGCTTTCCTTGATTCGCCTGGAGGTCCATTATAGGAGAGATTGTTGTCACTGGGATGGTGTCCAGCTTTCCTTGATTCGCCAGGAGGTCCATTATAGGAGAGATTGTTGTCACTGGGATGGTGTCCAGCTTTCCTTGATTCGCCAGGAGGTCCATTATAGGAGAGATTGTTGTCACTGGGATGGTGTCCAGCTTTCCTTGATTCGCCAGGATGTCCATTATAGGAGAGATTGTTGTCACTGGGATGGTGTCCAGCTTTCCTTGATTCGCCAGGAGGTCCATTATAGGAGAGATTGTTGTCACTGGGATGGTGTTCAGCTTTCCTTGCTTCGCCAGGAGGTCCATTATAGGAGAGATTGTTGTCACTGGGATGGTGTCCAGCTTTCCTTGATTCGCCAGGAGGTCCATTATAGGAGAGATTGTTGTCACTGGGATGGTGTCCAGCTTTCCTTGATTCGCCAGGAGGTCCATGATAGGAGAGATTGTTGTCACTGGGATGGTGTCCAGCTTTCCTTGGTTCGCCAGGAGGTCCATTATAGGAGAGATTGTTGTCACTGGGATGGTGTCCAGCTTTCCTTGATTCGCCTGGAGGTCCATTATAGGAGAGATTGTTGTCACTGGGATGGTGTCCAGCTTTCCTTGATTCGCCAGGAGGTCCATTATAGGAGAGATTGTTGTCACTGGGATGGTGTCCAGCTTTCCTTGATTCGCCAGGAGGTCGATTATAGGAGAGATTGTTGTCACTGGGATGGTGTTCAGCTTTCCTTGATTCGCCAGGTGGTCCATTATAGGAGAGATTGTTGTCACTGGGATGGTGTCCAGCTTTCCTTGATTCGCCAGGAGGTCCATTATAGGAGAGATTGTTGTCACTGGGATGGTGTTCAGCTTTCCTTGATTCGCCAGGAGGTCCATTATAGGAGAGATTGTTGTCACTGGGATGGTGTCCAGCTTTCCTTGATTCGCCAGGAGGTCCATTATAGGAGAGATTGTTGTCACTGGGATGGTGTCCAGCTTTCCTTGATTCGCCAGGAGGTCCATAATAGGAGAGATTGTTGTCACTGGGATGGTGTCCAGCTTTCCTTGATTCGCCAGGAGGTCCATTCTAGGAGAGATTGTTGTCACTGGGATGGTATGCAGCTTTCCTTGATTCGCCAGGAGGTCCATTATAGGAGAGATTGTTGTCACTGGGATGGTGTCCAGCTTTCCTTGATTCGCCAGGAGGTCCAGTATAGGAGAGATTGTTGTCACTGGGATGGTGTCCAGCTTTCCTTGATTCGCCAGGAGGTCCATTATAGGAGAGATTGTTGTCACTGGGATGGTGTTCAGCTTTCCTTGATTCGCCAGGAGGTCCATTATAGGAGAGATTGTTGTCACTGGGATGGTGTCCAGCTTTCCTTGATTCGCCAGGAGGTCCATTATAGGAGAGGTTGTTGTCACTGGGATGGTGTTCAGCTTTCCTTGATTCGCCAGGAGGTCCATTATAGGAGAGATTGTTGTCACTGGGATGGTGTCCAGCTTTCCTTGATTCGCCAGGAGGTCCATTATAGGAGAGATTGTTGTCACTGGGGTGGTGTCCAGCTTTCCTTGATTCGCCAGGAGGTCCATTATAGGAGAGATTGTTGTCACTGGGATGGTGTTCAGCTTTCCTTGATTCGCCAGGAGGTCCATTATAGGAGAGATTGTTGTCACTGGGATGGTGTCCAGCTTTCCTTGATTCGCCAGGAGGTCCATTATAGGAGAGATTGTTGTCACTGGGATGGTGTCCAGCTTTCCTTGTTTCGCCAGGAGGTCCATTATAGGAGAGATTGTTGTCACTGGGATGGTGTTCAGCTTTCCTTGATTCGCCAGGAGGTCCATTATAGGAGAGATTGTTGTCACTGGGATGGTGTCCAGCTTTCCTTGATTCGCCAGGAGGTCCATTATAGGAGAGATTGTTGTCACTGGGATGGAGTCCAGCTTTCCTTGTTTCGCCAGGAGGTCCATTATAGGAGAGATTGTTGTCACTGGGATGGTGTTCAGCTTTCCTTGATTCGCCAGGAGGTCCATTATAGGAGAGATTGTTGTCACTGGGATGGTGTCCAGCTTTCCTTGATTCGCCAGGAGGTCCATTATAGGAGAGATTGTTGTCACTGGGATGGAGTCCAGCTTACCTTGATTCGCCAGGAGGTCCATTATAGGAGAGATTGTTGTCACTGGGATGGTGTCCAGCTTTCCTTGAATCGCCAGGAGGTCCATTATAGGAGAGATTGTTGTCACTGGGATGGTGACCAGCTTTCCTTGATTCGCCAGGAGGTCCATTATAGGAGAGATTGTTGTCACTGGGATGGTGTCCAGCTTTCCTTGATTCGCCAGGAGGTCCATTATAGGAGAGATTGTTGTCACTGGGATGGTGTCCAGCTTTCCTTGATTCGCCAGGAGGTCCATTATAGGAGAGATTGTTGTCACTGGGATGGTGTCCAGCTTTCCTTGATTCGCCTGGAGGTCCATTATAGGAGAGATTGTTGTCACTGGGATGGTGTCCAGCTTTCCTTGATTCGCCAGGAGGTCCATTATAGGAGAGATTGTTGTCACTGGGATGGTGTTCAGCTTTCCTTGATTCGCCAGGAGGTCGATTATAGGAGAGATTGTTGTCACTGGGATGGTGTTCAGCTTTCCTTGATTCGCCAGGAGGTCCATTATAGGAGAGATTGTTGTCACTGGGATGGTGTCCAGCTTTCCTTGATTCGCCAGGAGGTCCATTATAGGAGAGATTGTTGTCACTGGGATGGTGTCCAGCTTTCCTTGATTCGCCTGGAGGTCCATTATAGGAGAGATTGTTGTCACTGGGATGGTGTCCAGCTTTCCTTGATTCGCCAGGAGGTCCATTATAGGAGAGATTGTTGTCACTGGGATGGTGTCCAGCTTCCCTTGATTCGCCAGGAGGTCCATTATAGGAGAGATTGTTGTCACTGGGATGGTGTTCAGCTTTCCTTGATTCGCCAGGAGGTCCATTATAGGAGAGATTGTTGTCACTGGGATGGTGTCCAGCTTTCCTTGATTCGCCAGGAGGTCCATTATAGGAGAGATTGTTGTCACTGGGATGGTGTCCAGCTTTCCTTGATTCGCCAGGAGGTCCATTATAGGAGAGATTGTTGTCACTGGGATGGTGTCCAGCTTTCCTTGATTCGCCAGGAGGTCCATTATAGGAGAGATTGGTGTCACTGGGATGGTGTCCAGCTTTCCTTGATTCGCCAGGAGGTCCATCATAGGAGAGATTGTTGTCACTGGGATGGTGTCCAGCTTTCCTTGATTCGCCTGGAGGTCCATCATAGGAGAGATTGTTGTCACTGGGATGGTGTCCAGCTTTCCTTGATTCGCCAGGAGGTCCATTATAGGAGAGATTGTTGTCACTGGGATGGTGTCCAGCTTTCCTTGATTCGCCAGGAGGTCCATTATAGGAGAGATTGTTGTCACTGGGATGGTGTCCAGCTTTCCTTGATTCGCCAGGAGGTCCATTATAGGAGAGATTGTTGTCACTGGGATGGCGTCCAGCTTTCCTTGATTCGCCAGGAGGTCCATTATAAGAGAGATTGTTGTCACTGGGATGGTGTTCAGCTTTCCTTGATTCGCCAGGAGGTCCATTATAGGAGAGATTGTTGTCACTGGGATGGTGTCCAGCTTTCCTTGATTCGCCAGGAGGTCCATTATAGGAGAGGTTGTTGTCACTGGGATGTTGTCCAGCTTTCCTTGATTCACCAGGAGGTCCATTATAGGAGAGATTGTTGTCACTGGGATGGTGTCCAGCTTTCCTTGATTCGCCAGGAGGTCCATTATAGGAGAGATTGTTGTCACTGGGATGGTGTCCAGCTTTCCTTGATTCGCCAGGAGGTCCATTATAGGAGAGATTGTTGTCACTGGGATGGTGTCCAGCTTTCCTTGATTCGCCAGGAGGTCCATTATAGGAGAGATTCGTTGTCACTGGGATGGTGTCCAGCTTTCCTTGATTCGCAAAGAGGTCCATTATAGGAGAGATTGCTGTCACTGGGATGGTGTCCAGCTTTCCTTGATTCGCCAGGAGGTCCATTATAGGAGAGATTGTTGTCACTGGGATGGTGTTCAGCTTTCCTTGATACGCCAGGAGGTCCATTATAGGAGAGATTGTTGTCACTGGGATGGTGTCCAGCTTTCCTTGATTCGCCTGGAGGTCCATTATAGGAGAGATTGTTGTCACTGGGATGGTGTCCAGCTTTCTTTGATTCGCCAGGAGGTCCATTATAGGAGAGATTGTTGTCACTGGGATCGTGTCCAGCTTTCCTTGATTCGCCAGGAGGTCCATTATAGGAGAGATTGTTGTCACTGGGATGGTGTCCAGCTCTCCTTGATTCGCCAGGAGGTCCATTATAGGAGAGATTGTTGTCACTGGGATGGTGTCCAGCTTTCCTTGATTCGCGTGGAGGTCCATTATAGGAGAGATTGTTGTCACTGGGATGGTGTCCAGCTTTCCTTGGTTCGCCAGGAGGTCCATTATAGGAGAGATTGTTGTCACTGGGATGGTGTCCAGCTTTCCTTGATTCGCCTGGAGGTCCATTATAGGAGAGATTGTTGTCACTGGGATGGTGTCCAGCTTTCCTTGATTCGCCAGGAGGTCCATTATAGGAGAGATTGTTGTCACTGGGATGGTGTCCAGCTTTCCTTGATTCGCCAGGAGGTCGATTATAGGAGAGATTGTTGTCACTGGGATGGTGTTCAGCTTTCCTTGATTCGCCAGGTGGTCCATTATAGGAGAGATTGTTGTCACTGGGATGGTGTCCAGCTTTCCTTGATTCGCCAGGAGGTCCATTATAGGAGAGATTGTTGTCACTGGGATGGTGTTCAGCTTTCCTTGATTCGCCAGGAGGTCCATTATAGGAGAGATTGTTGTCACTGGGATGGTGTCCAGCTTTCCTTGATTCGCCAGGAGGTCCATTATAGGAGAGATTGTTGTCACTGGGATGGTGTCCAGCTTTCCTTGATTCGCCAGGAGGTCCATAATAGGAGAGATTGTTGTCACTGGGATGGTGTCCAGCTTTCCTTGATTCGCCAGGAGGTCCATTCTAGGAGAGATTGTTGTCACTGGGATGGTATGCAGCTTTCCTTGATTCGCCAGGAGGTCCATTATAGGAGAGATTGTTGTCACTGGGATGGTGTCCAGCTTTCCTTGATTCGCCAGGAGGTCCAGTATAGGAGAGATTGTTGTCACTGGGATGGTGTCCAGCTTTCCTTGATTCGCCAGGAGGTCCATTATAGGAGAGATTGTTGTCACTGGGATGGTGTTCAGCTTTCCTTGATTCGCCAGGAGGTCCATTATAGGAGAGATTGTTGTCACTGGGATGGTGTCCAGCTTTCCTTGATTCGCCAGGAGGTCCATTATAGGAGAGGTTGTTGTCACTGGGATGGTGTTCAGCTTTCCTTGATTCGCCAGGAGGTCCATTATAGGAGAGATTGTTGTCACTGGGATGGTGTCCAGCTTTCCTTGATTCGCCAAGAGGTCCATTATAGGAGAGATTGCTGTCACTGGGATGGTGTCCAGCTTTCCTTGATTCGCCAGGAGGTCCATTATAGGAGAGATTGTTGTCACTGGAATGGTGTTCAGCTTTCCTTGATACGCCAGGAGGTCCATTATAGGAGAGATTGTTGTCACTGGGATGGTGTCCAGCTTTCCTTGATTCGCCTGGAGGTCCATTATAGGAGAGATTGTTGTCACTGGGGTGGTGTCCAGCTTTCTTTGATTCGCCAGGAGGTCCATTATAGGAGAGATTGTTGTCACTGGGATCGTGTCCAGCTTTCCTTGATTCGCCAGGAGGTCCATTATAGGAGAGATTGTTGTCACTGGGATGGTGTTCAGCTTTCCTTTCTTCGCCAGGAGGTCCATTATAGGAGAGATTGTTGTCACTGGGATGGTGTCCAGCTTTCCTTGATTCGCCAGGAGGTCCATTATAGGAGAGATTGTTGTCACTGGGATGGTGTCCAGCTTTCCTTGATTCGCCAGGAGGCCCATTATAGGAGAGATTGTTGTCACTGGGATGGTGTCCAGCTCTCCTTGATTCGCCAGGAGGTCCATTATAGGAGAGATTGTTGTCACTGGGATGGTGTCCAGCTTTCCTTGATTCGCCTGGAGGTCCATTATAGGAGAGATTGTTGTCACTGGGATGGTGTCCAGCTTTCCTTGATTCGCCAGGAGGTCCATTATAGGAGAGATTGTTGTCACTGGGATGGTGTCCAGCTTTCCTTGATTCGCCAGGAGGTCGATTATAGGAGAGATTGTTGTCACTGGGATGGTGTTCAGCTTTCCTTGATTCGCCAGGTGGTCCATTATAGGAGAGATTGTTGTCACTGGGATGGTGTCCAGCTTTCCTTGATTCGCCAGGAGGTCCATTATAGGAGAGATTGTTGTCACTGGGATGGTGTCTAGCTTTCCTTGATTCGCCTAGAGGTCCATTATAGGAGAGATTGTTGTCACTGGGATGGTGTTCAGCTTTCCTTGATTCGCCAGGAGGTCCATTATAGGAGAGATTGTTGTCACTGGGATGATCTCCAGCTTTCCTTGATTCGCCAGGAGGTCCATTATACGAGAGATTGTTGTCACTGGGATGGTGTCCAGCTTTCATTGATTCGCCAGGAGGTCCATTATAGGAGAGATTGTTGTCACTGGGATGGTGTCCAGCTTTCCTTGATTCGCCAGGAGGTCCATTATAGGAGAGATTGTTGTCACTGGGATGGTGTCCAGCTTTCCTTGATTCGCCAGGAGGTCCATTATAGGAGAGATTGTTGTCACTGGGATGGTGTTCAGCTTTCCTTGATTCGCCAGGAGGTCCATTATAGGAGAGATTGTTGTCACTGGGATGGTGTCCAGCTTTCCTTGATTCGCCAGGAGGTCCATTATAGGAGAGATTGTTGTCACTGGGATGGTGTCCAGCTTTCCTTGATTCGGCAGGAGGTCCATTATAGGAGAGATTGTTGTCACTGGGATGGTGTCCAGCTTTCCTTGATTCGCCAGGAGGTCCATTATAGGAGAGATTGTTGTCACTGGGATGGTGTCCAGCTTTCCTTGATTCGCCAGGAAGTCCATTATAGGAGAGATTGTTGTCACTGGGATGGTGTCCAGCTTTCCTTGATTCGCCAGGAGGTCCATTATAGGAGAGATTGTTGTCACTGGGATGGTGTCCAGCTTTCCTTGATTCGCCAGGAGGTCCATTATAGGAGAGATTGTTGTCACTGGGATGGTGTTCAGCTTTCCTTGCTTCGCCAGGAGGTCCATTATAGGAGAGATTGTTGTCACTGGGATGGTGTCCAGCTTTCCTTGATTCGCCAGGAGGTCCATTATAGGAGAGATTGTTGTCACTGGGATGGTGTCCAGCTTTCCTTGATTCGCCAGGAGGTCCATTATAGGAGAGATTGTTGTCACTGGGATGGTGTCCAGCTTTCCTTGATTCGCCAGGAGGTCCATTATAGGAGAGATTGTTGTCACTGGGATGGTGTCCAGCTTTCCTTGATTCGCCTGGAGGTCCATTATAGGAGAGATTGTTGTCACTGGGATGGTGTCCAGCTTTCCTTGAGTCGCCAGGAGGTCGATTATAGGAGAGATTGTTGTCACTGGGATGGTGTTCAGCTTTCCTTGATTCGCCAGGTGGTCCATTATAGGAGAGATTGTTGTCACTGGGATGGTGTCCAGCTTTCCTTGATTCGCCAGGAGGTCCATTATAGGAGAGATTGTTGTCACTGGGATGGTGTTCAGCTTTCCTTGATTCGCCAGGAGGTCCATTATAGGAGAGATTGTTGTCACTGGGATGGTGTCCAGCTTTCCTTGATTCGCCAGGATGTCCATTATAGGAGAGATTGTTGTCACTGGGATGGTGTCCAGCTTTCCTTGATTCGCCAGGAGGTCCATAATAGGAGAGATTGTTGTCACTGGGATGGTGTCCAGCTTTCCTTGATTCGCCAGGAGGTCCATTATAGGAGAGATTGTTGTCACTGGGATGGTATGCAGCTTTCCTTGATTCGCCAGGAGGTCCATTATAGGAGAGATTGTTGTCACTGGGATGGTGTCCAGCTTTCCTTGATTCGCCAGGAGGTCCATTATAGGAGAGATTGTTGTCACTGGGATGGTGTCCAGCTTTCATTGATTCGCCAGGAGGTCCATTATAGGAGAGATTGTTGTCACTGGGATGGTGTTCAGCTTTCCTTGATTCGCCAGGAGGTCCATTATAGGAGAGATTGTTGTCAATGGGATGGTGTCCAGCTTTCCTTGATTCGCCAGGAGGTCCATTATAGGAGAGATTGTTGTCACTGGGATGGTGTTCAGCTTTCCTTGATTCGCCAGGAGGTCCACTATAGGAGAGATTGTTGTCACTGGGATGGTGTCCAGCTTTCCTTGATTCGCCAGGAGGTCCATTATAGGAGAGATTGTTGTCACTGGGGTGGTGTCCAGCTTTCCTTGATTCGCCAGGAGGTCCATTATAGGAGAGATTGTTGTCACTGGGATGGTGTTCAGCTTTCCTTGATTCGCCAGGAGGTCCATTATAGGAGAGATTGTTGTCACTGGGATGGTGTCCAGCTTTCCTTGATTCGCCAGGAGGTCCATTATAGGAGAGATTGTTGTCACTGGGATGGTGTCCAGCTTTCCTTGATTCGCCAGGAGTTCCATTATAGGAGAGATTGTTGTCACTGGGATGGTGTCCAGCTTTCCTTGATTCACCAGGAGGTCCATTATAGGAGAGATTGTTGTCACTGGGATGGTGTCCAGCTTTCCTTGATTCGCCAGGAGGTCCATTATAGGAGAGATTGTTGTCACTGGGATGGTGTCCAGCTTTCCTTGATTCGCCAGGAGGTCCATTATAGGAGAGATTGTTGTCACTGGGATGGTGTCCAGCTTTCCTTGATTCGCCAGGAGGTCCATTATAGGAGAGATTGTTGTCACTGGGATGGTGTTCAGCTTTCCTTGATTCGCCAGGAGGTCCATTATAGGAGAGATTGTTGTCACTGGGATGGTGTCCAGCTTTCCTTGATTCGCCAGGAGGTCCATTATAGGAGAGATTGTTGTCACTGGGATGGTGTTCAGCTTTCCTTGATTCGCCAGGAGGTCCATTATAGGAGAGATTGTTGTCACTGGGATGGTGTCCAGCTTTCCTTGATTCGCCAGAAGGTCCATTATAGGAGAGATTGTTGTCACTGGGATGGTGTCCAGCTTTCCTTGATTCGCCAGGAGGTCCATTATAGGAGAGATTGTTGTCACTGGGATGGTGTTCAGCTTTCCTTGATTGGCCTGGAGGTCCATTATAGGAGAGATTGTTGTCACTGGGATGGTGTCCAGCTTTCCTTGATTCGCCAGGAGGTCCTTTATAGGAGAGATTGTTGTCACTGGGATGGTGTTCAGCTTTCCTTGATTCGCCAGGAGGTCCATTATAGGAGAGATTGTTGTCACTGGGATGGTGTCCAGCTTTCCTTGATTCGCCAGGAGGTCCATTATAGGAGAGATTGTTGTCACTGGGATGGTGTCCAGCTTTCCATGATTCGCCTGGAGGTCCATTATAGGAGAGATTGTTGTCACTGGGATGGTGTCCAGCTTGCCTTGATTCGCCAGGAGGTCCATTATAGGAGAGATTGTTGTCACTGGGATGGTGTCCAGCTTTCCTTGATTCGCCAGGAGGTCCATTATAGGAGAGATTGTTGTCACTGGGATGGTGTCCAGCTTTCCTTGATTCGCCAGGAGGTCCATTATAGGAGAGATTGTTGTCACTGGGATGGTGTCCAGCTTTCCTTGATTCGCCTGGAGGTCCATTATAGGAGAGATTGTTGTCACTGGGATGGTGTTCAGCTTTCCTTGATTCGCCAGGAGGTCCATTATAGGAGAGATTGTTGTCACTGGGATGGTGTCCAGCTTTCCTTGATTCGCCAGGAGGTCCATTATAGGAGAGATTGTTGTCACTGGGATGGTGTCCAGCTTTCCTTGATTCGCCAGGAGGTCCATTATAGGAGAGATTGTTGTCACTGGGATGGTGTCCAGCTTTCCTTGATTCGCCAGGAGGTCCATTATAGGAGAGATTGTTGTCACTGGGATGGTGTCCAGCTTTCCTTGATTCGCCAGGAGTTCCATTATAGGAGAGATTGTTGTCACTGGGATGGTGTCCAGCTTTCCTTGATTCGCCAGGAGGTCCATTATAGGAGAGATTGTTGTCACTGGGATGGTGTCCAGCTTTCCTTGATTCGCCAGGAGGTCCATTATAGGAGAGATTGTTGTCACTGGGATGGTGTCCAGCTTTCCTTGATTCGCCAGGAGGTCCATTATAGGAGAGATTGTTGTCACTGGGATGGTGTCCAGCTTTCCTTGATTCGCCAGGAGGTCCATTATAGGAGAGATTGTTGTCACTGGGATGGTGTTCAGCTTTCCTTGATTCGCCTGGAGGTCCATTATAGGAGAGATTGTTGTCACTGGGATGGTGTCCAGCTTTCCTTGATTCGCCAGGAGGTCCATTATAGGAGAGATTGTTGTCACTGGGATGGTGTCCAGCTTTCCTTGATTCGCCAGGAGGTCCATTATAAGAGAGATTGTTGTCACTGGGATGGTGTCCAGCTTTCCTTGATTCGCCAGGAGGTCCATTATAGGAGAGATTGTTGTCACTGGGATGGTGTCCAGCTTTCCTTGATTCGCCAGGAGGTCCATTATAGGAGAGATTGTTGTCACTGGGATGGTGTTCAGCTTTCCTTGCTTCGCCAGGAGGTCCATTATAGGAGAGATTGTTGTCACTGGGATGGTGTCCAGCTTTCCTTGATTCGCCAGGAGGTCCATTATAGGAGAGATTGTTGTCACTGGGATGGTGTCCAGCTTTCCTTGATTCGCCAGGAGGTCCATGATAGGAGAGATTGTTGTCACTGGGATGGTGTCCAGCTTTCCTTGGTTCGCCAGGAGGTCCATTATAGGAGAGATTGTTGTCACTGGGATGGTGTCCAGCTTTCCTTGATTCGCCTGGAGGTCCATTATAGGAGAGATTGTTGTCACTGGGATGGTGTCCAGCTTTCCTTGATTCGCCAGGAGGTCCATTATAGGAGAGATTGTTGTCACTGGGATGGTGTCCAGCTTTCCTTGATTCGCCAGGAGGTCGATTATAGGAGAGATTGTTGTCACTGGGATGGTGTTCAGCTTTCCTTGATTCGCCAGGTGGTCCATTATAGGAGAGATTGTTGTCACTGGGATGGTGTCCAGCTTTCCTTGATTCGCCAGGAGGTCCATTATAGGAGAGATTGTTGTCACTGGGATGGTGTTCAGCTTTCCTTGATTCGCCAGGAGGTCCATTATAGGAGAGATTGTTGTCACTGGGATGGTGTCCAGCTTTCCTTGATTCGCCAGGAGGTCCATTATAGGAGAGATTGTTGTCACTGGGATGGTGTCCAGCTTTCCTTGATTCGCCAGGAGGTCCATAATAGGAGAGATTGTTGTCACTGGGATGGTGTCCAGCTTTCCTTGATTCGCCAGGAGGTCCATTCTAGGAGAGATTGTTGTCACTGGGATGGTATGCAGCTTTCCTTGATTCGCCAGGAGGTCCATTATAGGAGAGATTGTTGTCACTGGGATGGTGTCCAGCTTTCCTTGATTCGCCAGGAGGTCCAGTATAGGAGAGATTGTTGTCACTGGGATGGTGTCCAGCTTTCCTTGATTCGCCAGGAGGTCCATTATAGGAGAGATTGTTGTCACTGGGATGGTGTTCAGCTTTCCTTGATTCGCCAGGAGGTCCATTATAGGAGAGATTGTTGTCACTGGGATGGTGTCCAGCTTTCCTTGATTCGCCAGGAGGTCCATTATAGGAGAGGTTGTTGTCACTGGGATGGTGTTCAGCTTTCCTTGATTCGCCAGGAGGTCCATTATAGGAGAGATTGTTGTCACTGGGATGGTGTCCAGCTTTCCTTGATTCGCCAGGAGGTCCATTATAGGAGAGATTGTTGTCACTGGGGTGGTGTCCAGCTTTCCTTGATTCGCCAGGAGGTCCATTATAGGAGAGATTGTTGTCACTGGGATGGTGTTCAGCTTTCCTTGATTCGCCAGGAGGTCCATTATAGGAGAGATTGTTGTCACTGGGATGGTGTCCAGCTTTCCTTGATTCGCCAGGAGGTCCATTATAGGAGAGATTGTTGTCACTGGGATGGTGTCCAGCTTTCCTTGTTTCGCCAGGAGGTCCATTATAGGAGAGATTGTTGTCACTGGGATGGTGTTCAGCTTTCCTTGATTCGCCAGGAGGTCCATTATAGGAGAGATTGTTGTCACTGGGATGGTGTCCAGCTTTCCTTGATTCGCCAGGAGGTCCATTATAGGAGAGATTGTTGTCACTGGGATGGAGTCCAGCTTTCCTTGTTTCGCCAGGAGGTCCATTATAGGAGAGATTGTTGTCACTGGGATGGTGTTCAGCTTTCCTTGATTCGCCAGGAGGTCCATTATAGGAGAGATTGTTGTCACTGGGATGGTGTCCAGCTTTCCTTGATTCGCCAGGAGGTCCATTATAGGAGAGATTGTTGTCACTGGGATGGAGTCCAGCTTTCCTTGATTCGCCAGGAGGTCCATTATAGGAGAGATTGTTGTCACTGGGATGGTGTCCAGCTTTCCTTGAATCGCCAGGAGGTCCATTATAGGAGAGATTGTTGTCACTGGGATGGTGACCAGCTTTCCTTGATTCGCCAGGAGGTCCATTATAGGAGAGATTGTTGTCACTGGGATGGTGTCCAGCTTTCCTTGATTCGCCAGGAGGTCCATTATAGGAGAGATTGTTGTCACTGGGATGGTGTCCAGCTTTCCTTGATTCGCCAGGAGGTCCATTATAGGAGAGATTGTTGTCACTGGGATGGTGTCCAGCTTTCCGTGATTCGCCTGGAGGTCCATTATAGGAGAGATTGTTGTCACTGGGATGGTGTCCAGCTTTCCTTGATTCGCCAGGAGGTCCATTATAGGAGAGATTGTTGTCACTGGGATGGTGTTCAGCTTTCCTTGATTCGCCAGGAGGTCGATTATAGGAGAGATTGTTGTCACTGGGATGGTGTTCAGCTTTCCTTGATTCGCCAGGAGGTCCATTATAGGAGAGATTGTTGTCACTGGGATGGTGTCCAGCTTTCCTTGATTCGCCAGGAGGTCCATTATAGGAGAGATTGTTGTCACTGGGATGGTGTCCAGCTTTCCTTGATTCGCCTGGAGGTCCATTATAGAGGAGATTGTTGTCACTGGGATGGTGTCCAGCTTTCCTTGATTCGCCAGGAGGTCCATTATAGGAGAGATTGTTGTCACTGGGATGGTGTCCAGCTTTCCTTGATTCGCCAGGAGGTCCATTATAGGAGAGATTGTTGTCACTGGGATGGTGTTCAGCTTTCCTTGATTCGCCAGGAGGTCCATTATAGGAGAGATTGTTGTCACTGGGATGGTGTCCAGCTTTCCTTGATTCGCCAGGAGGTCCATTATAGGAGAGATTGTTGTCACTGGGATGGTGTCCAGCTTTCCTTGATTCGCCAGGAGGTCGATTATAGGAGAGATTGTTGTCACTGGGATGGTGTCCAGCTTTCCTTGATTCGCCAGGAGGTCCATTATAGGAGAGATTGTTGTCACTGGGATGGTGTCCAGCTTTCCTTGATTCGCCAGGAGGTCCATCATAGGAGAGATTGTTGTCACTGGGATGGTGTCCAGCTTTCCTTGATTCGCCTGGAGGTCCATCATAGGAGAGATTGTTGTCACTGGGATGGTGTCCAGCTTTCCTTGATTCGCCAGGAGGTCCATTATAGGAGAGATTGTTGTCACTGGGATGGTGTCCAGCTTTCCTTGATTCGCCAGGAGGTCCATTATAGGAGAGATTGTTGTCACTGGGATGGTGTCCAGCTTTCCTTGATTCGCCAGGAGGTCCATTATAGGAGAGATTGTTGTCACTGGGATGGTGTCCAGCTTTCCTTGATTCGCCAGGAGGTCCATTATAAGAGAGATTGTTGTCACTGGGATGGTGTTCAGCTTTCCTTGATTCGCCAGGAGGTCCATTATAGGAGAGATTGTTGTCACTGGGATGGTGTCCAGCTTTCCTTGATTCGCCAGGAGGTCCATTATAGGAGAGGTTGTTGTCACTGGGATGTTGTCCAGCTTTCCTTGATTCACCAGGAGGTCCATTATAGGAGAGATTGTTGTCACTGGGATGGTGTCCAGCTTTCCTTGATTCGCCAGGAGGTCCATTATAGGAGAGATTGTTGTCACTGGGATGGTGTCCAGCTTTCCTTGATTCGCCAGGAGGTCCATTATAGGAGAGATTGTTGTCACTGGGATGGTGTCCAGCTTTCCTTGATTCGCCAGGAGGTCCATTATAGGAGAGATTCGTTGTCACTGGGATGGTGTCCAGCTTTCCTTGATTCGCCAAGAGGTCCATTATAGGAGAGATTGCTGTCACTGGGATGGTGTCCAGCTTTCCTTGATTCGCCAGGAGGTCCATTATAGGAGAGATTGTTGTCACTGGGATGGTGTTCAGCTTTCCTTGATACGCCAGGAGGTCCATTATAGGAGAGATTGTTGTCACTGGGATGGTGTCCAGCTTTCCTTGATTCGCCTGGAGGTCCATTATAGGAGAGATTGTTGTCACTGGGATGGTGTCCAGCTTTCTTTGATTCGCCAGGAGGTCCATTATAGGAGAGATTGTTGTCACTGGGATCGTGTCCAGCTTTCCTTGATTCGCCAGGAGGTCCATTATAGGAGAGATTGTTGTCACTGGGATGGTGTCCAGCTCTCCTTGATTCGCCAGGAGGTCCATTATAGGAGAGATTGTTGTCACTGGGATGGTGTCCAGCTTTCCTTGATTCGCGTGGAGGTCCATTATAGGAGAGATTGTTGTCACTGGGATGGTGTCCAGCTTTCCTTGGTTCGCCAGGAGGTCCATTATAGGAGAGATTGTTGTCACTGGGATGGTGTCCAGCTTTCCTTGATTCGCCTGGAGGTCCATTATAGGAGAGATTGTTGTCACTGGGATGGTGTCCAGCTTTCCTTGATTCGCCAGGAGGTCCATTATAGGAGAGATTGTTGTCACTGGGATGGTGTCCAGCTTTCCTTGATTCGCCAGGAGGTCGATTATAGGAGAGATTGTTGTCACTGGGATGGTGTTCAGCTTTCCTTGATTCGCCAGGTGGTCCATTATAGGAGAGATTGTTGTCACTGGGATGGTGTCCAGCTTTCCTTGATTCGCCAGGAGGTCCATTATAGGAGAGATTGTTGTCACTGGGATGGTGTTCAGCTTTCCTTGATTCGCCAGGAGGTCCATTATAGGAGAGATTGTTGTCACTGGGATGGTGTCCAGCTTTCCTTGATTCGCCAGGAGGTCCATTATAGGAGAGATTGTTGTCACTGGGATGGTGTCCAGCTTTCCTTGATTCGCCAGGAGGTCCATAATAGGAGAGATTGTTGTCACTGGGATGGTGTCCAGCTTTCCTTGATTCGCCAGGAGGTCCATTCTAGGAGAGATTGTTGTCACTGGGATGGTATGCAGCTTTCCTTGATTCGCCAGGAGGTCCATTATAGGAGAGATTGTTGTCACTGGGATGGTGTCCAGCTTTCCTTGATTCGCCAGGAGGTCCAGTATAGGAGAGATTGTTGTCACTGGGATGGTGTCCAGCTTTCCTTGATTCGCCAGGAGGTCCATTATAGGAGAGATTGTTGTCACTGGGATGGTGTTCAGCTTTCCTTGATTCGCCAGGAGGTCCATTATAGGAGAGATTGTTGTCACTGGGATGGTGTCCAGCTTTCCTTGATTCGCCAGGAGGTCCATTATAGGAGAGGTTGTTGTCACTGGGATGGTGTTCAGCTTTCCTTGATTCGCCAGGAGGTCCATTATAGGAGAGATTGTTGTCACTGGGATGGTGTCCAGCTTTCCTTGATTCGCCAAGAGGTCCATTATAGGAGAGATTGCTGTCACTGGGATGGTGTCCAGCTTTCCTTGATTCGCCAGGAGGTCCATTATAGGAGAGATTGTTGTCACTGGGATGGTGTTCAGCTTTCCTTGATACGCCAGGAGGTCCATTATAGGAGAGATTGTTGTCACTGGGATGGTGTCCAGCTTTCCTTGATTCGCCTGGAGGTCCATTATCGGAGAGATTGTTGTCACTGGGATGGTGTCCAGCTTTCTTTGATTCGCCAGGAGGTCCATTATAGGAGAGATTGTTGTCACTGGGATCGTGTCCAGCTTTCCTTGATTCGCCAGGAGGTCCATTATAGGAGAGATTGTTGTCACTGGGATGGTGTCCAGCTCTCCTTGATTCGCCAGGAGGTCCATTATAGGAGAGATTGTTGTCACTGGGATGGTGTCCAGCTTTCCTTGATTCGCGTGGAGGTCCATTATAGGAGAGATTGTCGTCACTGGGATGGTGTCCAGCTTTCCTTGGTTCGCCAGGAGGTCCATTATAGGAGAGATTGTTGTCACTGGGATGGTGTCCAGCTTTCCTTGATTCGCCTGGAGGTCCATTATAGGAGAGATTGTTGTCACTGGGATGGTGTCCAGCTTTCCTTGATTCGCCAGGAGGTCCATTATAGGAGAGATTGTTGTCACTGGGATGGTGTCCAGCTTTCCTTGATTCGCCAGGAGGTCGATTATAGGAGAGATTGTTGTCACTGGGATGGTGTTCAGCTTTCCTTGATTCGCCAGGTGGTCCATTATAGGAGAGATTGTTGTCACTGGGATGGTGTCCAGCTTTCCTTGATTCGCCAGGAGGTCCATTATAGGAGAGATTGTTGTCACTGGGATGGTGTTCAGCTTTCCTTGATTCGCCAGGAGGTCCATTATAGGAGAGATTGTTGTCACTGGGATGGTGTCCAGCTTTCCTTGATTCGCCAGGAGGTCCATTATAGGAGAGATTGTTGTCACTGGGATGGTGCCCAGCTTTCCTTGATTCGCCAGGAGGTCCATAATAGGAGAGATTGTTGTCACTGGGATGGTGTCCAGCTTTCCTTGATTCGCCAGGAGGTCCATTCTAGGAGAGATTGTTGTCACTGGGATGGTATGCAGCTTTCCTTGATTCGGCAGGAGGTCCATTATAGGAGAGATTGTTGTCACTGGGATGGTGTCCAGCTTTCCTTGATTCGCCAGGAGGTCCAGTATAGGAGAGATTGTTGTCACTGGGATGGTGTCCAGCTTTCCTTGATTCGCCAGGAGGTCCATTATAGGAGAGATTGTTGTCACTGGGATGGTGTTCAGCTTTCCTTGATTCGCCAGGAGGTCCATTATAGGAGAGATTGTTGTCACTGGGATGGTGTCCAGCTTTCCTTGATTCGCCAGGAGGTCCATTATAGGAGAGGTTGTTGTCACTGGGATGGTGTTCAGCTTTCCTTGATTCGCCAGGAGGTCCATTATAGGAGAGATTGTTGTCACTGGGATGGTGTCCAGCTTTCCTTGATTCGCCAGGAGGTCCATTATAGGAGAGATTGTTGTCACTGGGGTGGTGTCCAGCTTTCCTTGATTCGCCAGGAGGTCCATTATAGGAGAGATTGTTGTCACTGGGATGGTGTTCAGCTTTCCTTGATTCGCCAGGAGGTCCATTATAGGAGAGATTGTTGTCACTGGGATGGTGTCCACCTTTCCTTGATTCGCCAGGAGGTCCATTATAGGAGAGATTGTTGTCACTGGGATGGTGTCCAGCTTTCCTTGTTTCGCCAGGAGGTCCATTATAGGAGAGATTGTTGTCACTGGGATGGTGTTCAGCTTTCCTTGATTCGCCAGGAGGTCCATTATAGGAGAGATTGTTGTCACTGGGATGGTGTCCAGCTTTCCTTGATTCGCCAGGAGGTCCATTATAGGAGAGATTGTTGTCACTGGGATGGAGTCCAGCTTTCCTTGTTTCGCCAGGAGGTCCATTATAGGAGAGATTGTTGTCACTGGGATGGTGTTCAGCTTTCCTTGATTCGCCAGGAGGTCCATTATAGGAGAGATTGTTGTCACTGGGATGGTGTCCAGCTTTCCTTGATTCGCCAGGAGGTCCATTATAGGAGAGATTGTTGTCACTGGGATGGAGTCCAGCTTTCCTTGATTCGCCAGGAGGTCCATTATAGGAGAGATTGTTGTCATTGGGATGGTGTCCAGCTTTCCTTGAATCGCCAGGAGGTCCATTATAGGAGAGATTGTTGTCACTGGGATGGTGACCAGCTTTCCTTGATTCGCCAGGAGGTCCATTATAGGAGAGATTGTTGTCACTGGGATGGTGTCCAGCTTTCCTTGATTCGCCAGGAGGTCCATTATAGGAGAGATTGTTGTCACTGGGATGGTGTCCAGCTTTCCTTGATTCGCCAGGAGGTCCATTATAGGAGAGATTGTTGTCACTGGGATGGTGTCCAGCTTTCCTTGATTCGCCTGGAGGTCCATTATAGGAGAGATTGTTGTCACTGGGATGGTGTCCAGCTTTCCTTGATTCGCCAGGAGGTCCATTATAGGAGAGATTG
Source organism: Pictodentalium vernedei (assembly GCA_031216915.1). Taxonomy (NCBI): domain Eukaryota; kingdom Metazoa; phylum Mollusca; class Scaphopoda; order Dentaliida; family Dentaliidae; genus Pictodentalium; species Pictodentalium vernedei. Next base: position 42,279,214 of record CM062294.1, read on the forward strand.
TTGTCACTGGGATGGTGTTCAGCTTTCCTTGATTCGCCAGGAGGTCGATTATAGGAGAGATTGTTGTCACTGGGATGGTGTTCAGCTTTCCTTGATTCGCCAGGAGGTCCATTATAGGAGAGATTGTTGTCACTGGGATGGTGTCCAGCTTTCCTTGATTCGCCAGGAGGTCCATTATAGGAGAGATTGTTGTCACTGGGATGGTGTCCAGCTTTCCTTGATTCGCCTGGAGGTCCATTATAGGAGAGATTGTTGTCACTGGGATGGTGTCCAGCTTTCCTTGATTCGCCAGGAGGTCCATTATAGGAGAGATTGTTGTCACTGGGATGGTGTCCAGCTTTCCTTGATTCGCCAGGAGGTCCATTATAGGAGAGATTGTTGTCACTGGGATGGTGTTCAGCTTTCCTTGATTCGCCAGGAGGTCCATTATAGGAGAGATTGTTGTCACTGGGATGGTGTCCAGCTTTCCTTGATTCGCCAGGAGGTCCATTATAGGAGAGATTGTTGTCACTGGGATGGTGTCCAGCTTTCCTTGATTCGCCAGGAGGTCCATTATAGGAGAGATTGTTGTCACTGGGATGGTGTCCAGCTTTCCTTGATTCGCCAGGAGGTCCATTATAGGAGAGATTGTTGTCACTGGGATGGTGTCCAGCTTTCCTTGATTCGCCAGGAGGTCCATCATAGGAGAGATTGTTGTCACTGGGATGGTGTCCAGCTTTCCTTGATTCGCCTGGAGGTCCATCATAGGAGAGATTGTTGTCACTGGGATGGTGTCCAGCTTTCCTTGATTCGCCAGGAGGTCCATGATAGGAGAGATTGTTGTCACTGGGATGGTGTCCAGCTTTCCTTGATTCGCCAGGAGGTCCATTATAGGAGAGATTGTTGTCACTGGGATGGTGTCCAGCTTTCCTTGATTCGCCAGGAGGTCCATTATAGGAGAGATTGTTGTCACTGGGATGGTGTCCAGCTTTCCTTGATTCGCCAGGAGGTCCATTATAAGAGAGATTGTTGTCACTGGGATGGTGTTCAGCTTTCCTTGATTCGCCAGGAGGTCCATTATAGGAGAGATTGTTGTCACTGGGATGGTGTCCAGCTTTCCTTGATTCGCCAGGAGGTCCATTATAGGAGAGGTTGTTGTCACTGGGATGTTGTCCAGCTTTCCTTGATTCACCAGGAGGTCCATTATAGGAGAGATTGTTGTCACTGGGATGGTGTCCAGCTTTCCTTGATTCGCCAGGAGGTCCATTATAGGAGAGATTGTTGTCACTGGGATGGTGTCCAGCTTTCCTTGATTCGCCAGGAGGTCCATTATAGGAGAGATTGTTGTCACTGGGATGGTGTCCAGCTTTCCTTGATTCGCCAGGAGGTCCATTATAGGAGAGATTCGTTGTCACTGGGATGGTGTCCAGCTTTCCTTGATTCGCCAAGAGGTCCATTATAGGAGAGATTGCTGTCACTGGGATGGTGTCCAGCTTTCCTTGATTCGCCAGGAGGTCCATTATAGGAGAGATTGTTGTCACTGGGATGGTGTTCAGCTTTCCTTGATACGCCAGGAGGTCCATTATAGGAGAGATTGTTGTCACTGGGATGGTGTCCAGCTTTCCTTGATTCGCCTGGAGGTCCATTATAGGAGAGATTGTTGTCACTGGGATGGTGTCCAGCTTTCTTTGATTCGCCAGGAGGTCCATTATAGGAGAGATTGTTGTCACTGGGATCGTGTCCAGCTTTCCTTGATTCGCCAGGAGGTCCATTATAGGAGAGATTGTTGTCACTGGGATGGTGTCCAGCTCTCCTTGATTCGCCAGGAGGTCCATTATAGGAGAGATTGTTGTCACTGGGATGGTGTCCAGCTTTCCTTGATTCGCGTGGAGGTCCATTATAGGAGAGATTGTTGTCACTGGGATGGTGTCCAGCTTTCCTTGATTCGCCAGGAGGTCCATTATAGGAGAGATTGTTGTCACTGGGATGGTGTCCAGCTTTCCTTGATTCGCCAGGAGGTCCATTATAGGAGAGATTGTTGTCACTGGGATGGTGTCCAGCTTTCCTTGATTCGCCAGGCGGTCCATTATAGGAGAGATTGTTGTCACTGGGATGGTGTCCAGCTTTCCTTGATTCGCCAGGAGGTCCATTATAGGAGAGATTGTTGTCACTGGGATGGTGTCCAGCTTTCCTTGATTCGCCAGGAGGTCCATTATAGGAGAGATTGTTGTCACTGGGATGGTGTCCAGCTTTCCTTGATTCGCCAGGAGGTCCATTATAGGAGAGATTGTTGTCACTGGGATGGTGTCCAGCTTTCCTTGATTCGCCAGGAGGTCCATTATAGGAGAGATTGTTGTCACTGGGATGGTGTCCAGCTTTCCTTGATTCGCCAGGAGGTCCATTATAGGAGAGATTGTTGTCACTGGGATGGTGTCCAGCTTTTCTTGATTCGCCAGGAGGTCCATTATAGGAGAGATTGTTGTCACTGGGATGGTGTCCAGCTTTCCTTGATTCGCCAGGAGGTCCATTATAGGAGAGATTGTTGTCACTGGGATGGTGTCCAGCTTTCCTTGATTCGCCAGGAGGTCCATTATAGGAGAGATTGTTGTCACTGGGATGGTGTCCAGCTTTCCTTGATTCGCCAGGAGGTCCATTATAGGGGAGATTGTTGTCACTGGGATGGTGTCCAGCTTTCCTTGATTCGCCAGGAGGTCCATTATAGGAGAGATTGTTGTCACTGGGATGGTGTCCAGCTTTCCTTGATTCGCCAGGAGGTCCATTATAGGAGAGATTGTTGTCACTGGGATGTTGTCCAGCTTTCCTTGATTCGCCAGGAGGTCCATTATAGGAGAGATTGTTGTCACTGAGATGGTGTCCAGCTTTCCTTGATTCGCCAGGAGGTCCATTATAGGAGAGATTGTTGTCACTGGGATGGTGTCCAGCTTTCCTTGATTCGCCAGGAGGTCCATTATAGGAGAGATTGTTGTCACTGGGATGGTGTCCTGCTTTCCTTGATTCGCCAGGAGGTCCATGATAGGAGAGATTGTTGTCACTGGGATGGTGTCCAGCTTTCCTTGATTCGCCAGGAGGTCCATTATAGGAGAGATTGTTGTCACTGGGATGGTGTCCAGCTTTCCTTGATTCGCCAGGAGGCCCATTATAGGAGAGATTGTTGTCACTCGATGGTGTCCAGCTTTCCTTGATTCGCCAGGAGGTCTATTATAGGAGAGATTGTTGTCACTGGGATGGTGTCCAGCTTTCCTTGATTCGCCAGGAGGTCCATCATAGGAGAGATTGTTGTCACTGGGATGGTGTCCAGCTTTCCTTGATTCGCCAGGAGGTCCATTATAGGAGAGATTGTTGTCACTGGGATGGTGTTCAGCTTACCTTGATTCGCCAGGAGGTCCATTATAGGAGAGATTGTTGTCACTGGGATGGTGTCCAGCTTTCCTTGATTCGCCAGGAGGCCCATTATAGGAGAGATTGTAGTCACTCGATGGTGTCCAGCTTTCCTTGATTCGCCAGGAGGTCCATTATAGGAGAGATTGTTGTCACTGGGATGGTGTCCAGCTTTCCTTGATTCGCCAGGAGGTCCATTATAGGAGAGATTGTTGTCACTGGGATGGTGTTCAGCTTTCCTTGATTCGCCAGGAGGTCCATTATAGGAGAGATTGTTGTCACTGGGATGGTGTCCAGCTTTCCTTGATTCGCCTGGAGGTCCATTATAGGAGAGATTGTTGTCACTGGGATGGTGTCCAGCTTTCCTTGATTCGCCAGGAGGTCCATTATAGGAGAGATTGTTGTCACTGGGATGGTGTCCAGCTTTCCTTGATTCGCCAGGAGGTCCATTATAGGAGAGATTGTTGTCACTGGGATGGTGTTCAGCTTTCCTTGATTCGCCAGGAGGTCCATTATAGGAGAGATTGTTGTCACTGGGATGGTGTCCAGCTTTCCTTGATTCGCCAGGAGGTCCATTATAGGAGAGATTGTTGTCACTGGGATGGTGTCCAGCTTTCCTTGATTCGCCTGTAGGTCCATTATAGGAGAGATTGTTGTCACTGGGATGGTGTCCAGCTTTCCTTGATTCGCCAGGAGGTCCATTATAGGAGAGATTGTTGTCACTGGGATGGTGTTCAGCTTTCCTTGATTCGCCAGGAGGTCCATTATATGAGAGATTGTTGTAACTGGGATGGTGTCCAGCTTTCCTTGATTCGCCAGGAGGTCCATTATAGGAGAGATTGGTGTCACTGGGATGGTGACCAGCTTTCCTTGATTCGCCAGGAGGTCCATTATAGGAGAGATTGTTGTCACTGGGATGGTGTCCAGCTTTCATTGATTCGCCAGGAGGTCCATTATAGGAGAGATTGTTGTCACTGGGATGGTGTCCAGCTTTCCTTGATTGGCCAGGAGGTCCATTATAGGAGAGATTGTTGTCACTGGGATGGTGTCCAGCTTTCCTTGATTCGCCAGGAGGTCCATTATAGGAGAGATTGTTGTCACTGGGATGGTGTCCAGCTTTCCTTGATTCGCCAGGAGGTCCATTATAGGAGAGATTGTTGTCACTGGGATGGTGTCCAGCTTTCCTTGATTCGCCAGGAGGTCCATTATAGGAGAGATTGTTGTCACTGGGATGGTGTCCAGCTTTCCTTGATTCGCCAGGAGGTCCATTATAGGAGAGATTGTTGTCACTGGGATGGTGTCCAGCTTTCCTTGATTCGCCAGGAGGTCCATTATAGGAGAGATTGTTGTCACTGGGATGGTGTCCCGCTTTCCTTGATTCGCCAGGAGGTCGATTATAGGAGAGATTGTTGTCACTGGGATGGTGTCCAGCTTTCCTTGATTCGCCAGGAGGTCCATTATAGGGGAGATTGTTGTCACTGGGATGGTGTCCAGCTTTCCTTGATTCGCCAGGAGGTCCATTATAGGAGAGATTGTTGTCACTGGGATGGTGTTCAGCTTTCCTTGATTCGCCAGGAGGTCCATTATAGGAGAGATTGTTGTCACTGGGATGGTGTCCAGCTTTCCTGGATTCGCCAGGAGGTCCATTATAGGAGAGATTGGTGTCACTGGGATGGTGTCCAGCTTTCCTTGATTCGCCAGGAGGTCCATTATAGGAGAGATTGTTGTCACTGGGATGGTGTCCTGCTTTCCTTGATTCGCCAGGAGGTCCATTATAGGAGAGATTGTTGTCACTGGGATGGTGTCCAGCTTTCCTTGATTCGCCAGGAGGTCCATTATAGGAGAGATTGTTGTCACTGGGATGGTGTCCAGCTTTCCTTGATTCGCCAGGAGAGATTGTTCAGCTTTCCTTGATTCGCCAGGAGGTCCATTATAGGAGAGATTGTTGTCACTGGGATGGTGTCCAGCTTTCCTTGATTCGCCAGGAGGCCCATTATAGGAGAGGTTGTTGTCACTCGATGGTGTCCAGCTTTCCTTGATTCCCCAGGAGGTCCATTATAGGAGAGATTGTTGTCACTGGGATGGTGTCCAGGAGGTCCATTATAGGAGAGATTGTTGTCACTGGGATGGTGTCCAGCTTTCCTTGATTCGCAAGGAGGTCCATTATAGGAGAGATTGTTGTCACTGGGATGGTGTCCAGCTTTCCTTGATTCGCCAGGAGGTCCATTATAGGAGAGATTGTTGTCACTGGGATGGTGTCCTGCTTTCCTTGATTCGCCAGGAGGTCCATTATAGGAGAGATTGTTGTCACTGGGATGGTGTCCAGCTTTCCTTGATTCGCCAGGAGGTCCATTATAGGAGAGATTGTTGTCACTGGGATGGTGTCCAGCTTTCCTTGATTCGCCAGGAGAGATTGTTCAGCTTTCCTTGATTCGCCAGGAGGTCCATTATAGGAGAGATTGTTGTCACTGGGATGGTGTCCAGCTTTCCTTGATTCGCCAGGAGGCCCATTATAGGAGAGGTTGTTGTCAATCGATGGTGTCCAGCTTTCCTTGATTCGCCAGGAGGTCCATTATAGGAGAGATTGTTGTCACTGGGATGGTGTCCAGCTTTCCTTGATTCGCCAGGAGGTCCATTATAGGAGAGATTGTTGTCACTGGGATGGTGTCCAGCTTTCCTTGATTCGCCAGGAGGCCCATTATAGGAGAGATTGTTGTCACTCGATGGTGTCCAGCTTTCCTTGATTCGCCAGGAGGTCCATTATAGGAGAGATTGTTGTCACTGGGATGGTGTCCAGCTTTCCTTGATTCGCCAGGAGGTCCAGTATAGGAGAGATTGTTGTCACTGGGATGGTGTCCAGCTTTCCTTGATTCGCCAGGAGGTCCATTATAGGAGAGATTGTTGTCACTGGGATGGTGTCCAGCTTTCCTTGATTCGCCAGGAGGTCCATTATAGGAGAGATTGTTGTCACTGGGATGGTGTCCAGCTTTCCTTGATTCGCCAGGAGGTCCATTATAGGAGAGATTGTTGTCACTGGGATGGTGTCCAGCTTTCCTTGATTCGCCAGGAGGTCCATTATAGGAGAGATTGTTGTCACTGGGATGGTGTCCAGCTTTCCTTGATTCGCCAGGAGGTCCATTATAGGAGAGATTGTTGTCACTGGGATGGTGTCCAGCTTTCCTTGATTCGCCAGGAGGTCCATTATAGGAGAGATTGTTGTCACTGGGATGGTGTTCAGCTTTCCTTGATTCGCCAGGAGGTCCATTATAGGAGAGATTGTTGTCACTGGGATGGTGTCCAGCTTTCCTTGATTCGCCAGGAGGTCCATTATAGGAGAGATTGTTGTCACTGGGATGGTGTCCAGCTTTCCTTGATTCGCCAGGAGGTCCATTATAGGAGAGATTGTTGTCACTGGGATGGTGTCCAGCTTTCCTTGATTCGCCAGGAGGTCCATTATAGGAGAGATTGTTGTCACTGGGATGGTGTCCAGCTTTCCTTGATTCGCCAGGAGGTCCATTATAGGAGAGATTGTTGTCACTGGGATGGTGTTCAGCTTTCCTTGATTCGCCTGGAGGTCCATTATAGGAGAGATTGTTGTCACTGGGATGGTGTTCAGCTTTCCTTGATTCGCCAGGAGGTCCATTATAGGAGAGATTGTTGTCACTGGGATGGTGTCCAGCTTTCCTTGATTCGCCAGGAGGTCCATTATAGGAGAGATTGTTGTCACTGGGATGGTGTCCAGCTTTCCTTGATTCGCCAGGAGGTCCATTATAGGAGAGATTGTTGTCACTGGGATGGTGTCCAGCTTTCCTTGATTCGCCAGGAGGTCCATTATAGGAGAGATTGTTGTCACTGGGATGGTGTCCAGCTTTCCTTGATTCGCCAGGAGGTCCATTATAGGAGAGATTGTTGTCACTGGGATGGTGTTCAGCTTTCCTTGATTCGCCAGGAGGTCCATTATAGGAGAGATTGTTGTCACTGGGATGGTGTTCAGCTTTCCTTGATTCGCCAGGAGGTCCATTATAGGAGAGATTGTTGTCACTGGGATGGTGTTCAGCTTTCCTTGATTCGCCAGGAGGTTTGTAAGGTTTGCAATTGTGCCATTGAGTCTCCTGATCTCTACTTGGTAGGCCATGACCTGGTCTTGAAGAACCTTGACCTCCTCTCTGTGATGTCGCCTCTCCTCTTCTCTAGAATCTGCGCCATGAAAAGGACCTGAGTCTGCATGTGATGCAGAAGCAGATATCGTGTTCGTTTTCTCCATTTTGGGTTTCGATCGAGCCATAATGTTGTAATATGTAAGATGAAATTCATTCACTAACTTTATATCTTGCGTGCAGACGTGACAAAAGAAAACAATACCAATCTGAGCCAGAATTCTGAAGTTTGAAAAGAAATGTTTGTTTTATGTCAAAACGTCATCAACTTTACAGGTGACTAGCAATAATTAAGTAATTTAGAGTAGTCGCACTTTGAGTAAATCACACCTTTCTCTTTGAATATACTATTATTTATGGAAAGTGCAGAAACTCCACTGATTTGTATGCACTGGATAGGAATAAATTATTTTCTGTAGAATTTGTGACCTACTTTAGAAACCACGTTAAAAAGAGTCAAATTGAAACCTAGCTCGCCCATAATTATAAGCCCGCATTTTAAGATTTGAAGTCGGGGTGTAATGAAATTTTCTGCAGACATTCTGTTAAATTCAGATATAGATTTATTCATGTAGCAGCAGCCGGTTTACAGTATTTTAACTTGTACAAACTTGTATAAATTTTAATTTCGTGTTCAATTGAGTAAAAAGCGGGTTTCTATGAAATCACGGTAGACATAAATTTCAGAGTCCTACATTTTACTATCGCAAACGATGCAAATGACTGTAAATAAGTCTTTTTCTTTCATTTTTTCATGTCTAGGTGCGGTGAAGGAGCGAATGGGTAGGGTACTTAGCGGTGTTGGGGCCTTGCACATTTTAAAGAATTTCGCTGACAAAAGTTGAGTAAACTCTGTACATTTAGTTATAAGACACCGTAAGTTCGTCAATATTCACCCAATATTCGATGTCCGGGTGTAATGAAATAGCGTATTTTCTGCAGACATTCTGTTAAATTCCGACATAGATTTATTCATGTAAACGCAGCTGGTTTACAAACCTGTATAATTTTGTTTTCAAGTGAGTAAAAACTGGTATTTGATAGTTGCTGGTAGACATAAATTTTCACTGAGAGATTTTATGACGCTCAGGTTAGCCTGTTAACGGATCTAACTTACCCCACTCAGACCCATCCTTTGCCCACTATGAGCACAAAATCGAAATCAACATACAACTCTTCAACTGAGTCTCTCTCTCTCTCTCTCTCTCTCTCTCTCTCTCTCTCACCCTCTGTCCTCACTGCCCGCTTTCCATACAGTATGGGTCGAAATTAATTGTTATGTTCAAGCAATTTAAACCATATTATAGCGCAAGTCGAAATGAAATCTGATTCACTGAACCGCACTGCAGTGCATGTCAAAATTAATTCCCGTACAATTTTTAAAGCATGTCCCTATGTGTTACTGTCAGCAGCTATGACTATAGCGTAACTCTGAGGTAAAAAACTGGAGACCTTTCTGTTGCAAATGTTGATGTAAAAACAAGATAATACATGAGAACAACTAGTGTACCTGCAAAGCAAAGCCTGACAAGGAGTTCATTGTTTACTAAATTTTATTTTTACTCTTTTTAATATGATGAGATCAATATTAATTACTTTTCATTTTGAAACAATATGAGCGCGCAGGGGTTCTTTTCCATTAACGCTATGCAACGTAATTTTTATGACTGACATTGGGGATGGCTTAAGGCGGGCCTAAATGAGGGTTTTTTTTCGGTTCATTGTGTTATGAAAAGATAAAAAAAAATACTTTAGCCAATCATTTTGCCTGAAAATGCATGAACAGAAAAGGGTTTAATTATATTAAATTACCCGTACTATTATTATTACTAACATTACATGAAGAGTGACAGTCCTGGTGGGGATACCACTAATAACAGTTAGTTGTGAAAATAAGCACTAACAACTTGTTGATAGACAAATACTGTAGGTGATTATTTCATGAGCATTGTATGTACATGTAGTATGACAGCCCCGGTGGAGATACCACTAGTAACAGTAAGTGTGGGGTCTAGTACTAACAAGGTTTTAGCCAAATACCGTAGGGGCTACCCATCGTCAGGTTGGTGAAGCCCTTGGTGTGCACTATACGATGATCACCAGAGCCTGGGCAAGATTTCAGCAGTATGGCACACCAGTCAGACGGCACGGTGGTGGTAGAGACAGGACAACATCTGCAGCTGAAGACCAGCTTTTGATCATTCAGGCCCGAAGGAACCGCTTTGCCACAGCAACCCAGCTTTGCAGTGACCTTCAGAATGCACCTGGGGTAAATGTTTCGACGCAGACAATACGGGCAAGTTGCACGAAGTTGGTCTCCGATCGAGGAGACCATGTATTCGCATTCAGCTGTCCTAGAACCACCGCCGCCGGCACGATATAAATAGGCTATGGATCACGTTGGATGGACCAGAGAAGATTGACGACCTGTCCTTTTTACAGATGAGTCAAGGTACTGCCTAGACAACACAGATAGGTGTTCTATGGTATGTAGAAGACCAGGAGAGCGATTCCATGCAGCCAACATTGCTGAGCATGGCCGCTATGATGGAGGGTTAATAAAGGTCTGTGGCGGCATCAGCTGGGATGGAATTACAGAGCTTTGTGTCCTTGACCATGGTGCATTGACTGCACAGCGGTATGTTGATGAGTCCTGGATGCCCACGTCAGATTGTATGCAGGTACAGAGGGTAATAGATTCATTCTGATGGACGATAATACCCGACCGCATGTGCCCATGCTGTCTGGGAGTACCGACAGAGGGAGGGGATTGAGCGTATGGACTGGCCAGCAAGATCCCCTGACCTCAATCCAGTCGAACATGTCTGGAATGAGTTACGGCTTACAATTTCAGTCCGTCCAGTCCAGCCAAGAAGTGTCCAGGAGCTTGATATCAAGTTGGTCCAAGAATGGAACAACATCCCACAAAAGACCATCTGGAACCTGATTGGGAGGATGAGAAGGCGTTGTCGAGCTGTAATTAGCAATAATGGGTCTCATACTCCATATTGAACCCATATCACTTCATTCAGTCAAGTTTTTGGTAAATTTGAAAAATTTCTTCTTTTACCAATAATATCCATTTTCCATAGTTATCGTATTCAAAAGCTAAACAATAATGTCAAACACAAGCAAAATCTTAATTTCTGTGCTTAAATCAATAAAGATATAATTAAATATAAAATATATACACTGTTCATAACAATATTTCAACTAAAACGTGAAACAGGTAGTTGGATGTATTTGGTGCTTCGCAAACTTTGAGTAGTATATATTAAAATAAGAAGTTTAAAAATTCACAAAAAAGATTTTAAAAAAAAATTCTCTAAAATATTATATATTGAATAAGAAGTTTTAACATAAAAAAATGCCAAAAACAAAAAAAGTCTTTCGTTGAAAAGTTATATTCGTCTACCGTATCCGAAGTGAAAAAGTACTGTAGAAATCTAAGAATTAAAAATTACAGCTGTTACAGAACCAAAGGAGAATTGATTGGAGTCGTGTGTGAGGAGACTGGTGATCTAACACTGGTGAAATTACAAGCCAAAGTATGTCAGTTATTGAATTTGAAAGGTGTTAAACACATGAAAAAGAGGAATGCATCGGTCATTTACTCGACGGAAAGGAAGTAGACGAAAGATCTACGACTGCGACAAAAACTCGAATCGCGAAAAAAATGAGAAGGCAGCAGTGACGAAACAACGTCGACAAACGAATTTGGAAAATAAGAAGAAGACTGTTAAACGAAAAGTGGACCGGCAGGTTTCGAAAGAGAATAATAAAAAAAATGAAAAGCGATGCGGTTCGAGATGATGATTCGTTACAAAAAGCGATGGATGCAGTCGTGAGAGCGCTGATGGAAAAAAGGGACACGATGTGATAGAGGGAATCGTATTCAAAGCGTTAGAGAAATCGTTGATTCCGATAGAAGGAGATGTCGCCATTAAAGCATATTTAAAACTTTCGATGCGATTCCCGGTCTCGCAAATCTCGATCCCGAATCATTCATGGAACGGGCAAAGGGTAGAGTGTTGGATGTATTTCGAAACGATCTAGAAAAGGGTCTAAAAATAACAATGATTTTGCCTTGTCTGATGAAAAGGGTCGACGCGAACACGGGTGAGAGCGTGGTGGAAGATGCCTATTTCCAATCTAAAAACGAGACTGTATTTAGAGACGACTAATTATCCGATGTTTACGAAGTGATGAAAGACAAGATGTTGGAATCTATGGCTAATTATCATCTGAAGAGAAGTGGTTAGACTTTTGAGAACGTGTTGAATCTCGAGATGCAAGTGGACGGACACAACCCTTTGAGGAGGTCTTCCTATAAAAAATTGCCTTATTTCGTAAATAATAAACATGCCATGATTAATGTGAAAAATAAAGATGATAGCGAGTGTTTCAAATGGGCGATCACATCGGCCTTATATCCTGTAGAAAAGAATGTTGATAGAGTTTTCAAGTACGCGGAGACTTGTAAAAATCTCGATTGGACGGGAGTGCCTTTCCCGACGCGGTTGGAAGACATCGAGCGTTTCGAAAAGCTAAATCCCACCTTGCACGTGACGGTCTTGGGATGTGACAATGAAATACAAATAGTCTATCCTCTCAGACTGACTTCGCATAAAGAGATAATGCGAACTTGTTAATTAATTTCCGAGATTGACAATCAACATTATTGCTGGATTAAAAATATGAGTCGATTGCTGTCGAAGCAGACTACTAAACATAATGGCAAGAGATGTTTCTGTCTCAACTGCATGAATTCGTTCGATCGTCAAGAATCAATGACACGTCATCGGGAATATTGCAACGAAAAGCGAAGCGTTACCGTCGAAATTCCTAAACTTAACACTTACATGGGCTTTCGCAACCACAATAGAAGATTAGAACCTCCATTCATCGTCTATGCCGATTTCGAATGTTTCAACACAAAAATGAATTCTTGCCAGCCCAGTGAGCGTAGGAGTTACGCCGAAAAATATCAGAAGCACGTACCTTGGGGCTATTGCTATTATGTGAAATGTTCTTTCGACGATCGAGAATCGTCAGGTCCATTCATCTACACTAAACATTCGGAAGACGACGACGTGGCTAAAAAAATCGAGGAAGAGTTAGAGAATCGACTATTCCAGAATTACAACATGTATGACTAATTTTAAAAATCCAAAGTCATGATCATCACGCCAGAGCAACTTGAACAATACAATGAAACCACTGAATGTCACATCTGTAGACAACCATTCAATAATAATTGTGAAAATAAAAAGTTAACCCTTTACCTAACGTAACGGCCAAAACCTGCCAGCGCTATTCTCAAAAATCGCCAATTAATTTTCATTATTTGTTTCATTTTTTTGTCTCAAAAACATAGGTTATGACCCCTCGTTGGAACGAGCTCGTCGAGCTCGTTCCAACGAGGGGTCGTAACCTATGTTTTTGAGACAAAAAATGAAAAAAATTAGTTATTCAAGAATTATTTTTGCAAGTGTCGTCTGCTTTTCAGGTTAGGTAAAGGGTTAAAGATCACGATCACCACACAGGTCTGCTTCGTGGCACTGCTCACAATGTAATGAAAGATTTCGAGATGCTCAATTCTATCCGATGATATTTCACAATCTCTCGGGCTATGACAGTCACCTGTTCGTGAAAAATATGGGTGTTAGCGATGGGAAGTTGAGCTGCGCAAAGCGACGAAAAATACATTACCTTCACTAAATGGAAGGTTGTTGATAAAAATCCATTTGTCGATGGATCGAGTGAGAAAACGATTCCCATCCATAGAGAGACACGTTTCATTGACAGTTATAAATTCATGTCGGCCAGTCTGGAAAAATCAGTCGACAGTTCAAATAGGGAGAAATTTAAAATCACGAGTAAACATTTTGATCATCGACGACAATTGGTGCATGTCATGTTGAGGAAAGGCATCTACCCTTATGATTACATGAGTGATCTCAAGAAATTCGACGACTTCAATCTACCTCCTAAAGGAGATTTATATTCGAAATTATACCAGTTCCACATTTCCGATGATGATTACAAACATGCGCAAAAAATGTGGAGATTATTCGACATGAAATCCATGAGAGATTATCACGACCTTTTTCTGAAAACCGAAGTGCTTCTCTTGGCCAGCGTGCTCGAAAATTTTAGAAGTGTGTGTTGTCGACATTACAAACTAGATCCGGCTTGGTATATAACGTCTCACGGACTTGCCTGGGATGCTCTGGAATTATTAACAGACGTCGACATGTTGCTCATGTTTGAAAAGTCCGTGAGGGATGGCGTCTCTATGGTTTCCACCAGATATGCTAAAGCTAATAATTCTCACATGTATAAAGATTTCGATTCAGAAAAACCAAGTAAATACATACAGTATTGGGATGCTAATAATTTGTACGGTTGGGCCATGAGTCATCCTTTACCGATCGGAAATTTCAAATGGATCAAAACGTTGGAAGAAAAACAAAAATAGAAACACTATCCTTGTATGCTAGAGGTCGATTCAGAAACATTACACGATCTACACAACGATTATCCGCTGCTCAAAAATGAATGAAAGTCAACGGCATAAAAAAACTCATTCCCAATTTAAATCACAAACACAAGTATGTGGTCTATTCTGAAAATCTGGAATGTTACATCGATTGCGGGATGAGATTAATGGACGTGCATGAAATTATTTGATTCGACGAGGAGCCTTGGTTGAAAATATACATCGATCTCAACACGAATTTAAGAATGGAGTCTGAGAGAAACCTTGAAAAAGATGTCTTCAAACTCATGAACTATTGCGTGTACGGGAAACCTATGGAAAACATTAGGAATAGAACCAAGGTTCAACTCGTCACGTCTGAAGAGAGGTCTAGAAAATTAATCTCGAAACCCAATTATAAACATAGAATCATATTCGACGAAAATCTAGTTCCGTACACATGGAAAAGATGCATCTGAAGTTCCACAAACACTGTTATCTCGGAGCGGTCTTAGACGTCAGCAAGCAGTTGATGTATGAGTTTCACTCCGATTACATCAAATCCAAATTCGATTCGAAGGCCTAGCTATTGTTCACCGACGTGGACAGTCTGGCTTACGAGATAGAGACTAGAGACATCTACGAAGACATAGCGCTAGACGTGAACGAATGGTTCAACATGAGTAATTATCCCGATGATCACCCGTCTAAGATTCCAAAGGGCGTCAATGAAAAGGTGTTGGATAAATTCAAAGACGAGAGTGGTGGAAGACAGATCACCGAATTCGTGGGTTTGAGACCAAAATTATTTGCTTATCTCCTCGAAGGTGAAGAGATCAAGAGGTGTAAAGGCGTTCAAGCGTGTGTGTCGAATAAAAGCATCACTTTCAAAGAGTATAAAGAGTGTCTTTTCGAAGATTCGACGGTGTATAAAAAGATGACTGCGATTCAAAGCGAAAAGCATGAGATGTACTCCAAAGAAATTAATAAGATTGCATTGACGGCCGACGGCGATAAGAGAATTATATGTGAGGATAAAGTACACACTTTCACACTCGGACATTATTATTCCGCGATAATTCAACAACAAAATCAAGAGAATGAATGTAGTACGACTGAAAACTTTCCAGTCCACATCAAAATAGTTTCCTACAAAAGGAAGTCCCGACGGGCCTGGAGGAAGTTTGTCTTTATGTCCATTGAAAATAATTTGTTTGAGAAAATAAATAAGGGCAAGTTCAAAACAAAATGTTGCTAGTAAAGTCCCATACGATGCAGAGTTTACAATACTTGAAACGTGAACACCAGCCATATTGTGTGTTGACAGTGTGAGGAACAACGAGAACAGTCTAATATATGATAACTTGAAGCTGTTGTAAACGTAAGGTGAAACATTTCGCCGACTGAGTGCTAGAATGTCCTTTGTTCCCTATGGGAACAAAGGACATTCTAGCACTCAGTCGACGATATGCTTCACCTTACGTTTATGCGACGATATGTTGATGCCTCAAGTGAAATAGAGCGTTACCGAAGTGACGCAAGATCATTGTGCAACAAAACACATGTATGTGAGAAATCATTAAAAATTACGACAACCGAGAAGCAAACACAGCCACCATGGGTGTTCGTTATTGTCACACACATGGGATAGTATATTACAAGGGCGTAAATCCTACTGCTTTGCCAATGAATTATTTTCAAGAATTTTGCCCTGCCTAACAGAATAGAGCTCAACAGCTAGGGCACTATGGGCACCTGATATATAATGGTCTTGTACAACTTCCATCTCAGTTCATATGGCCTGCTGCCCATGCAAAAGGAGGCCTGGGTAGTAAAAGTTGCATTGCCAAGCATAGTATGGGGCGGTGCGGTGATATAAAATATATTCAGAGCAATTTGACAGTAGGGCAGAATGATGATATACCCACCCCACCCCCTCCAATAGTTTTTGGTAGTTACGGGACTAAGTATATAACTCTTAAATTTAAACATTTAAAAAAAAACTTGCAAGTTATCAATTAAAAAAAAGAATAAAAAAAAGAATAAATAAAAAACCCAACACATTTATGAATAAGAAAATAAAACACATATCCGTAGAAGGTGTCGTCTTACCCAACGAACCCCTATCCAACATTGATTTGTGGAAGGCGGCAAAAGATTTAAAAATCAAACATTTTGAGGTGTGTTTTCTAGAGATGCCTTACCGAGGAGAAAAGACGATTCGGAATGTGGAATTTTAGATCTGGACGATATCGGAGGTGAGGGTACGCATTGGGTCAAGTGGTTTTCGAATTGAAATAAAAATTATTATTTCGATAGCTACGGAATCTCTCCACCGATAGAAATAAGAAACTATTTAACTGCGTTATTTTCAATACCAAACAAGTGCAAGTGCTGAATTGAGTGTTTTGTGGTCACCTGTGTCTCTATGTTCTCAAGAGATGGTCGGAAGGAGATCACTTTCAGGATATTTTCAACAATTTACATTAAAGGAGGAGAAAGAAAAAAATTGATATGGATAGATATATAAATAAAAAAAAAGAAGTTATACTTAAAATAAAAACGAAAAAAAAATTAATAATAATAAAAACAAAACAAAACACAAACATTCCAATCGATAAATTTGGTTGTGCTGATGATAAAGAAGGTTCATCTAGAATGAAAAGAAAAACGATCGAAGTTGTTGGTGGTAGTGGTGACATTGCCAACTTGGACGAACGATACGTTCGAAGATACAAACCTCAAGAAGAACCTTTAAACTTAAACAATAAGAAAATCTACAATCTTCCTGAACTGATCGATCTGTTAGATGCCACGACAAAAAATACGTCGATGGAGGAGACGAAAATTTCCGACAGAACATGAGAGATAATTACGTGAATAATGAGATGATGGACGATCTCAACTTGAAATCTAAATGAGTGGTGAATGTAGCGGATCCTAGAACTTTTACCGATGTCGCCACTAAAAGATATACAGACGACACTCACGCGAGATTCAGTAAACATCCGAGAGATCGCTACGTTCCTAAAGTGATGCAGTAAGAATTGAACGCGAATTATAACAAGATAATCAACATGCCAGTTCCCACGAATCCTAATGATGCAGCGACCAAACAAAACATAAACTTGGAACTGAGAATGAATAACGATGATGAGCTAGAAATGAAATCGGATCTGGATGCGGGATTCAACAAGATATTGAATCTGTCCCAGATTGATGATGCAGATGAAGACTTCACGGTGGTCAACAAAGGCTACGTGGATTCTGCCCTACAGGATTCTTAATCCTATCTGGAATCACAAGTCGATGAATTGTATCTGAATAAAAAATCCGGAGGAAACATGGGGACCGGCATCGACATGAACGGTAACAATCGATTCGGTCTTGACGGCGAACCGGAATTCGCTTCCGGCGCGATCAACAGACAATGCTTGGACAAACATACAGTCTGGAGAAAGGATGATATCATGGATGGCAAACTGGACATGGAAGGACACGCACTCAGGAATCTGCCGGATCCCATGCACATGTCGGATACCTGCACTCTGATCTCCATCGTGGAAAATATAAAATATGCCAGACAATTGATCACCATTTGGGCCGAGAAGAGCGGCACGTTAGAAGCGGAAAAAGCCAAATGGTCTTTCAGAAATGGAGGTAACGGACCGCTGCATGGTCTGATAGGATATCCCATGCCAGTGGGAGGCGAGATTATTTGAATCAGTCTGTCAAGGCGCAGATGGGGGATAGGATCAATTTCAAGATGAAAACCAATAAACTTGAAATAATAAAAAATAGTAATTGGATTCAATCTCTCAAAATCCAATTTCATTTTTTTTGGGAGGGGGAGATTTTTAATTATTTTATTTATTACTTTTTTTTTAATTATTATTATTTTTTCATCGAACGATGGACATTTTTGTCTGTCCGATTTGAATTCCAACTCTCTATCCAACAGGACTAGGGCGAAAGCCTTGGTTCCCTTCGGCACGTTCCTGTCAAACTGGATCTTGATCTGAATATCTAAGATGCTACTCTTGCATCGCTCACTCTGTTTACTGACGTCGAATGCGAACAGGGGATACATCGATTTGTATTCGGGGAATGTGATATTAAGATTACCCATCAATTCGTCCAGACGATGATATTTCTTTCTGAAATTGGCGGCATCGCCGTATAGTCTGCAGAAATTGTTCTTATCGAAAGAGGCATTATAATCGATGGCTGGATATCTCATGGCAATTAGAAATACCTGCATGTTTCTCAAGTGACAATGATCGAACAGGGAAGGATTTTTCTCTCGAGACCCATTCCTATCGATCTGAAATGCCACTATGATGAATCGCCGTCCTTCCGAAGCAGATTTCATGATCAATCTTCAATCGAAGTGATTGGTGGACGATGGAATACGAGCCATGCCGCACTGTCTCATTCTAAATCCCACCGGTAATTTACTCTTTGATTCTATGATCTTGTAGAGACGTACTTTCTCCATGACTGAAGGCAGTAGGTGGGGAACGAACCAAGCTGTCTTGTTCAGATGTATCTTATCTGCATCGGTTGCGGTGGGTCTCATGATGGCTTCGTCGTTTCCTTTTCGAATCAACGTCAGATTGTGTTTGAATCCGTAGAGAATGTTATCACAATCTTCTGCGAATCTGAATATGTGTTTCAGGGGTATCCTGAACGAAAACGTTCCTTTGGGTCTCGACGTCTTGACAACATAGTCGAATCTCATGGCAGCACTTGTATTCGCTGCACTCATGTCGGCGACGGTGTCTTTCACCCACAATTGAGTCCTTTAGAATTTCGAAAAATAGTCCGGATACGTCAGGAGTCCGTAGATTGTGCTGTCCTGTCCAGGATGAAACACGGATTCTATCTCTTGTCCCGAGAGCATATATTTTATATTATCATGCTATTATTTGCTAGAGTGACCACGTCATCGTCGGCGTGATCGCGTCCGCCTTCCTTGGTGAGATGTCCCTGTATCACTATGTAACTTTCGCTGGGGTGGATGAACAGATCTTGAGTCTCTACGTTGATTCTTATCTCATCGGCATTGTTCAGACTGGTTCAAGTCACGGGTTCGTACTCATGAACTTCGTATTCTTTCAGAACTGAGAAGCACACTATAACCTCTGGCAAATGACAAATACATGTACACATGTAACCACCTTTTTTACCCTATTAACACATCTAATGAAACCATGCTTTCCCCTCATTGTAATTGTGATAGAGGGGATTCCAATTATATTCCAGTCCTCTCCCAAATCACCATCCAAACATTTAGCCAGAAAACCCATACTTCACTTGTATTCACTGAACAAGCTCATTCCAATAAGGGGGGCATAAGCTATGTTTTTGATGCCAAAAAATGCAAAAGAAAAATTAACATTGAATGGCAATTTTGGTGAATGGTGCTAGCCGGTTTTGGCCATTACATTGAGTGAATGATTAATAAAAGCTTTCTCCATGTTATGATGTTAACCCTTTACCTTACATGAAAAGAAGATAGCACTTTTGAAAAACTAATTTCTTTTCATTTTTTTGCGTCAAAAACATAGTTATGACCCCCACTGGATTGAGCTGAACGAACTCATTCCAATGAGGAGTCATAAGCTATGTTTTTGGTGCAAAAATAATGAACATTGAATGGCAATTTCGGTGAATGGTGCTAGCCTGTTTTGGCCATTACATTGAGTGAGTGATTAAAAATGTTAAAAAAACAATTTCTTCATTCACAGAGTATTTTGGAACATAAATTTGGGGAAAGGGGGTGGGGTTACAGTGGTAAAAGTAACAAAGTTGCAAATGTGAATGAATGGCTTTTGTGCACAGCTACCAATATAGTAGTCTGATACTAGTGCTGTCAGGGTCCCCATGTTATAGCACAAAACTGCATTGACAATTGTCCCTCTACCACCCATACTAAACCCTTCAGCTGATGAGAAAGTTAACAGCATGCACTCTCAGTTTCCTTTGATTTGCTTTGCAGTAAAAACTAGAAGTCCTGTCATGAAATGCGAACAAATAGCACGTTGATATGCGCGTTAATGTGCGCGTTATGACCCAATTAAAGCTATCATATTCTGTACATATGGCCTGTGCACAGGCAATGTTTCAGCCAATGGACCTCCGGGCAACCCGTTGGCAGAAACATTGCATGTGTTTGCTATGAGTAACCAGGAGAACCTGCCGTGCTTTGGATGCCATTCGATATGGCAATTGCGCGCAATTCCAACGCGCAATTAAGCCTAGATAAGCGCACTATTCGTGACAGGACTTCTAGTTTTAACTGTAGTTCTGTAGCACTCAGGGTCCACTGAGTTTTTTCTGTTTTGACAACTCTGTCCTGGCTCTTCTCGCTATATTTTTCATTGTATGTCAGTCAGTATTCCTATGTACATGTAGAATGTCACTTTCAAAATATGTGATTGCATGTCTGTCTGTCCATCATACCATTCCTATGTACATGTAGACTGTCTCTTTCAAGATATGTGATTGCATGTCTGTCTGTCCATCATGCAAAGTGTTGGTTTGTTTCCATTTGCACAGTTCTACATTTTCAGTATCTGGCAATTGACCCCCCCCCCTCACCACACACACACCCATACACACACAAACACAGATATATTAAACATTAAAGAGCACTACATTCCTGAAGCAAATATCTGAGTCATCCTCACTGGATACTAGGCATGCATGTATTTTTCCTAATTTCACCCTTTTTATCAGAATGGATGCCTGCAGGGATTAAATCCAAGGTTGTAAACGAGCTCTTGTGGGTACATGTACTTGTGGGACATGCACATCACTTCAGAATCAATATTTGATGGTTTTAGGCATTTTAACAGTGCTATGCTATAACATAGGAGCAGTGCTCAGCTGGTCATGCTGTTGGAAAAAATCAGTGTTTAATGTTGTGTCAGTGCCATACCAGTGACTCTAGGTGTCTTAACTGAGAAAGTGAGGCTTTTTTCACAAGAATGGCAAAACATTCATCAAGCGCAATGTGAAATATCTTCAGAAGCCAGAATGTGATTTAGAAATTATCACAAATGGGAAATTTAATATTACAAGAGGTTTGTTATATGTCAACATCAATTAATTTATGAATTTTATCATAGTTTTTGATAAAAAGGGGCATACTAGGGGGACATCTTCAGGGCTTTATTTTGCCACATCAGTATGTAGAAGAAAATTTGACATCAGTTGTTAGGACAAAATGGTACTGTCTATTGATATTGGTGAATTATATAGCTGCAACCCCAATTTTTGAATCAAAATTGACATTTATATGGTTTCATGGGGTTGGAACAGCACTCTTTGTCTTGCTGTATGGTTAAAGGAGACAATTTTTTCCTCAAAGTATTACATGCTGATGCAGATTTTGGTTTTATTTGGGGATTGGGTTAGTTTTCAAAAAAATCTACATGAATTCCTTTAGGTAACAGAGCAAAACAGAGTAGAAAAATGTATTGGAGGCAACAGCAGTTTTTAAGCCATTTGACACAGTTTGGACAGTTTTCTTTAAAAGAACAAATTTCCCATATTTTTAACTCAGTGGAAGCCAAAAGTTGAATTCTCATGCAGAAGTGACTCTTTTGTCACATGAAATGCGTAAAATGTATCTTTGATAGGATTGGGGTTGATTAAGGAAATACATAATTTGGCTTCCGAACCTGATTTAATTATTATTTTGAGAGATTATTTCACAGTTAAAAATTCATTGGGGTACCACACACCCTACAATACTTTTTTATTGTTTTGAAAAGTATGTTTTTGTCATCATCAGCAACAAGGGCTATATATGGTAAGTAAATTCACATCTTGAGCAAGTGTAGCCTCCTGTGGCACACTACAGCCCCCAGCAAATGCCAAATAACAACCTATTTTACCCTACATGTGCACATGTATTAACAAATGTAATTAAACCATGGTCCCCCATCATAGTACTAGGGGCAGAAGGGGGTTCCAATCTTCCAACCTCTTCCAAATCACCATTCAAAGCCACAGCCAGAAAACCCATATTGCACTTTCATTTACTGGCATTTAGATGTTTGCCTGAATTATGCTGTTAACCCTTTACTTACATGTAACATGAAAAGCTGATTACCCTTGCCCACAAACTTATTGACTTACTAATTGTTTGTGTCAAAAACATGACTTTTTACACCACTGGGATGACATCATTCCAGTGAGGGGTCATAAGCTAGGTGTTTCACACAAAAAAACGAGAAAATAATGAACATGGAATGGCAATACTTGTGAGTAGCACCAGCAGCTTTTGACCGTTATATTTGGTAAAGGGTTAAAAAGTGTTAGAAAATAATTTCTTCATTGAAAGAGTATTTTAGAACACAAATTTGGGGGTGGGGTACAGTGGAAAAAATAACACAATAAAGTTGCAAATGTGAGTGAATGGCATTTGTGCACAGCAACCAATAAAGTAGTCTAGTACTAATAAAGTAGTCTAGTACTAAATTTTCCCTCTTATTTGATGCACAACCCCCTGTTTTGGGGTCGGAAAAAGTTCTCTGAAGGGTTATACTTGACAAAGATATTTGAATCCCAAAATTAAAGAGATGCGATCAAATTTTGTTCAGATCCATCGTTGTTGTCACGGTTCCCATGTTACAGCACAAAACTACAGTAACAGCTGTGAAATATTGTTCTCTCCTTGAATCAAATCCCCCACCCACCCGCCCATACTGAAGCCTCAGTTGATGAGAAACAATTGGAAAGACTGTACAGTATGTTTTGGAAACTAAAGTCAATCTCATACACTCTCAGTTTCCTATGATTTGCTTAGGTACTGCAGAACTCAGGGTCCATTGAGGTTTTTTTTCCATTTGACAATCTTGTCCTGGCTCTTCTAACAAAACTTTCCATTGTATGTCAGTTTTTATTTTTGTGTAGACTTTCAAAACACTAAAAAAACAAATTTTTTAAGCAAATATCTTATTCATCCTCCTTGGAGACATATTTTCCACAATTTCACACTTTTTATCAGAATGGGTGTTTGTGGGGATTAAATTTAAGGTTGTGAACGTGCCCTAATGGATACTTGCTGCTCAAACACAGCACCACAGAATCAATATTGGATATTTTTAGGCATTTTAACAGTGCTAAGAGATACCACATGAGCAGTACTGGTCATACTGTTGAAAAAAGCAGTGTTTTATGTTTTTGTCAGTACCATACCAATGACTCTAGGTGCCTTAACTGGGAAAACTGGCTTTTTTAGCTCATCTTGACAAAGTCAAGCTGAGCCAATCTCATTTCCCTCCGTCCGTCATCCGTCAACACCATGTTTTGGTCTTCTCCTCTAAAGCCACTGGGCCAATTCAAGTGAAAGTTTTTGTGAGTGATGGTCCCAAAGGGGCATTTCATTTTTGTTCAACTCATACACTTTCAGTTTCCCAAAGGGAGGGAGTGGGGGAAAATGCTCCAAAATATTTAAAAAATCTTCTCAAGAACCAGCGTGTTTTGACCCTGCCCAAAATTTCTGTTTTCTGAACCGATGGTCTGGTGTGAACCAAATTCGGTGTGTGGTATTATCAGGTCATAAGTACTTGACCCAAGCAAAAAAAAAAAATTCCCGCATCCCCATGGGGACCCAGGGAGCTAAAAATAGAAATATTTTCAAATGCCCATATTTCCCAAACCACACGGAACAGAGAGCTGTTATTTGGTATGAAGTATCCTTAGGACCAATAGAATTGAATGGTAAAAAACAATTGCCATCGGTTATGTTAGGGTGCTCTGTAATGGGCATCGAAAAAATGCTGTATCAGCATATTTGCAAAAATTTAAAACAATCTTTTCTCCGGAACCAATCATCAGAATCTTTTGATATTTGGTATACAGCATTCATAGGGAGGGGAGCAGGGGGGGGGGGGGGGGGGGGCAAATAAAAGTTTGTTGAAATAATGCTCATTGGTTCATATATGGGCTCTCTTCATGAGCCGAAGTTTTAACATAGGGTAATATGGGGTATATTCTTTAAAAATCTTTTTCTTCAGGACCACCAGTCAGAATCTTTTAATGTTTGGTATACATCATTGTTATGAGGGTCAGATTCAAACCATGTCCCTAGGTTAATATTTGGGCTTCCTACGGAAGCCCAAATTTTATCTTTGTTCAATATGGAGGGTAATTTAAAAAAAATCTTCTTCAGATCCACCAGTCAGAATGCTTTGATATTTGGTATGCAGCATCTCTAAGGGGAGCAGATTCAAGTTTGTTCAAATCAGATTCCTAGGTATATATTTGGGCTCACTATGATAGCCCAAATTTTTACTTAATGCAATATGAGCAAGTTTCTTTAAAAATCTTCTTCTTCAGATCCACCAGTCAGAATGCTTTTATATTTGGTACTCAACATCTCTAGGGGCAGTCAGATTCCAGGTTGTTCAATTCGAGTGCCTAGGTTAATATTTGGGCTCCATATGGGAACATGAAATTTAACTTGGTAAAAAATCTTTTTCTAGAAAGATCCGCTCCTCAGAATGCTTTCACATTTGGTATACAACATCTCTAGGTGGGTCAGATTCAGGTTTGATCAAATTGGATCCATAGGTTAATATTTGGGCTCGCTATGGTAGCCCAAATTTGAACTTAGTGCAATTCGAAGAAATTTCTTTACAATTTCTCTTCTTCAGATCCAACAGTCAGAATGCTTTCATATTCAGTACACAACATCTCTGGGGAAGTCAGATTCAACTGTGTTCACATCAAGAGCCTGAGTTAATATTTGGGCTCTCGATGGGAGCCGGAATTGGCCATTTTGCTGAAGAATTAAAAATTTTGTATTCAGTACCCTCTAGAGGTGTGTAACTAAGACTAATCCACATAGGTTGTATCAAGGGGCTTCATAGGTGAGCTTTACATTTTACTTTATGATCAACCGAAGGAAAGGCATGATGCCCAGATTATTTTTGTCACTCCTGAGGGACTCAAGGATTGACAGTGTAGCCTATGGAGATGGCTTGCTTAATGTAGACTCATTTTTGGACTCTGTTTAAATTGTGTTCTGTTCAAGATGAGCGCTTCAGGCCCCGTGGGGCCTCTTGTTGCTTTTTTTTTTTACAAAATATTGCAAATGATTCAGCAAACACATGATGTGAAATGTCAGTCTTCAGAAGCCTGAATGTGATTTAAAAAACGATCTCAAGTAGGATATTTAATGTCACAAGTTGTTTGTTTTGTGTCAATATTAATTAATTTATGAATTATGTCACGTTATTGATGAAGAGGGGTATACTGGGGGAGGGTGGGGGTCACACTCATTGAGGGCTATTTTTTTTAAAAATGTTACCACATCAGTATAAATTTCCCATTTGTGGTAGCTTTTTCGCAAGATGTTTGTTTTGTGTCAACATCAATTAATGTATGAATTATATCATAGTTTTTTATGAAAAGGGCTATGGGGGTGGGGGGCGTGGTCACATTCATTGAGGGCTATTTTTTACCACATCAGTACATGTATGTGGAAGAAAATTTGACATCAGTTGTTAGGATAAATGGCAGTGTCTGTATTGCTGAATAATATAGCTGCAACCCCAATTTTAGAAACAAAATTGACGTTCACGTTTGTTTCGTGGGGTGGGGAGGGGAGGGGGAGTGGGACACAATTTATCTAATCTATTGGAGCAATGGACGCAAAATCAGTTTATTTAAGGACGCGTGAAAGGCATCAATAATTAGGCCACATTGAAACACTTTTTTTAAATTTATTTCCTCTTCACCGTGTGTGAGGACAATAATAATCTATGTGAATCGTTGAATTATGATCAATCACGAAACGAACGTCAACTCAACAACTCTATAGAAATGATCTGCATCGCCGATGTGAGGTCGTGTTTTCATGGCTAACACAACGGTGAGTAACTATGAACCAAAAAGCTTGAGAGGACCTTTTTTCTAAATAACTAATTTGAACAAAATGACTACGTCAACTCAATAATTCTGCGGTCATATATCCGACGGAACATTTTCGAACTTGATCGAGACAATTAATGTCAATTATCCTGGAAACCCATACAATAAAAAAGAATCAAATCGGTTAACAGTTGTTCAAGTTATGGCGCTTTGAATAGTATCATTAGTATCAAGCACAAAATTTGAATAATTCTTCAGACGTACATCGGGCCGAGCCCGTTTTCGAACTCGACCAAGACATTGGTCCTTGAAACCCACGTGCCAGATATCTGTCAAATCGGTTGACGTTTGTTGAAGTATCGCGCTGTCAAGCTCAAAATTAGTAGATTTTAACAAAGGGCCATAACTCTTGGCAAAAAAGCGTGGACATCATCGGGTGTTGCACATGAATATCTAGTCCAAACTTGGACCCACAGTCCGTAATATAATTTTTGGCGTTGGTACGGCCTGTAGGTCCAACGCTCTCGATCAACAGGCTCGTATCGACGAAGCACGGTTGACTGACGGCGCGTTTGAATCTCGGTGCTTTTCACTTCAATCGTCATCATTTCGAACACAGTCAACCGTGCTTCGTCGATACGAGCCCGTTCCGTTTTATGCGTCAGGTTTTCCATTAGTCAAACTCTCCCGAAGATTTCAATTTAAACATGGCGACCTCCGTTGTTGATCAGCTGACGAGGTTACAATACAGTGTTTTCGTGCAAACAGCGCCTCTAGTGGTTGACACCCAACCTTTAATGGAGGATAAAAGTTCCTGGAATTATCCGATTGGTGGAAAATGAACCGAGCTTGTAAGTGTGAATAAAATTTTTAAAGTGCATGTTTTGGAAAAGATATAAAATATTGGTGACTATTGTCTTCTGAAATGTGTGAGAGAAGATTAAAATTGGGTGGGAGTAGGTCAAAATATGTCTCTTTCATTCAGTGCGAAACTGGACGGGAGTATAGGAAGCTCCAAATGTAAAGGCAAAATTCACATGGCGACCTATATTTTTTTTCAGTATCTTTTTTTCATGAGATGATAAACTAAATGGATAGATGGTTGTTTTTGCCCAAATCAGCTTGATGAGATGGGGAGAGGAGGAAAGATTAGTGCTGTCGTCAATGGAAAAAAACCCACTGTATTGTAACCACGAATTGTGAGTGAAAATCCAACCTTTTAGATTTATCATGCGATCGACACTTTTTTATATAGATATAATTGCTCAGTAAATATTCTTTTTTCGATCACATACTAACACAAAGCTTCAGGATATGCCATATTGTTCTCACGAGGCGAGATGGACCAGCAAGTAAATCGTTTACTGGTCACATAGTACACCGCGGAGATCGAGAGCGTTGGACCTCTAGGCCGTACCAACGCCAAAAATTATATTACGAACTGTGGGTCCAAGTTTGGACTAATGAATATCAAGCCACAAATCAAATATCAAAATCCGTCCAGAAATAACTAAGTTTTTTAGCAAAAAGGGCCACCTGCCCGGCGACCGGCCCTAGCCATACCAATAGTGAAGGGTTTTTTGTTGAAACATTCGACAAAAAAATAGGAAACTAAATGAAAAGAATTAAATGAGTATGTCTAATGATATCACACAAAATGAAGAGAAATAGCCGGTTTATGCTTTTTAAAACTGGCAGTAATTGCTTGTCAAATAATATTACTGTCTTACGTTTGTTAACGATTCCTATTTTCCTACCGCCCCAAGAGATTCTTCTAATCTTTTAAATAGCGAATCCGGACCAGAAGAAACGGATAAATTACCAAATAACGCCGACGTTATTTCGTAAATCCTCGACGGAACACCGGCGACGTTTTTTTCTCTCGAGTCTGGGAACTGATCGACAACATTGGTGTCATTAAATTGAGATAGGTCGGATATCACACATAAATCTGCTATTACGCACCCCTCCCCCTTATACATCCTGCAAGTATAAATATCTCGATATTAAAATGTCTTGCCTGATGTTCCCTATATGGGTTAACTTGGAGGGAGGGGGGGGGGGGGCATATGGCTGATTTTTAGCTCACCGAAGGGAACTTAACTTATCACTTGCCGTCCGTCGTGAACTTTACATTATTGACTTCTCCTCCCAAACTACTGGACCAATTTGAACCAAATTTGGTGTGCATGTTTCTTATCATATGTCAATTCAAGTTTGTACAAATAACCTTGCCGCGCCGAACCACAAGGGGCATTACTCTGCTAGCACCCATACATTTTTTAAATTTTTTTTAAAAATCTACTTCTCCAGAACCATCATTGAGCTCCCTCTAGGTGCCCGAATTTTAACTTGGTGAAATATGAGGAAATTTCTTTAAAAATCTTGCATATTTGGTATGACTGCTTTCATATTTGGTGTACAACATTTCTAGGGGGGGGGGGGGGGGGCAGATTCAAGTTTGTACAAATCGGGTCCCTCAGTTAGTATTTGGGCTATCTATTGGAGCCCAAAATTTAACTTTGTGCAATTTGAGGAAATTTCTTTAAAAATCTTCTTCTTCAGATTCAGATCCACCAGTCAGAATCATTTCATGTTTAGTATACAACATCTATAGGGGGGTCAGATTCAAGTTTGTTCAAATCGAGTCCCTGGGTTTATATTTGGGCTGCCTCTGGCAGCCTGAATTTTAACTTAGTGCAATATGAGGGAATTTCTTCAAAAGTCTTTTTCTTCAGATTCACCAGTCAGAATCCATTCATATTTGGTATGCAACATCTTGCAGTGGGTCAGTTTCAGTTTTGTTCAAAGTGGTTACCTGGGTAAATATTTTGGCTCCCTGTTTGAGCCCAAAGTTTAACTTAATGCAATGTGAGGACATTTCTTTTAAAACCCCTTTCTTCAGATCCACCGGCCAGAATTCTTTCGTATTTGGTATATAACATCTCATGGGGGATCAGGTTCAAGTTTGTTCAATTCGAGACCCTGGCTTATTATTTGGGCTCTCTATGGGCGGGGTGGGGGTGGCATGGGGAGCATGTTAGGTTTGTTCAAATCGATTCCTTAGTGTTTTTCCATAAAATTTGCCTTTCATGACTTCATTCCTTTGTAGAGTTGATGAACCATGTATAACTGAATGTGACCCTAAATTCTTCTTTGAACCACTTTGGCAGGTGAGCAATTACAGCCCCTTGGGACCTCTTATTTAGTCAAGTTGTGACGAAGTCAAAGCTCGACTTATAGATTGGTGAATGGCGGGTGGGTGTAAACAGTTGGTTTCCGGATGATAACTTGATAATGGTTCGACACACGTCATGAAACTCCATAGGTAGGTTGGCATCGGTGAGTGGAAGAACCCTATTTATTTTGGACTTGCTTGGCCAAAGGTCAAGGTCACAGTGACCATGAACATAGTAAATTGTAAACAATTGGTTTCCGGATGATAACTTGTCCATAGTTAAACTCACATTCATGAAACTTCATACGTAGGTAATGGTTGGCGTTCATGAGAGGAAAAACCCTATTATTTTGGACTCACTAGGTCAAAGGTCAGGGTCACAGTGACCCTGAACATACATCAAAACAATTGGTTTCCGGATGATAACTTGATAATGGTTCGACCCATGTTCATAACACTTCATAGGTAGGATGGCATCAGTGAGATGAAGAACCCTATTTATTTTGGCCTTGCTAGGTGAAAGGTCAAGGTCACAGTGACCTTCAACATAGTAAATTGTAAACAATTGGTTTCCGGATGCTACCTTGACTGCGGTTGAAGCCACATTCATGAAACTTCATAGGTAGGTTGCCTAGGTGAGTGGAAAACACCTATTTATCATGGACTCGCTAGGTCAAAGGTCAAGGTCACAGTGACCTTGAGCATAATAAATCGTAAACAATTGGTTTCCAGATGATAATTTGACAATGGTTCCACCCACGTTCATGAAACTTCATAGGTAGGTTGGCATTATTACAAGAAAGAGCCCTATTTATTTTGGAATCAGCAGGTCAAAGGTCAAGGTCACAGTGACCCTTCACATAGTAAATTGTAAACAATTAGTTTCCGGATGATAAGATCATAATGATTAAACCCACTTTTGTACTGTCACAACTCGACATTGGATCGGTGATCCTATTGGAATTATTTTTGTTTTGTGTGTGGGGGGAGGGGAGTGCCCCCAGAATGCCCCATGGCTGCGCCACTGTGCCCCCACTTGAGCAATCGTGATTAAGTGCCTTGCCCAATGACACAACGCAGTTACCCCTGCTGGCGATCGAACCGTGGATCTCTCGGGTTGATGTTAGTAGTAGATCATGTACCCGATCGACCCACATTGGCCGGATCTCATGTGACGTCATAGGCACATGGCCCAGTTACTTCATATTTGGTTGTCATGGTAATGTGCGTGAGCGCCATCTTGTGACAACATCCCCATAGTGATACGTGGTCCTAGTGTGCATGCGCAGCGCGTTTTGTTGAGGTGAGACGAGTGTACGTCGTCCATTTTGTATATCTGAGGCCGCCATCTGGGTTTCTATGGTAGCACATAGTTGCTATGTGACCCAAAACCTTCTAGTAGTAAAGGGGTGTGTTCGGAGGGTGTGTTCGATTGAATAGGAGTAATTTTAATTACAGCAAACAACCCGACAATCCCTCTTAATAATCCAAAACTACCGAGACGGACTTAGAAAACCCCCACCTAGGGTTTATACTAGTAGCACGTAGTGCTAAATGAATGATGAGAGGTCTCATGTGGATAAATTGAAGTGAACTAGAATACATCGAATTACCACAAACATCCAGCCAATCTCTCTAAACCATCAAAACAACTTTATTTGGCACGGATTCCTCAATACTGGGCTTAAAAGAGTGGCATACGGTGCTTTAAGGTGCGTTTCCTGGTATGAGTGATTGTATTTGTTCGAATACTTTGTAAAATTATCCAAATAAATCCAACAGTTCTTTTACTAGTGCTGATTTCCCACTAAATATTCGGTTTCTATCTGTTGTTTCTAGAATTCTTATTTTTGCCCAACAATAGACACATTCCTTTGTATAACATTAACTTTATTGTTTCGGATGTGCGCCAAAGTCTCGGTATTTTATCTATCCCGATATTTTCTGTGGTTTATCCTATTTCCTGGCCTGTTTTGCCTTTTACTGGTCCCATTTCTGCCTATCCCAGCAGATTATTTTGTCTTGGCTGTCTCTGTTTTTGCCTTTCCTGTGTATAACGAAGTCCTCTATGATCCTCAAGCCCAAAATACAATCAAGCAGGGTTAGGTATTATTCGAACGACTCGAAGCTTATCGAGCAAATAAACTTTTGAGCAGTTACTGAAAAAGTCACTGCTCAAACGACTCAAATCCCATTGAGCAGATGAGTATCGAAAGAGCGATTTCTTTTACGACTCTTAATGCTCATCGGGGTATAGGAGGATACCTATGACATGATGATGTAGTACTATATATACCTGATGATAATTTAGCTCCTAGCATCTGCCCAGTTCTAGACCTCTCCATGATCTTCATATCTACAACACCACTATTACTGATTTTCCCAATATTGCCATCATCTGTCCTATGATTAGCTTTTACAGTAGTCACCAAATCCCGCAGTCTTCTTCCACTCTTGCGGCCTTGTACCATTACTAGCATTAGTACAGGCTTGCTAACCATCTCAGATTGCTCGAACGACCAGAATCCTATCGAACAAATGAGCTGTAGAGTAATTGCCTGAACGAGTGACTCCACGTACGACTATTTTGCTCGTCTAGGTATTGAAGGATGGGAAGGATCTTGGGAACTAACAACGTGATATAATAACCTTAGTTATTGAAATTGACGTACAATCCGGCTTATAATATAGACTTGGTTTTTGAAAGTGTTGTTAACCCCTAATGAACCTATTTGCCATTGAATTATGATCTTTTGTCAGTTTAAAAAATGAAGGTTTGTTTTACTATAGCTTGTCTGAAGTTTGATCCTTCCGCAATCTTTCAAAATTTCTCGATTGCCATATTTGTCGCCACATTAACATATGAACATACATGTGTGATTCTGTGTTAATTGCATGTCGCTGTACAACACGTTTTGGCAAATTGTTATATTTCACATGACCGCTGCTATTTCTGCGATATATACCATCTCTTTCCTGAAAAATCTTGCTTGGGGCCTGCAATATTTACCGAAATTAACAATATTGGGTGTGCACCATTACGTGTCACGTATTTTCATATTAAAATATTTAAATGACCGTGGTGGGTCAATTTTTCTTTTTCTTCATAACTGTATTTATTTGACATTTCAATTTTTACGCACACTGGGTGATCGTCTGCGTTCATCGTTTTACCCAAATCGATTGTAAACAATGGCTGGTCACGACGAATACGGCAATTTTGACATTCCTAATTTGAATGAAATTTTTGGAAGTCAAAATGATTTTATATTTATATCTAACTCCACTTTTACAAACTGTGTTTTTCAGTTCTCGGGAAACGGTCAAAACCAAAATACAATTTAATACTGATGGCCTACTTCCACCTACCACGGAACGTAACTTTTACGTGAAGTGAACAGTTGAATGAAATTTGAGGGAGGCGTGGCTTATGACGTTTTCTTTGCATTACGTAATTCATTGGTCAATAAAAAAAAATAATGACATAAGTGCATTTGACTTGGAAAGTGTGTCAGTTGCTACCTGCATTTCAATAATATGCGCCCTCTTTTATGCCAGAAAAATAATATGTCTATCAGTTTTAGTTTTCAAGTCTTTGTTCGCTGAAGTAGAGAACGACTAACACTATTTATTTATTTGGGTCGCGAATGTTTAATTATAAGGAATGATCGTTTCTTTTTGTCTATTTCTTGAGTTATGAACCCCAAAAAATAAAGTCCAAACATCGCGTAAATGGACTACGCCCATTTACACAGTTTGGACTTTGTTTTTTGGGGTTCATAACTCAAGAAATAGACAAAAAGAAACGATCATTCCTTAAATACATTTGTTCAAATTGCGGTCATTCAGTATATCCAAAGAAGGGACAGACTCAGCCGTAATGGAACTTATGGACATACTTCAAACCATCAATAATGCGGCAACTAAATATATCCCATCACGTAATTCACAGAGTCGCAGGAAAAATCGATGGTTTGAGCAGGACTGCAAACATCTGAAACAAGTTATGGTAAATGCTGTTAACCCTTTACCCAACGCAGACAGTATCAAAATTTATTAATTTAAATATCATTATTTAATTTTTTTCAACACATTTCAACAAAATCATATCATGTGATCCCTCTTTGGAACGAGCTCGATGAGCTCGCTCCAAAGAGGGGTCACATAATATGGTTTTGTTGAAATTGTTCGAAAAATATATTTTTTTTCAGCTGCTGAATTTGCATATTACGCGGGCGGATGCGGGCGATTTGTTGGGTAAAGGGTTAATCTTATGAAAGCACACCCACATGATACTAATCTGAGAAGGAAATTCTATACTGCCAAGAAACTTTATAAGAACGTTACAAAACGCAAGATGAAATTATTTTACAAAAATCTTACATTGAAACTTCAAAATCTACAGACTTCCAACCCAAAAGATTATTGGCAAACTATTAAAGCACTTCAGTCCAAAGTAAACACTAAGAATGCGTTAGACCCTACAGCGGCAGTTGATGTCTTTAAAGATTTATTCTGTAAGAAAACAAACCAACAGAGATGTACTGAAATTACGGCTGATAAAGTTTTATATGAGGTTCCGCTAAATAACGATGTAATAACCCCAATGAAATAATACATTCTTTGCGTACACTTAAAAATAACAAAGCACCAGGATCCGACAACATATCAAATGAATTTTTAAAAATAATAATACCGTAAGTAATCGACGGGGTAACCAAAATGTTCAATCAATTGTTTCTGTCGGGTCATTATCCTGTTAACTGGAGCGAATCTATATTAACAACCCTACATCAAAAGGCGATATGAGTGATCCCAATAATTACCGAGCAGTAAGTAACTCCATAGGGAAGCTTTTCAACAAGGTAATTAATACGAGAATAAATAAATATTTGTATGACAATGACGTCATTTGTAACAACCAATTTGGATTTAAAGAAACACATAGCACAATTGATAGCATGCTTATCCTCAAAACAGCAGTTCAAAAGTACAAATGATTAGGGAGGCCTTTATTCGTGGCTTTTGTGGATTTTAAAAAGGCGTTTGACTCTGTTAATAGAAGAATTCTGTTTGCTAAACTAGATCGCTTGGAAATTGAAGGAAATACTCTAAATATAATTGAGTCCATGTATCTGTCAAGTAACTATCTCGTCAAGACATCACAGGACCTTGGGCCGCCTTGTTTGTCGAATATTAGGCAAGGGTGTATATTATCACCGACTCTCTTCAAAATATTTATTGAAGATATAGCTGGGTACTTTGAAAACTCTTCTCATCCAATAACTGTCTACAATAGGAAAGTAAATCATCTTCCTTTCGCAGACGATTTAGTTATATTTTCACAGAGTGCTTCCAAATTACAAAATTGCTCAAACAAACTCAGTGTATTTTCGCTCAGAAATAATCTACCAATTAATACGTCAAAAGCTAAAGTTGTAAAATTTGAAAAGAGAAAATCAAAAGTAACAGAAATCTTCAAATTTACAGAAGAAATTCTAGAAATATGTGACAGCTATTGCTGTTTGGGCTTACTATTCCATTGGAACGGAACATTTAGAGATGCTCAACAAAATCTAAAATCTTAGGCTCTAAAGGTGCCTCATAAATTGAAACGTGATTTTTCAAAAACCTATATTCCGCCTGTAGATGTATATATAAATTTATTCAATGTGTTGATTAAGCCCATTTTATTGTATGGGTGCGAATTATGGTCTCCTGAACTCAATAACGCAGATACCGCACCATGTGAAAATGTACACTAACAGTTTTTGCAAAACAGTTTTAGGAGTCAATCAAAAGGTATCGAATCATGCGGTGCGAGCCGAACTTGGCCAGTTTTCCTTACACATTTCCTCATATGTAAAGATGCTGAGATATGTTGGGAGACAGCAGTCCAGTTCGGTAAATGAACTAAAAGATAGCGCGTTTATGGAGTCGTTTTCGGACACGCCATCAGATGCAATACACATAAAGCTTAATGAATTCGGTGAGCGGTTCCAATTTAATACCGAGTCCTTGATCACAACTGCAATAACTGAAATTGAATCCAAGCTTAAAGAAGGTCACATTTCTGTATTTTATGGTGCCATTCACAATGACAATCGTAGGAGTGCCTCCAATAAATTATGAACATATCGGCTATCTGAGGACGATTTTAGCCTCGAGCCATATTTGACAGGATGTAAGTCCGTGCGCAATCGAACATCTTTCACCCGTCTGCGTGTCAGTAACCACGCACTAGCTATAGAGAAAGGCCGGCATAGTCAGCCGCCAACCCCAGTTTAAAACCGTACTTGTGTACATTGTGATACTGGGTTGGTGGAAGATGAATTTCACTTGATAATTGAGTGTTCGAAATATAAGCTATTGCGTGAAGAAGTTTGGGAAGTTATTGTAAATACTAATCATTATTTGGTGACATAGACGATACTTGCAAATTTCTTTATATTATGCAGAATAAAAATCCTGCCATTTGCAATAAAATCTGTGGTGCTGTGCGCAAATTCTTCACTGCGCGCGAGAAGGATTTAAAAATTGGTGAATGGTCATTGTTCTTTAGTGTATATTGTTAATTGATTATTGTAGTACAGTACGTGGAGAGTGGATTTTGTCTAAATCACCCGCGGGGTGGAGTTATCACCCAAGCTATAACTTTCAAATTTTGGACATATCGACAAAAAACACAAGCAATGCTTCAGCCAATGGACCTCCGGGTTTAACCCGGAGGTCCATTGGCTGAAACTTTGCTTGTGCTGGTTATGCTTTGCAACAAATTTGCAATTATTGCTTGGGTGGAATCTTCACTCTGCGGGTGATTTAGTGATAATACACTCTCCATGTACTGTACATTGTAAATTATTGTTATGAATCTACCTTATCGTGTATTATTATGCGTTCTGTCCGTTATGGGTGTATTTTGCAATAAATTCAACCTAATCTAAATTAAATAAACTTAACAGCCAGGGGAGGGGAGGGGGGCACCAAAAATTTGCAAGACGTGACGTGGGGGTGGGTGGGTATCTTGAATGCGCCAAAAATGTGCATTTCCAACTTGTGTAATTTTTTGAATTTTTTAAAAATATATCAGTATATCAGCTAATATATACCATCATTTGTGTTTCAAACCTTACAAATGATGTTGTACACCACACTCTTAACATAAGTACAAAGTACAACATCAGGAGGCTTTATATGTGAGAATATTGGGCTTAATCTGGGAAAATGTCACACGTTAGTAGGGGGTGGGTGTCTTTTTCGAAATGTAGAATATGTGCAGACAATATTTTGAGAAAATTCTCTCTGATGCACTAAATTCAACTCAAGTTATTTATTTATTAATTGATTTATTTATTTATTGGTGTTTACCGACACTTTAACAACAAGGGTCATATCGTGTCGGTGACAGGTTTACGGGTGGAGGAAACCAGAGTATCCGGAGAGAACCACCGAGCAACGACGAGCAGCTGTCAGCTCTTCAACATCATAACCCACGACTGTACTACACACTGCACAGAGGTACTGCGTTCTACACAGCACAGGCAGGGTTAGATTGGCTGAAGACATGTGCACCTCGGCGTGCAGTACGTCTTAGCACACAGCGTCATCGTACCCCCAATTGGGCAATTGGGGTAAGTTTATTTTGGATTTTAATGGGAGAGTGGGGATGGGTGTCTGAGAACGGTAGTAGAAAATTTGCACTTAGTGGGTGAGTGGGTGCCGAAAGGAGCCGAATAAAAAATAGGACGTCACGACTTGCAAAGTTTTAGTGCCCCCCCCTCCCCCCCCCTCCTGCAACAGCCGGGAATTTTTGGTAGCACCCCAAGAAGATTATTTCACAAGTTGTTTTGAAGAAGGTGTGGGAAAAAAAAAATCAGTGAGCAATGGAATGTTAATTTAACTCTGCTTGGCAAAGTGTTAATGGGTTATTAAAATTGTTTCCGATAATTAAAATCTCCGCGGTTTGTGTGGTGCCCTTCGTCCAGCCAGGTCGCCAAAGGCTTTTTGGGATAATGTTGGTTTTATATGTGCTAATTTTTCGACCGCATTGTTCGGTTGTGCAATAATTGCAGTGTATCGAAGTGTTTTCTGATTGGGGCTTGCAATTCTAGCTTGTGTGGGTCCGCAGCTAAACTTTGTGATAAATGAACTGCTGATGCGAATTGTATTGTTTTGCATTGCTTCGACATTGGTTGAGATTTGCCACGATGGCCTATTTTGGTACTTGGCAGCCCATAGAATAAGCTGCTATGGTGTTATATTGACTCACTGACTGAGGCTTGCAAACTTGTTTGTATTGTTGATTGGCAGCCTGAAATAAATTGTTACTAGAATTTGTTGTATTGATATATATCTTACCTCCTACAAGTATCTGGGAATTTCATGGGTTCAAAGACTTCATAAGTAGACTGCATACAAAACCATATACTGCTTGTCAACATCAATATACGCTGACAGCTATGGATAATCTCCCCTTTGTTCATTGATTATTCAAAATGGCGGCAGCCAATAAACCCTTCAAGTTGAAAGATTGAGTGTTGGAAGCCCATATTTGGTCTGAAGTGCAGTTTAGGCAACTTAAACGGCTTCATATTCTGTGGATGTGTGGCATGTTACCTTCGAAATGAAACTGTTTGGTATGTATGAATTTGCCTTGTTACATAAATTGTAACAAGGCAAAGACACGTGAACACATTGTGAGAATTCTCTCATTTAATTTTGATCGCTGTTGTTATTAGTTCTGTGCATCGATGCAGCAGTCGGTAAGGTATATTCGTTACACGGTTTGTTGGTGGCCTAATATGGTATATATGGTGTCAGTTGATTTCATATTGGACGAGAGAGAAGCTCTCGTCCAATATGAAATCAACTGACACCATATATACCATATTAGGCCACCAACAAGCTGTGTAACTAATAGTATTTATTGGGCTTGATAAAATTCCCTGCATTGCAGGCCTTTAAATTCTTCCCAACTAACGACGGTAAACGCTGGGCCAAAATAAGGTAATTGCGCCCAAATTATGCTGAGTTTGAAACTTTTTGCAGTATTTCGGCAATATAGAGCTTAGAGCATACCTTAGAATCAAACAATGCAACAGATAAATAATATTTTAAAAAACCCACAGAGTTCGCCTTAGAAAAGCAATCGGCGTCGACAGTGTCGTATACGACACTGTCGACGGAGATTGCTTTTCTGTGGCGAATTCTATATCATCATGCACTTAAAGCTTGAGATCTATTATATTCATGTCTGTGGCATTTCTCATGCGTAATTTACATTCAAATAGGCCTTTGGATCGACACTGGGAAACTGAGAATCCTTTTGCGGTTAGTCGAGTAAATTTACCTCAAAGGATAATATATCTTTATTCTGCAGTATACTAGTACATTAACAACATAACATTACAATCTCCAAGAACATAACCTAGTACACAGCATGGAAATAGCATAGCCTAAAAGGCTGTCTTCCTGCCATTCCCATAAAAAAAATTATATCAACTCGGTTTGGCATCAGTGTAACAAACGTTCTTTTCAAAGACAGGAATATTTAATAGTTTGTTTATGAATCATGCGGCTAGATGGGATCAATAGGTCATATGCTGGGAGGAGGATGAGATACCAGTGAGTTTTGATGGCTGATACAATCGGGACAGGCTGGGTTGTCGCACTTGAAGTTTGGGCTGGAATAAGTACTCAAAATTTCATGCGTTAATGATTTTTTGAACTTGGGTCTACTATATTGCTGAGTTAGAGGGTCTATACTATTCCAAACTCGTGGGAAGGAGTGGAACGGCAACTCTGCAGAAAATTGAGTTCTTGGTTTGTGTGTATCTATTTTAACAGTCTGCCTTGTATTCATCCCCGAAGGGTTTCTGTAGATCTGAAAGGTGTGATCGAATGACATAGGAAGTTTTTTGTTCATCCAGTCATGCATAAAGAGGGAGACGTGAAGGCTGTAGGGATCTTTAAATTTCAGAATGCCACAATCTCTGAAAAGAGGGTCTGTGTTCGAGTTATATGCCTTCCTAGTTATAATTCGGACGGCTCTTTTTGCAGCTTGGAAATTCTGTTGGTGTAGGTCGAATGACCCAATCCTGAATACCATATATGAGATGACAGTGGATCAATGAAAAGTACAAAGTTGTTTGGCGAGAAGGAACCGGTCATAATGGCGAAGACCTATAACTAGGGGTTGTAAACTAGCATTTTAAGGCGGGGGATCTAAAACTTAAAACAGACCAAGAAGAAGAAAATACCGGTGCTTTATCTCCAACCATGCAGGCCACATCCATATTTGCCGCTGTGCCCAAATTAGACTGATCAAAAAGTCTGCTTCATTGATGGCTGTCAGCTCGAAATGAATTGTTAATGTTGTTTTGTTGCATTGATGTACTGTTGATTGGGACTTGACAAAATCAACAACATTGTTGGTCGTCAGCCTGAAGTGAATTGTTAATATTGTTTTGTATTGATTTAATGTGGATTCTGGCTTGACATAATTACCTGCATTGATGTTTGTGAGCCCGAAATGAACGGCGGATGTAGTGTGGCATCGTTTTATTAGTGATTGTGCCT
This sequence comes from Pictodentalium vernedei, assembly GCA_031216915.1. Lineage (NCBI taxonomy): Eukaryota > Metazoa > Mollusca > Scaphopoda > Dentaliida > Dentaliidae > Pictodentalium > Pictodentalium vernedei. Next base: position 42,318,875 of record CM062294.1, read on the forward strand.
TGCCATGTTTGGCTGCATTGATGGTTGGCAGACTGAAATCATGACAAAATGCATTGTAAATATTGCTTTCTAAAGAATAATTGATTTATGATTGATTGAGGCTTGCCATTATCGCCCGTATTGTTGGTAGGCAGTCCGAATTGATTGGTTTAACCAGTCTTGGGAATTTTTAAGGCTAGCAGTTGGGGGAACAAAGATCAAAGATCCTTTTTCTGTGGTCTGGATCCGTGTTGGCTATCAAAGCCACTGGTCAGTGATCTGGTAATCTTCTTGGTAATCTGTTTCTTGCAAATATACTCAAACATATTCTCTTCAAATAACTATCTTGTTGAAGTGCGTTGTCTAACCGCAACATGTTCATGTCGAGTAATCGAAGATAACTTGTCTATTCTTATCCAGTACGTTGATTGTGGTAAGTAATGGGTTTTCGAAATGGACTTCTAGTCTCAAGGTTCCCCTCTTCACCAGATCGAAGTGTTGTCCATGTGACAGGTCTGGAGTCATGTCGAGTACGAACAGGGTGTATCCATTTATGTACTCTTCTCGGCTGATGTGGTTTCCTTCATTCTCGTATATTTGTCCAGTCCCTTGGCACAGGGTCGCATAACATCTCGCCACTTCTTATTGTTCGAATCGAAGTTCTAATGGTTTGGCAGGAATCTGTTGCCCTTTTCACGTACAAAGTCAAGTAATTGATTTTGTAGTTCTTGAAATTATATGGATTCTTTGCAAAGTTTCCATTGAAAAACATCGTTGTCTACACATCCCACCACGATGCGTTTAGGTAGTTGGCATAAAAATAAATTTCTTGTGTAATGCTCAGATTTCCTGTCGGCACTGAAAACATCTTGGTTTCCACACGGTCAATAGGATATTTTGCTGTTACTTTTGTTAGTGCTTTCTCGTGAGCCATTCTCACGAATGATTTGGAGTCTCTCTTTTCGTGCAGATATGGATACATCTAGAATTTTGATCTTGTATGTATCGGCATCGGCCATCAACGCGAAAGCATCTCTGGCCCTGTTCATTTTAACATGGACGTTAACTCCATTGAGCAAGTAACGAGTTTGGAAAAACACGTCCAAATGTAATCTTCCAGTCATATCCACAATTTTACTTTTCTCTATAAATTTCTTTCGAAGAATAAATCCCCTGTTATCTTCTGTGAAATCTTCCATGTGTCCGGTCGTATCCTTGTACCATAATGCATTAGTCGTTTGTGACTTCTTGACAGCTGGTCCATAACTCAACAAAGATTCTATGAAAGCTCTGTAGTAATAAGTGTTTTTGTAAGGAGAGACCAGATTTTGATTCAAGCTGATATCGATTTCATTAAATAAGGAATGCATCCATAACTTGAGTGGGCCGACATTGGCATCGGGTGCAATTGATGCTCCATTGGAATCTACAACCGTTGCTTGAACATAAAAGTATGTCTGTGACAAATTCAAATAATCATCTCCTAATCCTGCAATGTGGAATTCTATTGGGCCATTGTTTCCTGTGGTCGCCAAAGGTCTGTGTTCTACCCATTGTTCATGTTGCACACTTGTCTGCATTGGTGGTGTGGAAAAGAAGTCGAGTTCGCTGTTGACACACTCACAAGATTTTTCATTGATGAGAGATATCATGCACCGAGAATGTCTTGTGTCTGTACAGTTCTCCTACTTTTTGTCGATTTGCCAGTTTTGTGTGGTGCAGGCCTTTTTATAATTTTCCTGCCGGGTGGTTTCGACCCACCAACCATTTCATTCCATGCACTCACACCAGCCTTTTTGACTTGCCTGATTGCAGCTTTTTTAACATTTTCCCTTCAATGACATCTTCGGCAAAGGCCGCTCCTTTTTTCACGAGCTGTTTTCCTACGGCCCTGACTTTAGTTTTCATTAAGGGGTAACACAACGTTCTTCAGTCCTCCCAATATACTTCCCAAACCATAATCTCTCTGTATTTGAGCTCCATAAAAATCTGGTAGACCGTTCCCTGCTTGTTTCATGTAATATTCTTCGTATAATTTGGATTTACAACAGTAAGTCATGTTTATGTGAAATGAAGAGATTTACGATTTCTGAAATGAAGAGTCGCTGTCACTTTTCTGAACTCGAATGGCACTATGGCTCCTCTGTCACCCCTTATATACGCCCGGACGGTACTAAAATTGGTACGTAATACACATTCCCAAACGTTTGGGAGATGATGTTCCCGTGTTTTCTATGTGCGAGTACGATATGAAGAAGGGGTATTCTTGTATCGCTCACGACTTGGTCACGAACCAAGTCACAGTAGAGCGAATAAAATCCTTGATTGACATCGGCAACTCTGGTAGAATTGTAAGTTCTTGATTTAAAAACACACTTGTTGAGTCCCAAAGTATTTTGAAGAGTAAGGCTCAATGTGATCGCGACTCCATCTCGTGCCGTGATACAAACTTTACCGGTAACTTCATCCAATTCAAAATCTACCCTATCGTGACGACGCAAGAGTAATTCTTTAACACCATTGATAACCCGCATCCAGGCCTGACATTCTTAAAAATGCAGGAGGGCTAAAAGTCGCTCTCCTTGCATGGCCTAGGCGAGCGATTAGCTCTCCCCCAGCTTTCAAAAGCTAAAAGTGACAAAATGAAATTGTACTATTAATGAATTCTGCCTTGTGAGCTTTGTACATTTTATTTGGTGCTGCTAACAAGGTAGTCTCTGTGAGACGGCTACACTGCCCCTCCCACACCTCCGGGCCATTCCATGGTTAGATCCTGTCCAGCAGTAACTATCTTGTGTCCAATGTGCAATGCACTTAACTGGTAAAGTGCTGGAAGCCCATATTTGGGCTTTATTCTGGAGTGCAGGTACCATAGCTTCAAGGCTCATATTCAGTGGATGTGCTTTGTATTATCTTTGAAGTGATATTAATACGTCTCTAAAGGTTTGCCTTGTTACAATTTATTGCAGAGTGCCTATAGGCACTCTCCAATAAATTGTAACAAGGCAAAGACATGAGTACAAGATTTGATGGCCTAAAATAATTTAGCACTGTACCAGTTAATCCTGTTTGTCCTCACAGGGGTATTGTGGCACTGTGTACTAAGGCACACTGCATGTCAATGGTGCTCGTGCCTTCAACCAATGCCAACCCTGCTTGTGTGAAGATAGTGTAATGGAGAACCTGACAGACAGTTGCTGGCCATGAGCTGCTCGGCGTTTCACTCCTGGTACTCCAGCTTCCTCCACCATTAAAACTGTCTGACATGAGGTCACCCTGGCTGTTGAAAGTGTCAATAAACCCCTCAAATAAATAAATAATGGCTTTATTGAAAAGGGTTGAAAGCTTATCTTGTAGCTTTACCTCTAGGCAATAGTTCTTTGTTGAACTGCAGAAAAATATGTATTGTGGAAATTATTATTTATGAACAATATCTTGCCAGTTAAATGACATCCAGGCCAGGCTTTCTTAAAAATGCAGGAGGGCTAAAAATCGCTCCCCTCGAATGGACCTAGGAGAGCGATTAGCCCTCCTCAAGCTTACAAAAGCTTAAAGTGGCAAAACGAAGTGTTACTATTAGTGAATTCTGCCTAGTTGGCTTTGTACATTTTATTTGGTGCTGCTAACAAGGTAGTCTCTCTGAGACAGCTACACAGCCCCTCCCAAACCTCCGGGCCTCGTCAAGGCCCGGAAGTGTGGGAGGAGCAGTGTGGCCATCTTACAGAGACCGCTAAAATAGCAAAGATCTGAAAAGATGTGGGTTTTAGGAATAGGCGGTTATGGTAATCACTATTTTCTAAAGCCAGGGGGGCTAGTTTTTGCCCTCCTTAATTTTTTTAAGGCGAGCAGTAGGCGAGCGAATAAATCGCTCTCTTGAAAATGCCAGGCCTGCGTATCACATCAGCGGGATCGGAATAACGACCTTCTTTCGAAGCAAGTCGATAATTCTTTTTCGAAGTCCAGAACACAGTAAGGTAAGCTTCTTCTCCGCGAATATTGAACTAAGTATTTGGATACTGGATCTCTACCAGAACTGCTTCCCATTCTCCCGTGAGATTCGCTGGTTATGGTAACTGATTAGTGTACGTAGTCAATGTGTTTTCGGGAAACACGTTCATAGAACTGTTGCTTGGTAGAGTCAAATAAAACATTACTTTTTCTTAATGGTTGGATTAGGTAACAAATATCCTATGCTACTACCCAAGAGAGCAGTCCACAACTTGTTGCCTGTGTTCTCGAGAGTGAGATTAACGACACTGATAATGATGTTGATGTACAAAATAATTATTTGTGAAAAGTAAGTGATCTCACTCCTTGGAATTCTTTTTGCAAACAGAGGCCAAGGTCCATTCGATCCTTCTTCCATTTTGGAGAAACCTAACAGGTTCACATTCTTTTATAGGTGAGCCGACTCTGCTTGATCCACGAATTGAACGAAGCGGGATATCCAAACCACTTAACGAACAGTTCTCTGTTTTTACCACGACCACGTTTCTTGAGTACGTGTTCGCTTTTGTAAATAGTTTTGTGTGCAACTCGCTGAAGCTCTTCAGTGTAGAACGACCCTTTCAGTACTTCCCCATTATCATTATTAGAGTTGAGCACGAGTACCAATGGAACTAGATAATTTGGTAGAGTGAAACACGAATCGCATTGAAACTAGGTAAATTGGCAGAGCGGAACACGAGTCCCATTGAAACTATATAGACTGGTAGAGTGGAACACGAGTCCCATTGAAACTAGATAAATTGGTAGAGTGAAACACGAGTCCCATTGAAATTAGATAATTTGGTAGAGTGGAACACGAGTCCCATTGAAACTAGGTAAATTGGCAGACCGGAACACGAGTCCAATTGAAACCAGGTAAATTGGTAGAGTGGAACACGAGTCCCATTGAAACTAGGTAAATTGGTAGAGTGGAACACGAGTCCCATTGAAACTAGGTAAATTGGTAGAGTGACACCCGAGTCCCATTGAAACTAGATAAATTGGTAGAGTGGAACACGAGTCCCATTGAAAATAGGTAAATTGGTAGAGTGGGACACGAGTCCCATTGAAACTAGGTAAATTGGTAGAGTGAAACACGAGTTCCATTAAAACTAGATAATTTGGTAGAGTGGAACAAGAGTCCCATTGAAACTAGGTAAATTGGTAGAGTGGAACACGAGTCCCATTGAAACTAGGTAAATTGGTAGAGTGGGACACGAGTCCCATTGAAATTAGGTAAATTGGTAGAGTGAAACACGAGTTCCATTGAAACTAGATAATTTGGTAGAGTGGAACAAGAGTCCCATTGAAACTAGGTAAATGGTAGAGTGGAACACGACTCCCATTGAAACTAGGTAAATTGGTAGAGTGACACACGAGTCCCATTGAAACTAGGTAAATTGGTAGTGTGGAACACGAGTTACATTGAAACTAGGTAAATTGATAGTGTGGAACACGAGTCCCATTGAAACTAGGTAAATTGGTAGAGTGACACACGAATCCCATTGAAACTAGATAAATTGGTAGAGTTGCGCACGAGTCGCAATGAAACTAGATAAATTGGTAGAGTTGAGCCCGAGTACAAATGAAACTGGATAAATTGGCAGAGTTGAGCGCGAGTACCCAGAAACTAGATAATTTGGTAATTGAAACACGAGTCCCATTGAAACTAAATAAATTGGTAGAGTCGAACAAGAGTCTCAAGCAAATTAAATGGTTTTGAAATTGCAAAGTGAATTTTCAGAAGTTATCCGACGCCGATGCGCCCAACAACGAGGAGAAGGTGTCTGTCGCCCCTTTACACACTACGACGCCGAATAAAGTGTACCCCATTGCTCCTTTTTAATGAGATATGTAAAAAAATGGATAAACTGTGCAGTGACGTGAAAACCTCAAAATGGCAGGAAATCGAAAAAGACAAAAAACAACTATCTCTTATTTTTTGAGCTCTACAATATATACACATAGGGCATTATTAAACACCCCTGAAATGTGTCATGACAGTGAAGTTGCTATTACTGATTATTATGTTTTAAAGATTGCTATGTCTTGCAGTACATTCCATCTAGGGAAACGTGGTATTTCTGGTTGATAGCGTACCCCAAACAAGATACCCCACAATGAGTAGGAGGAATCTATCCAAAATTGACTGGGACCTCTTCAGAAAAAGCATGTACCAATCTCAGGGAAGTCATTAACAACACTCTTGATGAGATTTGTCCCAAACAGACAGTTAAACCCTGGGCCAACAGAATAACTGAAACCACACTCCAAATAATAAAACAAAAAAGAAAGGCCTTCCGTGCATACAAATCAGAAAAACTTCCAACTAAAAAGGTCGAACTTAAAGCCCTGTATAATCGCCTCCACGGCGAAGTTAAAAAAGCAATAGCAAACGACAATCGCGTGAGATGGAAAAAAGCAACGGAAAATCTAAATGGATTCAGGGAGACTAAAAAGTTTTGGGATACTTTTAAAACCCTTACTGGACAAAAACATAAAGACGCCAACAGTAAGACCCTTAAGATCAGCGATGGAACTATGGCCCTGGATGGCGCCTTCGCCGAGTTTCTTAAGAAATATCATCGCACCCATGAGGGCGATAGGTTTGATGATGAGTTCAGAGAAAAAGTAAACAAATTTGTTCAAGACAATACAACAACGTTTAACGATGCCAACTTCAGCCAAACGCCCGAGGACGGCGATGGCCCTGATCTTACGGAACCGATAAGCCAAGAAGAAGTGGCTAACACAATTAAAAAATGTAAGTCTTCTTCTTTCCCAGGAGGGGACGAGGTCTCATATAAAATCCTGAAACAATGTCCCAATACTTTTTTCGGTAGACTCACTAACCTCCTAAACTGTGGTCTCTCTAGTGGATACTTCCCAAAATGTTGGAAAGTAGCTACAGGGGTCATGATACCCAAACCCGACAAGGACTTGAGCAACCCAGCACATGACCGCCCAATCAGCCTACTCAGCTGTATTGGAAAGATTTTCGAACGGATTCTCACGACTAGACACCGCTGCTATCTCGAATCAATCAGCATTTTCAATAAGTGGCAAGGGGCCAACAGAAGCCAAATAGAGGGAATCGAGCTTGTTTATAGACTGGTAGATTATATGAAAACGGCGTTCAGTCAAAACGAAATAGGAACCGCGAAATTACTCGACGTAGAAAAACCGTTTGACTCTGTCTGGCACAATGGCATGAGATACAAACTAGCTAAAATGGGGCTACCTACCAAAATTCTAAGGATCCTATCATCATTTTTATCTGATCAAAACATCAAAGTGAGGGTCAACTGCGAGGTGTCAGACGAGGTAAAACTCGAAGCGGGCACTACACAGGGTTCGGTCATTATACCACTTCTATTTATAATATATGTGAATGACACTGACAAAGTAGGGAAGAACCATGTTGAACTATCTCAATTTTCAGACGACAAAGGAATGTGGACGGCCAGTAAGTCTCGAAACATAATACAAAACCGCCTGCGGGATACCATCCGCGACCTACAAGACTGGTGCGCTATGTGGCGCATCAAGCTAAATGCCGCGAAAACACAAAGAATCACATTCTATAAAAAGCAAAGGAAAAAACCTGTCCCTAATATTGAGCTTAAGCTTTACGACCATAAACTTAAAGCTAGTAATTAGGCAAAGTTTCTGGGATTCACCCTGGATAGCAGTCTCAATCTAAACAATCACATAAACTCAGTCACTGTCAAAGCCACTAAACGCATCAATTTCCTGAAAATGATTAAAGGTAAAAATTGGGGAGCCAATAAAGAAGTTCTCCCCAAGCTTTACAAATCATATATACGCCCAGTACTAGAGTATGGGGCCATAATAACAAGTGACCTGAATAAAACCAACATTGAAAAACTACAACGGGTCCACAATCATGCCTTGCGCGTGGCTCTGTGCAAGCCCACGTGGACATCGATAAAACAACTTCACGAGATAGCAAAAATAGACACTATAGTAATGCGCTTAAAAGATCTTCAAAGCAAAACTCTAAATAGACTACAAGACAGCGAATTAATAATAGAACTCAATGCGCATCACGTCCTCAATAGGAAAACTAAATAATCTGGGGCGTGTCTATCGAAAGGGTTAAAGATTACATCATTGCGATGGGGTGAGCCAGGCCAGGCATTCTGTGACATAAATATAGAACTGGCTGCGGGTGACACGATACGCACGAAAGCTTGCCTTTGTTACCAGTGGGAGTTGCAAACAGCGAGGAAAATCTCCGCCTGGTGCCGGGTCTCCGCTCCCCGAGATATAAATCTCGGGGAAAAAATGCTGGCTTCCCCATCCACATGTCACTGGTCGTCATGGACGGAACAGTTGTAAATTAAAAACCGAATAGCTGTAATTTCCTGTTCTCTATCTTTTCTACCTCCTCTATCTCATCAGACACACGACCAAACTGAATGACAAACTATGAGGGATTGAAACAATCCGCATGCAAAGATGTGCAGAAAACCTAACAAGACAAAGGAAAGGATTGAAACAATCTTGCCAAAACACAGCCCTTTTAAGGGCTTTTTCGGGGTGGGGGTGGGGTGGAGGAGGTCATTTGGAATTCCCAAAGGTTAGCCAGATACCTCATAATCACATACGGCATCCTATCTCCCAGAAGGCTTGATGGATGACTCCCGGTTTTTCAAACTAAACTGTTGGAGCTTTCTCCACTCCATTTTGTAACCGCTATGGTCATATACCGGGGCCGCTACCAAACCGGCGTTGCTGTTTGGTTTTCTTTTTTCTTCTTCCCTTAAATTTGCCATCGCACCACATTATATTCTGGCTCGCCACCATGGTGGGACTCAAACCTCTACCATCGCCAAGCTGGAACCGAATATAGCCCACTCTCTAATAGTCTTAATGGTGTTGAGGTATTGATTTTTGACAATCTATCACTCCAACGCAAACTGCCGGGAATTCTAACCGCGTGGATACACCTCAGACCCCATCTGAGGCAATAGGAAAGCTAGACCTGTGTGATCCAAGTGAAATAAAATATGGCTAACCGGGTCGCAAGGGATTTGTAAATCCCACATCGTCCCTGCGCACATTCGGCGCGCTAAAACCTTTCATTCATTCATTCAAGTCTGTATACCATCTTACTCTTGACCATCTCTTGTGAAAACAAATATTTGACAGTATACATTCTTTTCCTTGAAGGTAAGTCTAGTTATTTATTGTTTAATTGCCAATTTATGTTTATTGGAATTGTTGGAAAATGATGATGTTTCATATTCATGATGTTTATTTGTTGGATCTGTCCAAACATTTATATTTTATAAATGTTTGGCCTGCTCCAACAATTAAACACTGCACACATAAGAACGTCGTAACCCTCAGTTTATACTTTAAAAATATGAGTACAAAACTTTATGGTACTGAAATATTTCGTTCTTCGTGAAATGAAGAGATTATGTTTTTTGAAACATGTCTGCAGTAAAATGCGCATACACCATTTTGGTGAAGACCAATAAAATATTGAGTTATTTTCACCTGTATATAAAGGTAAATAGGATATTTTGTGTTTCATTAAAATAGAGAGGGAATTCTTAATTTAATGAAAATTATATGACAAGGTTCAGGAAGGGTCTTGGACCCTAATTAGATATTTTTGAGTGAAAGATAGAAACAAAGATAAAGTTGTTCTGTTGACTTAATTTACACGAAGTGTGTTTTGGTACGTTGTCTTACCGAGAATATAAGGTTTGAATCTATCATAATTTAATATAAGTTATTTAGCCTTGCTTCGCAAGCAAGTGGAGTAAAATGCGCTAGGAGCACCTGTGTCCTTCATTTGCTTGGAAGCAAACTGACAGAGGTTTAAGAAGCCTCACTGTCATGTTAAATTTTAGTCTTGCTTTGCAGGCAAATGAAGTGAATAAAGCCTGGAGCTCTTATTCCCTTTATTTGCTTGGGAGCAAACTAGCAGAGCTCAAAGAGCTTGACTCACTGTTTGGGCAAAAAGAAATTTTAGTCTTGCTTTGCAAGCAAATGAGGTGAAGAGAGCTTGGCGCTCTCATTCCCTTCATTTGCTTGGAAACAAATTGCTATAAGCTAATAGAGCTTATGGTAATAGGATAATAAAATGTTAGTCTTGTTTCTCGGCAAATGATGCAAGGGGAGCTTGGAGCTCTCATTCCCTTCATTTGCTAGGATATCTACATTCAAAGCTCATGGAATTACACTGTGTTGAGCGAAGTTAATTTAGTTTGCCATTTAACTGGTAGAGTGCTAAATTTTTTTACTCATCAAAATTTGTTCAATGTCTTTAGCTCATTATAATTTGTGGGAGAGTGCCTAGAGGCACTCTCCCACAAATTGTAACAAGGCAAATCCATACAGACTAAATAATTTCACTTCAAAGATAAAAAGGGGCATATCCACCAAATATGAAGCCTTCATGTTTTGGTACCTGCACTTCAGAATAAAACCCTAATATGGGCTTCCAGCACTCTACCAGTTAAGCCAATGAAGGGAGGGAGGAGCTTCGATCTCTCCTTTCCTTCATTTGCTTTAAGCAAACTATCATAGATCACAGCAATGAGAGTTAGTCTTGTTTGCAAGCCAATGAAGTGAAAGAAGCCTGCTGCTTTAATTCCTTCATTTGCTTGGAAGCACAGGGTAAACAAAAAGGCATATTGATGCCAATGATTATTTGTGAATTTTATCTGACCAGTCTGTCCTTAATTTTTAAGGCAAATCTAGGAAGGAGGTGCTTTGAGCCCGCTTCCTTGATTTGCCTTGAAACTAAGGAAATGTGTGTTTGTAAAAAAAAGAATAGAAAGGTTTTTATTTTTACAGTAGAATTTCGATTTTAAAAGGAATGTGTGCATGCTGATGTTAATCTTTTCGCCACAATTTAACATGTGACCTTCATCGGTTGGATGAGCAATTGTCTGGGTTCGCAATCTCCCATGTTACCTTAATTGGTTGGGTGGGCCATTGTTTTATTTGACAATTAAACAAGATGAGTCAGTGTGAAAACAAGTATAGTTTGTAATTGTATGGTTAAATAAAGACAAGTTTATATCTTAAATAAAAATTACGAAACACAAAGGGATGCGTTTCTCAGACCACGGTGGCTCATGCATATCATTTAGGTCGTTTGCTGTGAAACCCATGTAATATACCGCGTGGCATGTCTAAATGAAAATGGTTGGCAGATATTACAACACATTCCTAAAAATGTTTGCTGCTCTCCTCATAAATCTTGACCGCGAAAAATATATATACAATGACACCGGGTCGAGCTGAGAGGTGTTTCTCTCGAAGTGTCATTCTGAGAAAGGAAAGGAAGAACTTAGTTATGTCTCCTGCATTCTTTTAATTTACTAAAGACTGTTTTTTTCTCTCTCTCTTTCTCTCTCTCTGTACTGGCCTCACTAAATCCACTAAGCATTCAGTATCCTGGATATGGTTATAGATTTAGACACGATGATTTTATATTTTTGTACACATTTGCCTGATGGGGCCCAATATGAAGATATTGAGTGTTTAAAGCAACATTGCTATCATCTGCCCATACACATCCTTATCAGTCCGATGATAGGACGAGTGATACCCCTCCCATCGAAATGGAGTTCAGGCGTCCTAAGGGCTGCTAATTATATATATTTGTAACAAACTGAAGAAAGGAGAAATTATAAAAATAAAAAGGACAGTCCTAAGAACCAAAACACGTTTTACAAATTTAATCCTTGAGAGTATCACTGACTATCGCAAAAACCAATAGATTGGAACATAAGACCAAATGAAATATTACTGAATGTCCCAAATTTTTGTACAAGAAACGGTTATCAACGATGGTTATTCATTCCAAATGTTAAGAGTATTTAACTTCCAACATCTGTAAAACTACCTTTGTCTTCAATAATGGAAAATCTAATGTGTCCTTCCAAATTACCTCCAGCTTCTTGTCAACCTGTTGGGAAAGCTTGTACAGTAACTCTACGTTTCCAAGACCTGTGTTGAATATCAGTACACATTTTCCATTTGCTGACAGGTAATTTCTTGACTCGGACATATATTGTGCCAAGGATTTATACCCAGGGTCTACGAATCCTCTCTCAAAATTCGTCAATTCTTTGTCTTCGGATGTCAACCCGCATGGACAGAACCAGAATATGAGGTCAAACTTTTCATCCTTAGGAACAGCTGCAAACATGTCGCCAACAAAAACGGTACCCGGTATATTATGTTTCTCGAAGTTGAGCTTCGTGTTTTGCACGGCCTCAGGGTTGATGTCTGTGGCGATGATCTTCTTTATGTTTGATGTCTGTTTCCGGAACAATTCACAACTGAGAAGGCCAGTGCCTGAGCCGATCTCAAGTACTGACGCGTTGTTATCAGGTAAAGGCAAGTGATCAGTCACACAAACATATCCAATAAAGCCTTGGTCACTTGGTACGAAAACATCTTTTAACCCAACATATTCTTGACCTTTACAAAAGAACGTCGTTGACGGTGACCTGCCCTCGTTAAGTTTGTTGTAGAAATGGAGAAAGTCTTGCACTGGAGCTTTCACAGAGTTAGGCATAGCATCTGGACTGGTATCCATGACAAATACACTGAAATGAAAGATATATGACATAAACTGCTACTGAATTTTACATGTACATTGAAAGAAATAATTAACAAGACTGACAATCATGAACAGTCACGACGCTGTGGACTGGTCTTAGTCTACGCGTGAGGTTTACCCATGCGTTTACCAGGTAATGAAAATCATCATCAGCAAAATATTTAATTAATGAAGCACCGAATTGTACCCGGAGCTTCATTAATTAATTAATTAATTAGTCTTTTCCCTCTGGAAAAGACTATTGTTTTTCTACGGATTATTATTTTTTCCACACATTTTGTCCGCACGATTCAGCGGCCATTTTCGATTTTCACACAATTTTGCACACGCAAAGAGGATCACAAAATCTAAAAAATTACCAAAAAGCGGAATTTTCGATTTATCCCTTATTTCGCCGGAATTGGCAAAAAACTGTCAAAATTAGGGTTTATAGGCTGTCGGACATAGAAATTTTAATGAAATGGGCTGTATTAGGGCCCCTAAAGCATCCAACCGACACATGAGAGATAAACATGACTTCATTTATTGGAAGTGGAATTCACCATGGATCATTTCTGTAAGTGATAGGGGTATTCAAAAAACTAAGTGTTAACACTCTGGTAAAACTGCAATACCCCCCAATAGCTCAAAAATGCATGTTTTCTGTGGATTTCTCTAAACAAGTCTTGTGGATTTTCAGGAAACATTGGTCACGCGCAGGTCGTGAGGTGACAATAGAAGTTGCAAGGACAAAATACTCCGGTGAGCATTTGTTAACCCTCCACGGGCTGCTATAAGTCAAAATTATGATAAAATGGGTTGTTTTGGATACTAACAGCACCCAGTCGGTACGCCACAAAGAAAAGTGCCTTCTCTTATCGAGCCCAAAATTTATACGAAAACATTTTTGTAAGTTGTAAGGGTATTCAAAAGTCGAAGTCGTAACCCATTTTGGACAGGCTAAGGAGAGATACCTCTTGAAGGCTTAAAATTGCGATTTTCTGTGGATTTCTCTAAAAGCAACTTGTAGGTTTTCAAGAAAAAATGACTATTCGCAGGTCTTTGTGTGACATTACAAGGTGCATGGGCAAAATATTCAGGTGAGCGTCTATTAACCCTCTACAGGCTGCCAAACATCGCAATTTTGAGGAAATGTGTTCTTTTCGGATAGGCACTGCATCCAATGCATACTCGAGAGATAAACATAATCTCCTTTGTTGGAGGTGGAATTTACCGAGGCCCATTTTTGTAAGTAATAAGGGTATTCAAAACAACAAGCGTTAACCCTTTTTGGGGTGGTTAATTTGGATAACCATCAAAAGCTTAAAAAAATCATGTTTTCCCTGGATTTCTTTACAAACATCTTGTAGATTTTCAAGAGAAAATGGCTATTGATATGTCTTGGTGTCATATTACCAGCTGCATTGATAAAATATTCCGGTAAGCATTTGTTAACCCTCCATGGGCTGCTAAATGTCGAAATGTCTGTTTTTGGACACCAACAACATCAAATGGGAATGCCACAGAGAAACATAACTTCTTTTACCGAACGCAAAACTGATAAGGAAACATTTTGTCACTAAATCACCCGCAGAGTGTAGATTCCACCCGAGCAATAAAGCATAACCAGCGCCAGCAAAGTTTCAGCCAATGGACCTCCGGGTTAAACCCGGAGGTCCATTGGCTGAAACATTGCTTGTGTTTTTTGTCGATGGATACAAAATTTGAAAGTTATAGCTTGGATGATAACTCCACCCCGCAGGTGATTTAGTTACAATCCACTCTCCAAGTACTGTAAGTAGTAAGGTATTCAAGAATTGAGGTTTTAACCCATTTTCGCCTGCTTAAGGAGAGGTACCCCTTAAAAGCTTAAAATTTCCGTTTTCTGTGGATTTCTCAAAAAGCTCTAGTAAGTTTTCAAAAAAAATTGACCATTTGCAGGTCTTGGAGTGACATTACAAGTTGCATGGGATAAATATTCTGGTAAGCGTTTGTTAACCCTCCAGAGTATGCCAAGTATAGACATTTTGAGAAAATGGGCTGTTCTTGGGCACCCAATGTGTACCTACGAGATAAACATAACCTCCCTAATGGGAAGTTGAATTCACCGAGTATCGTTTTTGTAATTAATGAAGGTATTCACAAAACCAAGCTTTAACCCGTTTAGGGCTGATTACAGAGCGATACACCTCAAAAGGTTAAAAATTCATGTTATCCGAGGATTTCTCTAAAAATATCTCGTAGATTTTCACGAAAAGTTGGCCATTCTCAGATCTTAGTGTGACATTACAAGATGCATGTACAAAATATTCCAGTAAACATTTGTTAACTCTAAGGTGATGTACCCCTTAAAAGCTTACAATTCCAGTTTTCTGTTGATTTCTCCAATAATTTTCAAGAAAAATTGACCATTCGCAGGTTACATGGACAAAATATCCCGGTGAGCATTTGTTAACCCTCCAGAGGCTGCCAAGCATAGACATTTTGAGAAAATGGGTTGTTCATGGGAACCCATAACACCCAATGTGTTCCTGCGAGATAAACATAACCTCCTTCATTGGAAGTGGAATTCACCAAAGATTATTTTTGTAAGTAATAAAGTTTATTAAAAAAAACAAGCATTAACCCGTTTAGGGCTGGTTACAGAGTGATACCCCTCAAAAGGTTAAAAATTTATGTTATCCGAGGATTTCTCTAAAAACGTCTCGTAGATTTTCAAGACACATTGGCCATTCTCAGATCTTAGTGTGACATTACAAGTTGCATGTACAAAATATTCCACTAAGCATCTGTTGACCCTATGCAGGTTCTCAAACATCAACATTTTGATAAAATGGGCTGTGTTTGCGTACCCACTGCACCCAAAGTTAAGAGGAGAGATCAACATGAATGGAAGTATAATTCACTGAGAATTATTTTTGGAAGTATTAAGAGTATTCAAAAACAACCCTTAACCTGTTTTGGGCTGGATAAACAATAATACCCATCAAAAGCTTAAAATTCATGTTCTCCCTGGATTTCTCTGAAAACATCTTGTAGATTTTAAAGAGAAAATAGCCATTTGCAGTTCTTGGTGTGACATTACAAGTAGCATGGAAAAATATTCCAGTTAGCACTTTTCAAAACTCCACAAGCTGCCACATATCAATATTTTGGATACATTTGAGATAAAATGGACCATTTTCAAATAGCCACAGCACTTAGTGGATATGAGTCAAACAAACATAACTCATTTTGTTGGTCCTTAACTTGTCGGACGACGATATTGATATCAACCCTCTCCACCGTTAATGATGGTTTTTACCTAAACATTTTGTATCAAACTTAGTCATTTGAGACTACTATACCCACCTTTTTCATAACATCAATAAAGGAACTTCAGTGCGACAGTTAAAAACAATTCATCAGACAGTCTGGGGTCATGAAAAATCATGGAATCTCATCTGGAAAAGCCATGATTCTCAGGAATCATAAAGTTTAGTTACATTTGTGATTATTGATCCTATAATTAGTGTTCGCAGTCTAATATTCGTCGCCTGAGTGCTAGAATGTCCTATGTCCCCTATGGGACTATGTATTATCTCCCCTAAGGGACATAGGACATTCTAGCACTCAGGCGACATATTATTGCGTCCGTAGAAAAACTGTCCACCTCGTAGAAAGTGACCAGCCACGACGACCCTACTGTAACCCAAATAATCATTTTGTTGTTTTTAATTGGGGAAGTTTCACAGAAAAAGAAAATTAAGGTGATCACCATTTTCAAATCTAGATGTCCACAATTGTTCAATACTTACCGACGTATAAGCATTTTACACGGCTTTCTCCAAAGTATTAGAAAAATAAATGTATGTCAGAATCTCGAAATTGTTGAATAAAAACAACATAATCTATCAGTATCAACATGTATTTAGAAAACACAGAGAACCTGGTTCTTCATCTTGTGATGACACTGAATTAATGAACGATAAACAAAAACAAACAACTGGACTCTGATAGTGTTTCGGAATGTTTCTTCACTTTTTGACACGAAAAATCACCAAATCGTATTTAGAAATTAGAATATTATGATATTAGAGATCGGACAAATTTATGGAATTCATGTTATTGGAATGGGAGAACTCAGTGTGTATTGCTCGAGTATATCAATTCGGATTCTTTAGACATAACAACGGACGTACCACAAGGATCATTGATTGCATCCTATTGAGACAATATCTAAATAACATAATGTTATATCCGTATTTTGTATGTTTCGTTTATGTAGCGCTGGGTCACGTTTTGGAGAGTTACCCTTTGTACATTTTAATAATAGAATGAATCAAGCATCGGGGCGCGCGGTGGCTCAGTGGTAGACTGTTGGACTTCTATGTTAGAGGTCCCGAGTTCAATCCCCGTCCGGGACGACCCGCGTTGTGTCCTTGGGCAAGGCACTTTATCGGGCAAGGCACTTTATCCCCGTTGCCTACATGAGGGCACGATGACGCCGTGTACCAAGGCGTACTGTACGTCGATGGTGCACATGTCTTCAACCGCTGTAACCCTGCTTGAGCGGAGCTTGAACAGAGTTAGAATGTTGAGGAGCTGAAAGTTGCTCGTCGTTGCTGTGTGGGTCTCTCCGGGTACTCCGGCTTCCTCACCCGTAAAACTGTCACAGTCACGACTAGCCATTGTGCATATGTATGTCACCTTAAACCCCAATAAATAAATAAATAAATGAATAATCAAGCATCTATTGTGCAACCTTATTGAGATGTTATTAATACGTAAACTATAAACAAACACTCATTTGCTAAACTAATAATTAATGACCAATTTACAAATAGTGCTGCGAACTTTCCTCTCTTCTGAAGTTCGCTCTCCACGTGCTTTTTTAAACTTCGATGTCTTCAAGCTGCGTACATTTCATACAATACGTGAAAATTTACATTTTACTTCAAATCATTGCCATGAATAACTTGTCACCATCTTCTACATTTTTGACAACACCTGATACTCCGATAATACCGTGGCGTCATTGGCGAAATTCGTTCGAGACCCTCTTGGCTGCAATTGATAGAGGTGTGAAAAAGGCTATTTTTTACATTGTTTAGGCATTGAAGGTCAACGTATATTTCTGTCACTAACATTCGTTCCCGATGAAAAGGGTAATGATACATTTGTTTTGTGCATGAAAACTTTGCAGAAACATTTTGAACCTGTTTTGAATATAATGGCTGAAGGAAACAGATTCAGACAATGGGCGTAACAAGAGGGTGAACGTTTCGATGAATATATAGCACCAATACATCAACTTGTTGGTGTTTGTCAAATGGAGATATGAAAAGTGAAATGATTCGAGATCAGCTTGTCGAGAAAACCTGTATTAATGGAATTCTCAAACGTTAACTTCCTAACCCTTTACCAAATGAATTGGCCGCATCCTCCCGCGTTATATGCAAATTCAGTAGTAGAAAAAGTAGTATTTTTAAAAAAAAATCAACAAAACCATATTATGTGACCCCTCGTTGGAACGAGCTCGTTCCAACGATGGGTCACATGTTATGGTTTTTTTACATGTTCTGAAAAATTTGAAAAAATGGTATTTAAAATAATAAATTATGATATCGTCTGCGTTGATTAAAGGGTTAAACCAACTTTAACGCTTGAAAATGTTTTGGCGATTGCTCGGTTGATAACAATGTCAATAAGGAACTGGGGATAAGTAACGACTCTCACGTCCATTAGTAACAGGAAGTTGTGTTGTCTCGTCCAGTCAATGTTAAATTTTTTCCAAAGTAACACGATGTCGGATGGGGATTTCTCTGTTGTCCAGTTATATGATTCTTTGTGGTACTACGTGGCGGTTCCCTGATGGACTGTGGGCACTTTCTTGGGAGGCCTTTCTGTGTTGATGACGAACCTTTACTCATTATTTATGAGATGTTTGTTAAGGTGCTATATAAGTAAGGAAAATTTGTTCCCTTTGGCCGAAAGAAACAAAGTAGATTCAGACAATAAGCACAACAAAAGGGTGAAAGTCTATATGAATATATAGCTGCAATACATAAACGTGTTGGTGCTTGTGGGAGCGCGGTGGCTCTGTGGTAGACTGTTAGACTTCTATGCTAGAGGTCCCGAGTTCGATACCCGCCCGTGACGACTCGAGTTGTATCCTTGGACAAGCCACTTTATTCCGGTTGCCTACATGAGGGCCCGATGACGCCGTGTACTAAGAAGTACTGCACGTCGATGGTGCACATGTCTTCAACCGCTGTAACCTTGCTTGAGCGGAGCTTGAACAGAGTTAGAATGTTGAGAAGCTGACAGTTGCTCGTCGATGCTCAGCTTCTCGCCGTTGCTCGGTGGTTCTATCCGGGTTCTCCGGCTTTCTCCACCCGTAAAACAGTCACGGTCACGATTAGCCATTGTGCATAAGTATATGACCTTAAACACCAATAAATAAATAAATAAATAAATAAATAAATAAATAAATAAATAAATAAATAAATAAATAAATAAATGTTGGTGCTTGTCAAATGAAGATATGCAAAGTGAAATGAATCGAGACCATCTTGTCGAGAAAACCTGTAAGAATGGAATTCTCAAACGTTTACTTCTTAAACCAAATTTGACTCTTGAAAATACTTTTACGATTGCTTGCAGGACAGAAACTGCCTCAAAAGAAGCTAAATCGCTGGTTTGTTGTAGTGCAAACATTCCTGCAAATAATGATTTGTTCAGTGAAATTCAAATTTCACAAACATACCCGGAGGCTACATTAATTACAATTTTACTGCAGCTGATTTTTATTAACTAGTAATCGCATGCGTGGACATCACTGACCACACTTGGATTACGACGGCGGCTGTACTGTAGTTTGTTTGAAATGTAAACAGTTATTTATTGAATTCACAAAGCAAAAAGAGGCAAACACTGAAACGTTATTAACTTTATGGTGGACTGTCATGTTCCGTATGGCATCCAACTTTGAGGCATAATCCTTAATCTGCAGAGAATAACGCATTATAGGCAATAAAGTACAATATACATTTTGACACGCTGTTCGGGAAATATAAAAATGTAATTATGGGATTTATACAACTATACATACAGTAATAATAAGCTTAATTTTAAAGGCTCTGCTCTAATCCACACACAGTGCTCTATGGTTGTACAAAAACTACTTGTGAGGGCTGAGACTGGCAGATAAATAGAGGATATGGAATGAGTGTTTTTCTCGTATAATATTTATGAAACGAGTCTAAGAATTTTCCGTTTTGGCGAGCATCTGGCGAACCCAAACGGAAAATTCGGACGAGTTTCAAAAATATTATATGAGAAAAACACTCATTTCATATTCTATTTATCATATGACACATACACGCACAAATTAGCCACTTAGTATGACTTTTTAACCCATCACCTAACTTGAGTTGCAGACGGCACTTGGAAAAAACATCCTCGTGTTACTAAACATTTTCATTTCATGCTTCCAAAACATAGGTTAATACCCCTCATACCCGTCGAACTCGTTCCAATAAGGGGTCATAACCTATATTTTGGAAGCAAAAAGTGAAAATATAAAAAAAATGAATGGCGTTTTTCTTGTAGGTAAAAGATTAATACAATATAACCCACCCTAAATAGGACAGATAACGCAAATTCTCCCTACTGAAATTATGCAAATGTGACCCAGTTGTATTTTGTTTAGCCAATCAAATTGTCCAGTTTTGAAATTGACCAATGAAAACTCCCAACTCTAATTATGCAAATTATGAAAATGTGGCCCAGTTGTATTTTGTTCAGCCAATCAATTTGTCTAGTTTTGAAACTGACCAATGAAATTGACGGAAGGCTTTATTTATCTCTGATTAATATGAAAACAAAATATCAAATGTTTTGAAGTGAACAAAACGGACGAGTCATGTGATAAATTGCATTATTACACAGATGTCCTCCTGCAAAGGTAAGTTTTTGGTTCCATATTAACCCGAGTTTTCAAAGTACTTTCAACTTTATACAGATCCGTCGGGGGTGAGAATACATGCCATTCGGGCAAGGTATCCATTTTCAAAGCATGTACTCAGATTACAGCAAACATTCCAATGAATTCTCATCCAAGAATGTGGAATGAAACTGAACACCTGGTTCAAAATTCCACACGATCTGATTTTAAAATATGTCAAACAGACAGAATCCATAGCTCATTATCTCCTAATGCCACTTGTAGTAACTCTATGTGTCCTGATTGTACAAATGACCAACCATTAATTAGTGGGGGGGGGGGGGGGGGGGGGGGGGGATGACAACCGTTACTTACTACCAGCTTCTTCTTCCACATTCGTTATCAGTAGAGTGAAATTGGCAATTTTAGAGCTTATCTTCTCGTGAAGAAATACGAACACACATGAGACTTCTCGCCAAGTGTGCTCGTTTGTTGCTCCCACTTTTGTAATAATTTGCTCTTTTGTAAGAGGTGCCCACTTTTGTAAGAATTTGTTAGCCCTTTTGTAAGAGGTCACCACTTTTGTAATAGTTTTTAGCCCTTTTGTAATAATTTCTTCTTCTGATCGGAAACATGATTTTAATGAGTTTCGAAGTGCTTTTCATCACATTTGATACCAGCCCAGAGGTTTACCGTTTCGAGTTGGACCGGTTCTCGTCAGATCACCGAAGTTAAGCAACATCGAGCCCGGTTAGTCCTCGGATGGGTGACCGTCTGAGCGATCAATTCGGACTCCCGCGTTGTGTCCTAAAGGCACTTAACCCCGACTGTCCACATGGGGGCACGATGACGCCGTGTACTAATGCGTACTACACGTCGATGGTGGGCATTTCTTCAACCAATCTAACCCTGCCTGTGCTGCAGTGCGGAGTTACGATGTTGGGGAGCTGGCAGCTGCTCGTCGTTGCTCGGTGGTTCTCTCCGGGTACTCCGGCTTCCTCCACCCGTAAAACTATCACGGTCATGATTAGCCATTGTGCATAAGTATGTGACCTTAACACCAATAAATAAATAAATAAATTCGAGTTGGAAATAGAAAATTTTGATGAGAAAATTGAACTTGGTCAAAATTTCGATGTCTGTTTTTCCGCGTCATTGGCTAGTTTTTAACCCAATTCGCGGTCCCCATTAGGAATTATAACGGAAATCGACCGTTTTCTCGATTTTTCAGCTATGTAAAATGGCCCACTTTTGTAAGAATTTTTTGGCCCTTTTTTAAGAGGTCCCCACTTTTGTAAGAATTTTTGTTAGCCCTTTTGTAAGAGGTCACCACCTTTGTAGGATTTTTTTAGCCCTCTCATAATAATGTCTTCTGACCACTTTTCTAATAGTTTTTTATCCCTTTTATAATAATTTCTTCTGACCGGAAATATGATTTTAATGAGTTTTGAAGTGTTTTTCAAGACATTTGATACCTGCCCAGAGGTTTCGATTTGGACATAGAGAATTTTGCTCAGAAAATCGAACCTGGCCAAATTGGCGGAAAATTTCGATGTCTGTTTTTCCGCGTCTTTGGCTTGTTTTTAACCCGATTCGTGCTCCCCATTAGGAATTATAACGGAAATCACCCGTTTTCGCGATTTTTCCACTCTGTAAAATGTCCCACTTTTGTTAGAATTGTTTAGCCCTTTTTTAAGAGGTCCCCACTTTTGTAAGAATTGTTTAGCCCTTTTGTAAGAGGTCCCCACTTTTATAAGAATTTTTTAGCCCTTTTGTAAGAGGTCACCACTTTTGTAAGAATTGTTTAGCCCTTTTGTAAGAGGTCCTCACTTTTATAAGAGATTTTTAGCCCTTTTGTAAGAGGTCACCACTTTTGTAAGAATTGTTTAGCCCTTTTGTAAGAGGTCACCACTTTTGTAAGAATTGTTTAGCCCTTTTGTAAGAGGTCACCACTTTTATAAGAATTTTTTAGCCCTTTTGTAAGAGGTCACCACTTTTGTAAGAATTGTTTAGCCCTTTTGTAAGAGGTCCTCACTTTTATAAGAGATTTTTAGCCCTTTTGTAAGAGGTCCCCACTTTTATAAGAATTGTTTAGCCCTTTTGTAAGAGGTCCTCACTTTTATAAGAGATTTTTAGCCCTTTTGTAAGAGGTCCCCACTTTTATAAGAGATTTTTAGCCCTTTTGTAAGAGGTCCCCACTTTTATAAGAATTGTTTAGCCCTTTTGTAAGAGGTCACCTCTTTTGTAAGAATTGTTTAGCCCTTTTGTAAGAGGTCACCACTTTTGTAAGAATTGTTTAGCCCTTTTGTAAGAGGTCCTCACTTTTATAAGAGATTTTTAGCCCTTTTGTAAGAGGTCCCCACTTTTATAAGAATTGTTTAGCCCTTTTGTAAGAGGTCCCCACTTTTATAAGAATTGTTTAGCCCTTTTGTAAGAGGTCCCCACTTTTATAAGAATTGTTTAGCCCTTTTGTAAGAGGTCCCCACTTTTATAAGAATTTTTTAGCCCTTTTGTAAGAGGTCCCCACTTTTGTAATAGTTTTTTAGTCCTTTTGTAATAATTTCTTCTTCTGACGGGAAACATGATTTTAATGAGTTTCGAACTGTTTTTCATAACATTTGATACCTGCCCAGTGGGTTCGAGTTGGACACAGAGACTTTTAACCAGAAAATCCTAGGAGGGGGGGGGGTTGATCATCCCCTACTAGGCGGGTCCTCAGGTGGCGGATAGAGGACGGCCTGCTCAATTGGGCAGGTTTGTTGATTTTTATTAACAGGTTTGCTCAATTGAGCTGCTTGCTGCGGAATATACAAATACGCAGCCCTGGACCAGAATGTTCAATCCTGCTAATTCCATCTTGCAGGCACCTTGTTCTCCCGTGAGGTCCCGGAAGAAGGAATCCTGGCAGTTGAGGACTAGTGACCCCGGTTAGGGCAGTCTCCGGGATGGAGACCGGGTCGTAAACACTGCTTTGGCCCTGGTCTCCATTTTGGAGATAATGTCCAATACACTGCTTTGGCCTAATTTCTCGGGAGTAGAAGGATGGTCGGATGGCCCGTTCTGGCCAATCGGGAGCCCCCACCCCAAAAGTTCTGGGTGTCACGTCGGAGAGGGGGGGGCATATGGTGGTCATTCAATCAGTCATTTCTTTTAATCACACACCAGGGGAGCGCTGTGGCTCCGTAGGTAGAGGTGCTGGCTGCAAGCCGAGAGGTCCTCGGTTCGAATCCCACCTGCGGCAACCGCGTTGTGTCCTTGGGCAAGGCACTTCATCTCCATTGCCCGCGTGTGAGCACGATGACGCCGTGTACTAAGGCGTACTGCACGTCGATGGTACGCATGTCTTCAACCAATCTAACCCTGCCTGTGCTGCAGTGCGGATTTACGATGTTGGGGAGCTGGCAGCTGCTCGTCGTTGCTCGGTGGTTCTCTCCGGGTACTCCGGCTTCCTCCACCCGTAAAACTGTTACGGTCACGATTAGACATTGTGCATAAATATGTGACCTTAAACATCAATAAATAAATAATAAAACCACACACCATAATTGTCAATGTGTACTATTTTAAACATTCTATTTTAAAAAAATACTTTTTGCTGCGCTGTCTGGTTAATTTATACATGGCAACTTTCATTACAGTGAATTGATTGGTTGGATAACCACCATCTGAAGACCTGGCACTTCCACATACGGGTCAATCAATCAGTGGTATGCCTCGGCATCAAAATTGACTGAGTATACTGCCCCATACCAGGTATGTGGGAATACTGGCAAGCCGGTGGGTTCACTGCATGGCAGTAACCCTACCCCTTGTTAGACTCCGTGGTGTGTGGGAGCCGGGACAGTGAACAACTTTCAATTTAAATATGGCTACTCCACATTCAAAACCCAAACGACCTTTTTTGAACACTGGACTCCGAGACTCTGACTCTGATGATGAGATTGATTAAGTCGATAATACCACCAGAAGACAATGTACCAACGCTTATACTCTTACACTCAACTGAGGAAAACAGGAAATTAAGTACCATCAATCCGTTTGCCCTCGAAAAGGCCATCAAAGGCATTGCTGGAACTGTGAGAGATATTAAAAAATTGAGATCTGGCGACATTTTAATACAGTGTATAAAACAAGTGCAGGTACATAACCTCCTGCATCTTACAAAACTGATTGATATTGATTTTAAAGCCGATTACCATAAGACACTGAATACCAGCAAAGGAGTCATTAGAACTAGAGAACTGGCGGACATCAACGAAAATGAAATTACTCTGGAACTCGAATCTCAAGGTATAAATTCCGTAAAACGAGTGGAAATTGAAAAAGGTGGCAAAATTATTGAAACTAATACATACATGTATATTTGCACTTTTAATGGCACAAGACCTCCCAAGGGTCTTAAAATTGGTTACCTGAATGTCAAGGTGGATTTGTACATTCCAAATCCACTTCGATGTTTTAGGTGCCAAAAGTTTGGTCATGGGCAGAACACATGTCGAGGCAATCAGATACGTTATAAATGTAGTACAAGTCATGAAGGACCATGTGAGACAACAATATTCAAATGCATAAACTGCCAGGGCAATCATATGTCATCCTCTAAAGATTGCCCTGTATGGAAGAAAGAAAAGCTAATTCAGAAAGTAAAATGCGAGAAGCAGGTTAGTTTTAAGGAGGCCAGAGACATGGTGGCATCGATGCCTGGCATGAATGTATCAATGCCATCTTATGCCTCGACCTTGAAGCAAAAAGGATCTACTGAATCAGTTGCATGTCAAACTGAATTCAATTGGCTTGGAAGCACAATTCCAACTTTATTACACGTTTTTACGATAGGGAATGACACTCAAACCAAGCCAAGGTCAACACAAACGAATTCAACAACTCTAGAAAAGCCCAAGACCCAACACAAAACCGAACAAGAACAAAAATCTAAACCAGAGGTAACCAAAAATGAACCCAGTAATTCAGGTCAGCAACATAAGAAAGATGCCACAAAAGCCACAACAACCGCAAAATCTTAGTCAAAGACAGGAAAAATTGGAAAAAAAAAGAAGTTAGATAAAGAAAAACAGAAACAATTGTCAAATAGAACACCAAAAGTCCTTCAAGATCCTGTTACCCGTAACAGATTTGAAGGCTTTGAGCTAATTGATGTCAATGAGGGCATTTACGAAATGTTCGGGCAATTATGCTCATCAACTCAGAATAAATCTCCCCTCAAAAAAATCACCAAAGAAAAATACAAGGGCTATATCTCCCATACGTCCACCTTCTCAATCACCAACCAAGAATGGATAGTAAAAATAAAAATACTATAATACAGTGGAATTGTCGAGGTTTTAGAGCCAATTTTAATGAATTGTGTCTTCTGATCCAAAAATATAAACCTGCTGCTTTTTGCCTGCAGGAAACTCTTTTAAAGAAACCCGAGGCTCACGATCATTCGGCTTTTAGGCATTATACTTCGTATAATGCCTGGGCAGATGAAACTGATCTTCATGTTCGTGGTACGCCTGTCTTGGTCAGAAACGACATTATTCACTACTCTGTTCCATTACAATCACATTTACAGCCTGTAGCGGTACATCTGACCTTAGACAAGACAGTTACATTATGTTCCATTAATGTGTCACTGGTTAAACAACTCCCAACTCCATACATTTTGTTGGGTGATTTTAACGCACACAGCCCTCTTTGGGGTAATTCCTGCAGTCAAGAAGACATAAAAGTTAAAACTCTAGAGGAGTTCATTACAAAATATGACTTGTGTTTGTTTTATGATGGTTCAGACACTTATCTGCACCCCGCATCTGGTTCGTATACAGTACGTGGAGAGTGGACTGCAACCAAAACACCCGCGGAGTGGAGTTATCACCCAAGCTATAACTTTCAAATTTTGTACATATCGACAAAAAAACACAAGCAATGTTTCAGCCAATGGACCTCCGGGTTAAACCCGGAGGTCCATTGGCTGAAACTTTGCTGGTGCTGGTTATGCTTTGCAACAAATGTGCAATTATTCATCGGGTGGAATCTCCACTCTGCGGGTGATTTAGTGATAATACACTCTCCACGTACTGTACATCCATTGATCTTATAATTGCATGCCCTTCTATCTCTTCCTTGATTTTTCTTAGAAGGTAGAAGATGACTTGTGCGGGAGTGATCACTTTCCAATTGTATTGGAGAGTGTAGTTCCGGCGGACGATGGGAGAGTGTCCCAGTGGAACTTTAAAAAGGCTGTTTGGGACACTTTCTCATCGCTTTTTTCTGAACGCCTCACACGGGAGAAATGTCAGGATAGTGCTGACCAAATAGAGCATTTTACAAACGAGTTGCTTGGCATTGCAAACACAGTCATCCTTAAAACCTCAGCAAATCCAAAACGTTTCACCAAACCGTGGTTTGATAGTGAGTGTAAACAGGCTATAAAAGATCGAAAAAAAAATGAAAGGGAATTTAACAAGTCACCAACAACACATATTTGGATAAACTGCGTATTAATCGGGCAAAAACAAGACGACTTTTAAAACAAAAAAGAAAAATACTTGGGAAACTTATGTTTCTAAAATTAACCAAAACACACCAATCACAACAATTTGGAAAATTATTAAAAAGATTAAAGGAAAAGAAACAAAATCAACTGTATAACACCTGAAGGATAACAATACATTAATCACATCCAAAGTAGAAATTTCAAACAAACTCGCTTCCACATTTTCTAAACATTCGTCATCTGAAAATTGTAATCCAGAATTCATCAAAATTAAAAAACAACAAGCAAAACAAAAGATTAAATTTACATCCAATAATTTAGAGGACTGCAATGAGCCTTTCTCTATGGAAGAGTTACGCAACTCTTTGCAGAGAGCAAAGGATACTGCTACTGGTCCCTATGATATACATTATAAACTTTTAAAACACCTTTCTCAAACTTCACTGGAACTTTTTTTTATTGTCCGTTTTTAATGGCATTTGGGTGACTGGCCAGTTTCCGCCTTGCTGGCGAAAGGCAACAATTATTCCTATTCCAAAGCCTGATATGGATCACAGTAATCCAAGTAATTACAGACCAATTGCACTAACCTGTTGTCTCTGTAAAACCATGGAGAGGATGATCAATGATCGGCTTCTCTGGTTTCTGGAATCGAACAGTCTGCTTGCGGATGTTCAGTGTGGTTTCAGAAACCAGAGAAGAACTCTGGATCATTTGGTCAGACTTGAAACGTTTATTAGAAACGCCTTTGCCAGAAGAGAACATGTGGTCGCCATCTTCTTTGATCTGGAGAAGGCATATGATACAACGTGGACGTATGGGATTGTAAACGATCTAATTAACATGGGGTTGAGAGGGCGTATGCCCCTTTTTATTGAATTTTTTTTTAAAGGACCGCCAATTTCAAGTTCGTGTTGGGTCAACGTTGTCTCATCCACACGAGCAGGAATTAGGGGTTCCTCAGGGTAGTATTTTGTCCGTTACCCTGTTTTCTATAAAAAATAATAGTATCATCGATGCAATTGAAAATATGGTAGATTCTTCATTGTATGTTGATGAAGTTTTAATCTGCTATAGCAGCAAAAAAAATGAATGCTATAGAGCGCAAACTTCAGCTGTGTTTAAACAGAATCCAGAAATGGGCTGCAAAAAAACGGTTTTAAGTTTTCAAAGACCAAAACTAATTGTGTTCATTTTTGTAACCTCCGGAAGCATCATCTTGATCCAGAGTTGAAAATGGATGGAAACACCATTAAAGTTGTAAAGGAAGTGAAATTCTTAGGTTTGTTGTTTGACAGCAAACTGAATTTCACTTCCCACATAAAACAACTAAAAGTTAAATGTAAAAGAGCACTGAACCTACTGAAGGTCGTTGGTAGCACTGATTGGGGTGCTGACCAAAAAACCTTGCTCCATCTGTATAGATCACTCGTTCGATCTAAATTAGATTACGTTCTATAGTTCACGGTTTTGCAAGGAAGTCATACCTAAAACCACTTGATGTCATTCACGATAGTGGTATTAGAATTAGTCTACATCGAACATCCCCAATAGACTCGATGCTTGTTGAAGCAGAGGAGACGGCGCTCTTGAGAAGTGCAGAATTAAATTGTCTCTCCAATATGTGTCCAAACTTTTGGCCAATCCTTCAAATCCTGCTTATAATTGTATTTCAGAACCTCAAAATGTTTACTTTTTTAACCGACATCAGAAACATATTCCTCCATTGAGAATTAGAGTTAAACCCCACATGGAGTCTGCCAAAATTGATTCTGAATCTATAAAAGAAAACCGTAAATCACACATTCCTCCTTACAATCTTAAAAAACCTACAGTTATTTTGGACCTTGCTTCTACCAAATAATCTGATATCAATTCCTTGCAGTTCAAACAAAAATATGCCGAAATAAAGTCCAAGTATAGTACATATACAAGGATTTATACAGATGGATCTAAAGATGGTGACAAGGTATCATCAGCTGCTGTTACTGGTGATCATATTATCTCAGTCAGAATACCGAATCAGAGTTCTATTTTCACAGCTGAAGTTAAAGCTATACAACTCGCGCTTGAACACATCGAGAATGTGCAGGAGAAGAAGTCGATTATTTTTTTCCGACTCTCTTTCCTCTCTACTTGCTTTACTCAACCCCAAGTTGAAGAACCCTCTCATTTTGGAACTTCGTGAGAAGTTAACAACTCTCGTGTCTGGCCAACATAACATCGTGTTTTGCTGGTTACGCGGACATGTAGGTATCGATGGTAACACCAGGGCAGACAGTGCAGCAAAACAGGCTTTATCCATACCTCTCACTGATTTTAAATTTCCGTTCAGTTATTTCAAGCCTCATATCAGTACTTACATCAAATCTATGTGGCAGGCGAAATGGGATAGAGCGACAAATAACAAGCTTCATCGCTTCCGACCAACTATTTCAGATCACTACCCGTCTAGTAAACTTTGTAGAAAGGATTTTGCAGTTTTGACGCGATGTCATATTGGTCATACACGACTTATACATTCCTTTTTGTTAGAGGGTAATTTGCGACCAGAGTGTGTTCCCTGCCAGCAGGTGTTGTCAGTGGAACACATTCTTTTGAATTGTACTGACTTTAATCATGTTAGAGGGCAGTATTTTGCAGTCAGATCTTTGAGAGATTTATTTTATCTTACGAGCCTGCAAAAAGTCATCTCATTCTTGAAAGTAATCAACCTTTTTAATAAATTTTAAATTGTGTTTACCTTTTTAAATTTCATCTATCCATCTTTATTTCACAGGTTGGTTTACACAGCATTTTTTGTACAACTGGTCTCACTTTCTCATTATGTTTCACACTCATCATTTTTAAACCTCTTATTCCTTTCATTTCATATTTCAATCAATGGTCTTTTTGAAATACATACTTTCATCGCCACGATATAGCCTAAGCTGCTGAAGTGGCACAAAGCACCAATAAATAAATAAATAATAACCAGAAAATCGAATTTGTCCAAAATTGGCAGAAAATGTCGATGTCTGGATGTCCGCATCGGTGGCTTGTTTTAGCCCGAGTCGCGCATTCCATTCGTAATTAGAACGAAAATCCTGCATTGTCATGATTTCATCTAAATAAAATGCCCCGTTTTTATTATAGTTTGTTAGCCCGTTTTAGGAGGTCCCCACTTCTGTAATGGTTTCATTTTTTCATCCAATTCTACATCACCTCTGGCCAGTAGGTTCATTTTTTTAAGTTTGAGATTACAGGCGAGGCTTGTGGGTCAGACATTACCCTGCAGTCAGTGCGGTGAGCCATTCTCGTTTTTGTCGCAGTTCTGCAGTCCTTCTTTTGAATCACCATTAGTTGATGCTTCTTTTTGAGCATGTCCAAAGTTCTATGTGTGAACTCTAGCAGCACTGTCACCCTCCCGAAGACGTTCGAGACCTTCCTTGGAGTTTATGTTGCAGCTGTTGAGTTCTCCAAACGTAACAGTTACACTAACTTTCTCACTTTGTGAAACGCCATGGTCAACCCGACTCACCCGCCTCCTAAGTCTGAAACATTCGTAAAACCCGTAACACAAAATATTAACCTATCAGGATGAGACATCAAGTGTTGAAATAGCAAGCAAACGTGCTTCACATACGCTTGCTTATGATACTACGATTCAAGCACCTTATAAGCAGCTAGCTGTTACGTTTTTACTGGACGCTTAGCGTGCTCTATTTCGGACAATGGTTGGGGTATTGTCGCTCTTTCTTCACGTGAAGATATTACATCGTTATCCTGACGACATTCTTGGAAACTGTGAAGGTCTTTGCAATCAAATAAAGCACCCTAGCGAATCTGTTCTCTTAGGTCTCTCGGACTGAGCTCATTTTTAGGTCAACACCCACACAATTTGCTCTGCATCCACCGAAAGCCAGCGCTGACGATATGTCCTGTTTCTTGATAAAAACTTTTGAGGCGGGCAGGACAGACATGGTGTACAGGGTTGGTTCTCTCTTGAATTGGTTGCAGAAGTCCCACAAATAGTCGCAGACACGGGAGCGCGGTGGCTCAGTAGGTAGAGGTGCAGGCTGCAAGCCAAGAGGTCCTCGGTTCGAATCCCACCTGCGGCAACCGCGTTGTGTCCTTGGGCAAAACACTTCATCTCCATTGCCCGCATGGGGGCACGATGACGCCGTGTACTAAGGCGTACTGCACGTTGATGGTACGCATGTCTTCAACCAATCTAACCCTGCCTGTGCTGCAGTGCGGAGTTACGATGTTGGGGAGCTGGCAGCTGCTCGTCGTTGCTCGGTGGTTCTCTCCGGGTACTCCGGCTTCCTCCACCCGTAAAGCTGTCACGGTCATGATTAGCCATTGTGCATAAATATGTGACCTTAAACATCAATCAATACAATAAATGAATAGTCGCAGACACACTCTCTGAAATACAAGATATATACATATCGCTGTCCGACCAGATCCATTAGCGGGCTCGTTACGTTTTGTTATATCTGACTGTTGAGTAGAGGATCACTATGTGCCTGAAAGTGTCCCGGACCTGTTCACATACAAACCTTTCTCTTCGCCTCCTGTCTCACCGTAGATGATTACTGAGTGGGATTCTATGTGATACTTGATAGAGTCGATAAAGCGAGGTATAGCGGTCTCCGTCGATGTTGGGTTGGGTGTCAATGACCACATACATGTATGTAGGTGTTTAACCCTTTACCTAACATGAAAAGCAGACGACACTTGCCAAAAAAATTCTTGAATAACTAATTTTTTTCATTTTTTGTCTCAAAAACATAGGTTATGACCCCTCGTTGGAACGAGCTCGTTGAGCTCGTTCCAACGAGGGGTCATAACCTATGTTTTTGAGACAAAAAATGAAAAAATAATGAAAATTAATTGGCGATTTTTGAGAATAGCGCTGGCCGGTTTTGGCCGTTACGTTGGGTAAAGGGTTAATGCGCCGTTTTTTTTCAGTGGCCGTGGTGTTCTAAACTGTGATGCCCTCAATCGCATTTGAAATCCTTCAACCTCTGCCTTTTAACAAGTCGTCATCAGTCGCCCACATGTAAAGCCACATATCGAATTTAGTGGTCAAGAACTCACCCAGGGAGACCACGGCGAGCGCCAAGTCTTTTGCGACTATCGCAACCCCGGTGTGTCGTTTACTGACTAATGAGTCGGCAACTGAAACTACTTTTAACTTCTTCCACATACTGGAAGGTATCCTCTGGCCGTAGAGCTGTTTTTTTAAGTGACGCCCAGTGACGACCTCGACGTTTGTGATCATAAAGTTGTAGAAAGACGAAGTATCGCAAGTGTTAGCAGCACCCTTGTCAACCGGTCCTCGAAAAGCATCAGAATGCCCTTCATGCTTCTCGCTGAAACTCACGTTGCTCTTATCCTTGGAGATTTTGCGACGTTATGGGTTTTGGTCGAAGAGGGTGGCAATGCATCCTGCGTACTTGCTATGAATCAGTCTAACCAGGCTTGGAAAGGTAACATGTCATACTCCAGCCTGGTATTATCGATCCAGCACTTGGCAGCAGTATTGCCTGTGATCTAAATAAGTCGATTGTCGTCATTGAAGGTCACTGCATACTCCAATATGCTCCCGAGGGCAACCTGGTAGAAAGAGTTTGGGGACGCCGTAAATTCGAAAGTTCCAGGATACAAAGAAACTGTTGCAGTATGCGATGGTCTGTGTCTGTAACGTTCTTATCACACGAGTTGGCCATGGCTTCGTTATGTTCCCAACGTACAAGGTATCGATTCTTGGTACTGTACATTTTGGCGTTACTGTCGACCATCCAGAAATCGCCATAGCAGTTTACAATTTCGCTGATTTACGTTCTAATTAATGTGGAGCGCCAATAAGGCAAAACAAGCAACTCAATACAATCTGGAAGGGGCTACACACAACCGTTTAAAGTAATCAAAATCAATCACGTTTCCCTGTCAGAAAAAGATATTACAGAAGGACCAAAAAACTATTATAAAAGTACATTGGGTCAAAAACAAGCAATTGTTGCAGAAAACCAGACATCGATAGTCGTATTTTTCCGGGTAAGGAGTAGTATGTAATGTCGTTTTCACCCCCCACCCCCTCTGGAAGATCTCATTGGGGGATCTCATGTGACGTCATAGTCGCGTGACCTAGTTATGTTGTGTTATGGTAACCCGCGTGAGCGGTCATGTTGTGACGTCATCCCATAGTGATATATATGTGGTCTCAGTGCGCATGCTCAGCGCGTGTTGTTGTGGTGATACGTCTTTCTGTCGTCCATTTTGAAAACTGGAGGCCGCCATCTTGGTTTCTATGGCAGCACGTGGTTGCCATGTTACCCAGAGACCTCCATCAAAGCCTATATCATTCCTAAAGCCAAGAATCTATCGAGTAGTTACCGATAAGTCATTGCTCGAACGACTCGAATCCCATCGAGCAAATAAGCTATAGAGTATGTACTCGAACGACTGGCTCGCACATACGACTCTTCGTCTCTTGTCGAGAGTTGAGGATACATATGACCTGGTATTGTATTATTTGAGGATACCTATCGAGGATACCTTCTGAGGAATCCTTTTTTTGTCGTATGAGGCCATGAGGGTCATGAGCAATTTCCTCAATGATGTCTAATTTACTATCCCCCTTAGCCTCATTTCGTTTGAGACCATGAGGGCCATGAACAAATCCCTCAATGAGGTCTAATTTACTACCCCTCTTAGCCTCATCTCGATATTTAACAGCCACATCTCCTGGCACCCCCAATTTCAGCATTCCTTTTTGGAAAACGTCTGGCCTTCGGCACCCCTTTTTAGTCGTATGAGGCCACG
Source organism: Pictodentalium vernedei (assembly GCA_031216915.1). Classification (NCBI taxonomy): domain Eukaryota; kingdom Metazoa; phylum Mollusca; class Scaphopoda; order Dentaliida; family Dentaliidae; genus Pictodentalium; species Pictodentalium vernedei. Next base: position 42,352,676 of record CM062294.1, read on the forward strand.
AGGACTCTGAGAAAAAGCTCTCAATGAGGTCTAATTTACTATCTCTCTTAACCTCATTTCGTTTGAGGTCATGAGGTCCATGCCAAAATCCCCCAGTGAGGTCTAATTTACTATCCTTCTTAGCCTCATCTCGGTATTTAACAGCCATATTTCGTGGCACCCCAGTTTTAGCACCCCTTTTTGGAAAACATCTGGCCTTCGGCACCCCGTTTTGGTCATACCAGGCTTGAGGGCTATGAGAAAATCCTCCAGTGAGGTCTTATTTACTATCCCTTTTACCCTCATTACGATTGAGGCCATAAAGGCCATGAAAAAATCCCTCACTGAGGTCTAATTTGCTATCCCTCATAGCCTCATTTCAGTATTTAAGACTACCTATCACCCAGCTCATATATGGCTCATGTATGGTCCTTATAAAGATCATATACAGGTAGTCTTACCAACGGCTTCCATCTTATCTTCAAAGCTCCAAGGCCACTACTTGCCCATGGTCTCTCTGTCCTATCATTAGCTTCTACAACAGTCTTGTGCCATTGAGGCCTTGTTCCATTACTACTGGCTACCGTTATCCTGCCCCATGTCTCAACCATTAATATTGACTAGTAACACTACTTCCTAGCTATACCTATCTCTGTCTCGACTGTATCATCAGTCCGATTGCTTCATTTTGCGGAGTCGGATAAGAATCCCACTTGCGGAATCTCTTATATAGCCTGTCTATATGTATACGTGTTATAGAGGGAAAGTCAATATTAATGGTTCAGATATGAGGCAGAATAACGGTAGCCAAAATTAATGGTACAAGGCCGAAATGGCACAAGACTGCAGTAGAAGCTTATGAATGATAGGACAGATAGACCATAGACAAGTAGTGGCCCTGGAGCTTTGGAGATAAGATGGAAGCCGGTGATAAGACTACCTGTATAGGACCCATATAGGAGTTGGGCGATAGGTATCCTAAATACTGAAAGGAGGCTAAGAGGGGTAGTAAATTAGACCTCATTGAGGGATTTTTTCAGGCCCCTCATGGCCTCACACGATTAAAAAGAAAGGGGTGCCGAAGGCCAGATGTCTTCCAAAAGGGGTGATAAAATTGGGTGCCACAGGATATGGCTGTTAAATACCGAGATGAGGCTAAGAGGGATAGTAAATTAGACCTCACTGAGGGATATTTTTATGGCCCTCATGGCCTCAAAAGAAATGAGGCTAAGGGGGATAGTAAATTAGACCTCATTGAGGGCTTTTCTCATAGCTCTCGTGGCATCATACGACTAAATAGGGGTGCCGAAGACCAAACGTTTTCCAAAAAGGGGGTATTGAAATTGGGGTGCGAGGGGATGTGGCTGTTAAATATCGAGATGGAGCTAAGAGAGATAGTAAGAGGGATAGTAAATTAGACCTCATACGACAAAAAAGGGATTCTGCAGAAGGTATCCTCGATAGGTATCCTCAAGTAATACAATACCAGGTCATGGGTATCCTCATATACCGAATTGAGGCTAAGAGTCAAATGTGCGAGTCACTCGTTCGAGTAAATACTCTATGGCTTACTTGCTCGGTGGGATTCGAGTCGTTCAAGCAATGACTTATCAACATCTACTCGATAGATACTTGGCTTTAGGAATGATATAGGCTTGCATGGAGGCTGTCTGTCACTTGGCTATAATCGAAAGGAAGGCCCCCCCCCCCCCCCCAGTACTATAGCACTATGTGCTACTATTATATTCCCAATCGGGGGGAAATCCGTAATAAATAAAATCAATTTCGGTAGTTTGGGGTGGATTTTGGTGATTTGAAGAGATTGTCGGGTTGTTTGTAGTAATTCTACGAAACGGGAAATTATTTTGTACAAAGTAACATATCTCTGTCTTGTTGCAGGCCTTTGGGTAACATACCAACCACGTGCTACCATAGAAACGGTCGGCGGTCTCCAGTATACAAAATGGACGACGGAAACACGTATCGCCATAACAACACGTCTCCCATTGGCCGGAGGGAGAGCCGGAGGGGCAAGTGACGTCATGTCACATGACCCTGTAGTGCCATGTTTGGTTGTCATGGTAACCCGCGTGAGCGGCCATCCTGTGACGTCATTCACTATAGTGATACGTGGTGTCTGTGCGCAGCGCGTGTTATTAGGGTGATACGTGTTTCCGTCGGCCATTTTGTATACTGGAGGCCGCATCTTGGTTTCTATGGTAGCACGTGGTTGCCATGTTACCCAATGGCTTACAACAAGACATGGGTATGTTCAGAGGGTATGTTCTATTGAACAGGAGTAATTTCCCGATTTGCAGAATTACCACAAACAATCCGACAAGTTGTACTATTTCGAATTCTTTCAGATTTCTCTGATGCTATCTATCTATGCAATAGTTTTTGTCTACCCGACCATGAAGAAGAGCCTATCAGCTGGAAGAGCTTTCCCCATTGTTACTATATTTAGCTTTTTTGGTCTGTTCTTATTAGTTCTGACCCTATTCTGAGTACTCTTGTTGTTTCATTTATCTAGATCACCCAATCATTTCACTTTACTGTCGCTAACTAACTAATCAGATTGCTTGATTTCCCATAATCTGTATGCAGAGTTATCCCCCTTGTATATAACAAAAGTCTATATCATTTCCAAAGCTAATAAGCTATCGAGTTGTTACTGAAGTCATTTCTCGAATGACTCGAAGCCCATCGAGAAAATGAACTTTAGAGTAATTGCTCGATCGAGTGACTCGACATATTGCTCGAACGGTTCGAATCTTATCGTGCAAATGAGCTATAGAGCAATTGCTCGTTCAAGTGACTCGCACATACTGTTCTTCGACTCATTTCGGTATTTGAGGATACCTATGGCCTGGTGTTGTATTATTCGAGGATACGTTTATAGATACTTATCAATAATTTTCCTGATGAGTTTCGTCTGTTGTTCGTACTCCAATAAGGGCTGTAATGATTGTCAATTGTCAGTCATTAAAGTGCACATTCCATGAAGTAATTATGTAATATTATTCATTAAGAAATCAACTTTTAAACAGTGAAACTATACCTTGAAGTGCAGCCAACGCTAGTTCGTCAATTTAGTACCAGAGAAATAACTTTAATTCCAAATTCTGACCGGGTGGACCATTGACCATCTACCAAGTGTAACGTCAAGTGTAACGTCAAAACTGCGAGCATCATTGACAACTATCCAATTTTCACGATTTGTACATTTTTTGTTGTTGTTGTCTTGGAAATATGGTTTATAACCTCTCATAATGATATAATGAACTTGTTCATTCATTCATTCATTCATTCATTCATTCATTCATTCATTCATTCATTCATTCATTCATTCATTCATTCATTCATTCATTCATTCTTGATGGATGGATGGATGGATGGATGGATGGATGGGTGGATGGATGGATGGATGGATGGATGGATGGATGGATGGATGGATGGACGACTGATTGATTGAGTGAGTGGGTGAGTGTGTGGCCGAGATGCTGTTTAGATTCACAATTTAAGATCGGTATTTGTATCAACCGCTATGAGGCATTAACATCATGCCTGATGCTGATATACTACTAAATTCTCACCACAGTGCTGTGATACATATCACTGTGGTGTTCTTGTACCCCATAAATGATCGTGGAAACGACCTTGTACTTGTGGGAACGACCTTGTACAAGCCAACGGCTTACTGTCGAATCCACGAACATCTTCATGTTGTATACTGTACTCACTGAGGTTGGAAATAAATATTGTTTAAACTAAATGATCGTCATCATTAAATGCAGTGCCCCCGCGCTAGTTCACTAAGTTAGTTCGAACAAGATAACTTTAGCCTCCAAGAGTTCTCACCCGGCTATTCACCAACCCTTTGATCTACGTAGCGTCCAAAACCGACCAACGCTATTCACAAATAACCACCGAATCTTCGTGATTTATTTCTTTTTGTTGTCATGGAGATATGGCTTATGTCCCCTCTTTGGAACGAGCATGTTCTTTGTTTTTTTCTTTTTCTCTTTTTTTTTGTTTTCTTTTTTTTTCTCGAAAATGTGGCTTATGACCCCTCATCAAAGCGAGCCTGTTCTGCGTAGCGTCCAACACCGACCAACGCTATTTACAAATAACCACCGAATCTTCATGATTTCTTTCTTCTTGTTGTCTTGGAGATATGGCTTATGACCCCTCATTGGAACGAGCAGGTTCTTTTTTTTCGAAAATATGGCTTATGACCCCCTCATCAAAGCGAACCTGTTCCAGTGGGGTCGTGGGCGGTGTATCTCGACAAAGCGGATGGAAGAAATAGCCTGAACTTGTTTACTAGTGTCATATAACATCCATGCGGTATGAAGGGTTATCACATTCATTCATTCATTCATTCATTCATTCATTCATTCATTCATTCATTCATTCATTCATTCATTCGGGATGGATGGATAGATGGATGATCGAGAGTGTGAGTGGGCGAGTTTGTGACTGACCTGCTGTTTAGGGTAACAAATCAAAGTACCCCCACCTTACTTATTATTTATCACGCGCAATTCAACAATTCACCAGATAATTTATACCCTGCAGTGCCTCTTGCGCACATTCGTCAACTCAGCATCAGTAAGAAAATTTAACCCTTTACCTAACGTAACAGCAAAAACCGGCCAGCGCTATTCTCAAAAATCGCCAATTAATTTTCATTATTCTTCCATTTTTTGTCTCTAAAACATAGGTTACGACCCCTCATTGGAAAGAGCTCGTCGAGCTCTTTCCAATGAGGGGTCATAACCTATGTTTTTTATACAAAAATGAAAATAATAGTTATTCAAGAATTTTTTTGGCAAGTGTCGTCTGCTTTTCATGTTAGGTAAAGGGTTAAGATCCCCCACTTTATTCTTCTTAGTTTAATCACTGACCCTTTACGTTATGTAGCGCCAAAAACAGGGCATCGCTATTCAAATAACTTTAATCCCTAATTCTCACCCGGTTAGTCATTAACCATCTGCCCAATGTAACCTCAACACCGTCAGAGCCATTGACCACTATCCAGTTTCCACGATTTGTACACTTTTTGCCTCTGAAATATGACTTATGCCCTCCACCAACCCCATTGTAATGAGTTTGTTCCAATATGGGTCACGGACTGTGTTTTCGACACGAGAGATGGAAGAAAGTAGTTATTCAAGAATTTGTTTACAAATGTCAGATACCATTCCTGTTGGATTAAGGATTCATTCGTTCGTTTGCCCACCCGTCCATCGGTCCGTTCGTCATCTAGGATGGATGGGTGGATGGATGGATGGATGGGTGATGGATGGATGGATCGGTGGAGGGGTGTGTGTGACGGTATTGCTGTCTAGGGGCACTATTTTAGATCGGTGATCTCCATTTTCTTTCAAGTTTTATTATGAATCAAAACTATTCCTGTTATAGACATGCTGCTAAATTCTCATCACAATATTGTGATACACATATCCTTTTTCCCCCTCTTTTTTGTTTCTTTTTTCTCTTTTTAACTGTAAAGTCCTTTATTTACAAATGTATTTGTTCAATCATCCATCCAAGATACCATATCACTGTGATGTTAGGTAGGGTGATGTTGCACCCAACGTACTTGTGTATATAAACTAGTGTTTTTATCCTGCTCGTACAGAGTAATTTTGTTTCCAAACAAACCCCTTATTACAGACTATTACTGCAACAGACTGTGACCAGAAATGAAAAAGAAATATCGTCTCAACCTCCCCAACAATTCAGCAATGTCTGGGCCTTAACCTCCTTTTATCTTCATCTTGGAGTAATATATTCTTTTTATGTCTTGTATGTTTGTATAGCGATAAAGGATGGTAGTATGTTGGTGAATAATGGCGGGTAACATTATACTTGACGAGGTGCAGGTTGACGCAGAGTACGACTTTATACAGCTCTATAATGAGAAAGTATGTTCCTTGACAGAAAATGATGAATCCCCATATAAAAAACACGCAAATGACTGCAACTACTTTTCGCCTAGTGACTTTAAGTCAATGGCTTGTAAAATAGACGCAGGATTCTCAATATTCCCTCTCAATTGCCAAAGCCTGTAGGCCCATTGGGATTCCTTCCAAAACATGCTGTATAACCTACAAACGGAAAAGAACTTCTTCGATATAATAGGACTTTCCGAAATTTTCCAAATTCCTCCAGATATGTCGCTCAGTCTGGATGGCTATGCCCCGATTATTAAACGTATGAGACACGAGAATGATGATGATCGAGAAGGGGTTGGTCTTTGTATTAAAGAAGGAATACCATATAAAGTTGGCAATGATATTTCATTCTTCATTCCCCATGTTTTCCAATCTCTATTTATTGAAATTAAAGATAAATGCCAACTCAGAATTATTGGCGTCATCTATAGACCCAACACTCCTCCCAAAACCGACATCAACCTCTTCTTATCAAAATTAAATGAAATAACGAATGTTCTGAATGCCGAAAAAAAGTTTATATTGTGGGAGATCTTAACCTAGACCTTCTAAAAGCAACTACACACTCAAAAACGGAAGAATTTGTTAATCTCATGTTCAGTCAAGGCTTTCTGCCGTATATCACCAAGCCAACGGGAGTAACCTGTCGTTCTGCTAGTCTGATAGATCATATCTTCTCTAATAACGTTTCACGAACAGCACTACCTGGAATAGTTATATCTGACGTGTCAGATCATTTTGGTGTTTTTTATATTGAAGAAAAACCCAAACCAAAAGATACACCACACTTTACACTAAAAAGAATAATAAATTCAGAACGAATTGTTGAATTCAAAACACTTATCTCGCAAAGTGATTTTAACCCTGTAATACAATCGAATTGTCCCAGTGAGTCATATGAAATCTTTCTAAATATCTATATGGAAGCTTATGAAATAGCATTCCCTCGTTTTCGCCAGAACAAAAAAATTATTAAAAAACAGCCCTGGATGACAAGGGGGCTTGTAATATCCTCCAACAATAAAGAAATATTCTACAAGAAAAAACTCAAATCTCCAACCGAATTTTCAACAAAGTAAAAAAAAAACAATGTAAAGCTACCTATTATAGAGATATTCTAAACGAAAACAAAAACAATATGCGAAGAACGTGGCAGTTTGTAAACGAAGCCATCAATAAAGGAAAACGGGAAGCCAGATTACCCTCGTTCTTCATCCAGGGCAACATCGAGTTAACCGATCCCCATGACATCGCAGAAGAATTCAACAATGTCTTTATCAACATTGGAAAAAAAACACATCCGACCAGATTCAGAAACCTAATACGTACTACTCATACTACATGGACAACAATGTCTCCGATAATCTTTATTTAATAACCACAAATCCTACAGAAGTCAACCGTGTAGTAAATAAAATGAAGCCAAAATTATCTAAAGACTGCGATGATATCACAACCTGTCTTCTTAAACATACATTAAACGAAGCATTGGATCCCTTAACACATATAATTAACAGCTCTTTCCTGAACGGCAAAGTACCAGATAGGACGAAGATCGCGAAAGTGATACCCATATTTAAAGCGGGTGACGAGCTCAGCTTTTCAAATTAAAGACCTATAAGTATACTTCAGGTGTTCTCAAAAGTAAAGGAAAAACTCCTGGAAGTGAGACTAACTAGTTTCCTCAATAGATTTAATATTTTATACCCTCACCAATACGGGTTCCGAAAACGACATAGCTATTCATTCCGTTCTTCACCTCTCTTGACAGCATCTCAATAGGACATAATAAACAGGAAAAAGCAGCACCTTAGCACTGTTTCTGAATTTGTCAAGGGCCTTTGGCCCCATAAATCCAGGCTTGGCAATTTCAGGAGAGCGATTTTTTAGCTCTCCTTACTGCCCTCCTGAAAGAATTAAGGAGAGCGAAAAATTGCCCTCCTAAATATTTTGGTCTGGGATGATTGAGATTACATGTATTATGGTCACATTAAATTTTTGTTGTAAAGCAAAAATGTAATTTAACTTCGAAGTCACATAACATCACGTAATTTCATTTTGAAAGTGGTTTAGTGGTAAAAGGTAATGGCTGCAACCATACCCAAACACAGTTGCAATCATTTGAAGCAAAATGGGTCACAGCAATTTTTTTTTATCTGTCAGTTTCAAGTTCAACAACTGACATCACAGTTTGAGGGGTAATTATTCAAGGAATATTGACACTATAATATACTACCATTACTACTATCCTGTCACTTGAAGCACTTGCACCAGGATGTGACTGTAGATTCAAGCAGACCTGTTGTCCAAGAAAGTCATACGCCTACCACTACCACCTTCAACCCCCTTGGGGGGTTGAAGGTGGTAGTGGTAGGCGCATGACTTTCTTGGACAACAGGTCTGGGTACACACACAGGTCTTGTCAAGTGTGTGTTCAGTTGTTGAGTGAGACATCTAGATGTCTAAGAGATTTCGCTTTACCTTAGTAAAGTTAATAAAATCACTGATGTAGTCTTTTGGTTTCAGTTTCAATGAGTTCGTTCAACTGGATACTTAAAATGCTGTGTAAAGCTAATTGCTCTCCTAAGCAGATTGAGGAGAGCGATTTTTTGCCCTCCTGCATTTTTCAGAATGCCAGGCCTGTAAATCACGAAATACTGGAAAAATATGGTATCCGAGGTGTCGCCAATAATGGGTTTAGAAGTTACTTGTCCAACAGGTCTCAATATGTCACGTACGGAGAACACAAATCGGACTTAGCCAAACAGAGTTGCGGTGTACCACAGGGCTCGATTTTAGGCCCTATTCTTTTTCTTTTATATATAAATGATATAAGTAACTCTACATCACTCAATCTTTTATCATTTGCCGATGACACCACTGCACACTGCCCGGGCTCCGACAATAATCCCATTACACCGTATTTCAATGACGAGCTTCAGAAACTATTCGAATGATGCGCTGTGAACCAGTTAATGCTGAATGCTAAGAAAACCTCCTGTATCATACTTAATCTAAATAAAGGTAGGAACAATAATCTTTGCCAAGAGGTAAAAATAAATAACCAAAACATTAACAAGGTTGGGGCCACTGAAACAGAAAAATCTGTGAAATTCTTAGAAATTAGCATTGATGAACACTTATCCTACAAGACTCGCATATCCCGATTATGCTCGAAAATAGCACGAGCAAACTATAGTCTCAACAAAATTAAAAATATTCTCCCTCTCGGAGCTCTGAAAACATTGTATTACGCCCTCATACATAGCCATTTGGTATACGGAATCCATGCATGGGGCAACTCAGGAGCTATCAAAAAACTAGCTGTCTTGCAAAAGCGATCATTACGAATAATTAATAACAAAAAGTACAATTCTCATACAGATCCCCTGTTTAAAGAAACCTAAATACTCAAGGTTGATGATTTGTTTAAGCTACATGCACTACTGTTCGTGTTTGACTGGCAGAATGGCAGATTATCGGTTTCTTTCAATGATATATTTAAAATTATTGACAATCCATCTGGTTGAACAACCTCACAGTCAGGCCTCCTATCATAGAAAAACACGGACCCAAGCTCTGGATAAACGTCCTTTATACTCCTTTCCGAAACTACTGAATGCTCTGGACGACACAACTCGTGATATTAGTGACAGAAACATGCTTAAGAACAACTTAACTTCCACATTCATTTCCTCATATTCCAGTTATGTCACCTGCAATAACCCCTACTTGCACTTCGTAAACTTCGTAAATTTGAAAATTGTCAAAGTCGTGGTCCGCGTCTAAATCTGGAATCCTCGTCTTGTGGAACCTGTCGCGCTTCCTCCTTACAGTGGTGCTATGTAAAATACAATATGGATACAATTAAGAACTTGCAAACAAAAGTCTAAACAAATAAATCATAACATTCGTCATCCTACGATGATGATGCAGCTAACGTAGACACCACGCCCAAACATCATGACCAACCTCTTTGTGGCAGTCTAAACGATAGGAACTTCACGGTGGCCCTCAGGTGTTATGATAAGTAGTAGAGGGAGTCCTATAGGCAGGTTGCTTCTTGCCTACCTTGAATCACCGTCTTTCCGCTGGCGAAAATGAAACGCTAATACTCTAATCCCAGAAAAGTAATGATTCGATCGTCATCCTCCATCATGTGTCACATAATTGGCTCTCAGTTCATTCTTTCAGTCACAGTCTGTTTGCAATCACCCCATCTTCTTCCAGTGGGTGGCAGGTAGACAGCCAATCTGGCTATGCCACTTCCCACGGTATACTTCTCATTACATTTGTGCAATATGTTCATTTGTAACCACTTTACATGTATGTGTACCGTGAATAAAGAATCTGAATCTGAATCTTCTCTCCAATATCATCATTGGTTCTGTATCTTGATCGTTATTGGTTGTAAAGTTTTATTGTAAAATTTTCTGTATCTTTGTAATACCTTGTTGCATTGAAGAATCTTCTCGTTCTCGTTCATGATTTGGGATTCTCGGATCTCTCTCTCTCTGATTTATCTATCCAGGTCCATTGTGACAAGCTCGTTTGGTTCTCTGAGCACCAAAGGCTGTCGATAAAGTAAGCTTTCCAGTGAACTTGGTTCGACCAATTCGTCGCTCTTCTCTTCTTGCGCCTTCGATGTTGGATTATGCTTTGGTTCTGGTTTATTGCACGTTCCGGTCATTAGTCTACGAGGCATTTCTGTTGGTGGCACTAGGTACCCACAGGCTTCTGGTTGGTTTATGGTTATTCACCTGGTACAGCGTTGACAGTTCCATTGGTTCAACTTTGTTTATTTTTTTACGTTCTTATCTTTTGCTGAGATACCGCAGCTCTTGTAGTCAGTGGTGAATCTGGTTTCTTTTTAGGTTGTCTTTTCTGTTAAGCATTCTTGGACATCTTACATATTGGTAGATTCCGGTCCTGTGGACAATCTTCCTATGCCGATAAAGATTGCATTTCTTTGTGAACATTTTCTGGCACTCTCCACGAGTGTGATGTTGATCCATCGCCGGCTAAACGTGAAATGACATAATTTTGGAGGTATCCTCCCTTTTATACCCTGCGAAATAGGCTGACCAGATATCTTCAAATAAGTATCCTTAAAATGTATCCTTAACAGGTATCCTCAACTGATACGTAGCCATGTCATAGGCATCATTGAATACCGAAATGAGTCGACGAGCAGTATGTGCGAGTGACTTGAACGAGCAATTGCTCTGTAGCTCATTTGCTCGGTAGACTTCGAGACGTTCGAGCAGTATGTGGAGCCACTCGATCGAGCAATTGCTCTAAAGGGCATTTGTTAGATGGGCTCTGAGTCTTTTCAGTAACTGCTCGATAGCTTATTGGGAGAATTTGGGATTGGTATGTCATGCGGTGGCCCAGAAGGCTGGGCCAACTAGGTAATAGTATCCTTAGATAAGTATCCTATAAAAAGTATCCTCAAATAATACAATACTATGCCATAGGTATCCTCAAATACCGAAATGAGTCGAAAAACAGTATGTGCGTGTCACTCGAACGAGCTGGATAGCTCATTTGCTTGATAAGATTCGAGGCGTTCGAGCAATATGTCGAGTCATTCGATCGAGCCATTACTCTAAAGCTCATTTTCTCGATGGGCTTCGAGTCGTTCGAGCAATGAAATCAGTAACAACTCGATAGCCTATTAGCTTTGGGAATGAAGGCTTTTGTTATACACAAGAGAGATAACTCTGCATACAGATTAAGGGAAACCAAGCAATCTGATTGGTTGGTTAGCGACAATAAAGTGAACTGATTGGGTGATCTAGATAAATGAAACAACAAGAGTACTTGGAATGGGGTCAAAACTAATAAGAACAGACCAGAAAAAGCTAAATATAGTAACAATATGCAATGCTGTTCCAGCTGATGGGCTCGTCTGCTCTGCTGGAGTCTACTCCAGGACAAACGAACATGTTCGGGTAGATGAAAAGTATTGGAAAGAATTCGAAATAGTACAACTTGTCGGGTTGTTTGTGGTAATTCAACGAATCGGGAAATTACTCTTTAATCGAACATACCCCTGTTTTGTTGTAGGCCGTTGGGTAACATATCAATCACGTGTTACCATAGAAAGCAAGATGGAGGCCTCCAATATACAAAATGACCGTCGGAAACACGTATCACCCTAACAACACGCGTTGAACATGCGCACTAACACCGCGTACCACTATGATGGGGATGATTTAACAAGATGGCGCCACTGAATCACGTGACTATGAGGTCACATGAGATCCTGCATGAGATCCTGCCAAACATGCACAGCTATCTCCTACTACTGACGTCACATGAGATCCCCCAATGAGATCCCTCAGAAGGGGGGGGGGGGGGTGTGAAAACCACATTACATACTACTGTCGGGCTCTGTGTGTCCAATTCGAACCCATCGGGCAGGAACCTTATCTTCTGAAAAGAGACTTCGAAATTAATTAAAATTATGTTTCCCGGTCAAAAGAAGACACTATTATTACAAAAGAGCTAAAAACCTATTACAAAAGTGGGGACCTCTTTCAAAAGGGCTAAAAAAATCTCACAATAGTGCTGTTCTTTTACAAAAGGGCTAAAAAATCTAACAAAAGTGGGTACCTCTTACAAAAGAGCAAATTATTACACAAATGGGCGCAACACTCATTTCAGTCGAGACGACACGCGACTTTCTCGAGTCAGAAATCGTTTGTGAAATCGAATCGCTGAGCGAGAGATGACGAGGGTCTGTATCGTCTTCGCGATCGAATCTCGGGGTTGAGCGATATAAAAATCTTGGAAAAAATTTCCGGGATTGTCCGATTCGAGGCCAGTCGGAGAATTTATCGTATTTTCTCACGGGATGACAGTGGGGATACGGCAAATTTCCGAATTCGCTTCGGGAATCTGCAGAAATTTCTGGCAAAACCATGCTTCTCGCAACGTAAATTTTTACCAATTACCCAACCTAATAGCCAAAACCGGCCAGCGCTATTCTCAAAAATCGCGAAATAAATTTTAATAATATTTTCATTTTTGTCTCAAAAACATAGGTTATGGCCCCTGTGTGGAACGAGCTTGTCGAGCTCGTTCCAATGTGAGGTCATAACCTATGTTTTTGAGACAAGAATTTTGTTTCCAAGTGTCGTCTGCTTTTCATGCTAGGTAAAGGGTTAATGTAAAAATGTTTTGAGTGAGTTGATATACAGAAGAATTAAAACAACATCGTCATGAACACCGAGAAATTGTTAGCTCTGTGTCACTAAATAATGAAAAAAAAATAACTTAACATTTCTCTGGTCGATAAAAAACGTGTAGGGAGATATTTGCATAAGTAAATTTAAATGTCGCTATAAAAGTTTCTGTTATGCGAGATAAGAGAAAAAAAAATTTTTTTCCTCACAATAGTTGCGAGATTTTGTTTGCTTTAGAAAAAAGATAAAAAAGTTCACACAGTTGGAAATATTCAAATTACACGCATGAGTGTAAAGTTCCCTTTTTAAACTTTCTCAATTCAGAAGGTGTTTGACTTGATAGTTTTTCGAACGTGTTTTTTGGCAAAGATATTACTAATTGCAAAAATTTACCCTGTTCAGATGTGAAACATTAAATAACTAATAGATGTTTTAGATAGATTATTTGTTTGAGGGTGCTTTTTCTCTTTTAATAATTCTTTGGTCGTTGTTAATAAAATAGAAAAAAAATAAATCAAAATATTATTTAATTATTAAAACAAAATGAATCTCTAAAATATTGAAGCATGTCAATTTTAAAGATCATACATCAAAGAAGAAAGCGGAGAATATGAAAAGAGATCTTCTGCGTGAGAAGTTTCTCAGAGTTATCTCCCACAGGGCGTGTGCCCATTTCGCGGATATAAGCATTCTTAGAGCGATAAGCGAAATATCTCCGGGGAAGAAGAGAAGTGGAGATCGTCCCATTTTGAGTGGACCCCGCAATGGAACCTACAATGGATGTAATAGTCACGTGACCCAGTTACGTCAAGTTTGGTTGTCATGGTAGTCCGTGTGAGCGGCCATCTTGTGACGTATTCCCCATAGTGATATGTGGTCTTAGCGCACATTCGCAGCGCGCGTTGTTAGGGTGACACGTGTTTCCATTGTCATTTTATATGCTGGAGGTCGCCATCTTGGTTTCTGTGGTAGCAGATGGTTGCTATGTAGCCTAAAGGCCTACAACAGGGCGTGGTATGTTCGAAGGGTGTGTTTAATTGAACAGGAGTAAATCTAATTATCCAAATAAACTCGACAATTCCCCCCAAACCACCCAAAACGACTCATTTGGCCCGGATTCCCCCAGAATACATTTTAGTAGAATTACACTTAGTGCTAAAGGACCGAGAGATCACATAAGTGTAAATTTGATTGAACTAGTGTAGTTTGCTGGTTCAGATTACTGCAGAATCCTCGTTTTAGAACTACCACAAACAACCCGACAATCCTTCTACACCTCCCCAAAGTACCGAAACGGACTTGGATTCCTCCCAGTATCCTCCTTTTCCAATAATAAGACGCGTTCCTTTGTTTAACAATAATTGGTTCACTTAATTCATATAATTACCCAAATGGACCCTACATTTGTTTTACCAGTTTGGCTTCCTTCGGTTTTTATATATTGTTCGGATTTCCCACTAACCCTCCGTTTCTGTCTGTTTATCTATCCGAGCACATCCTCTAGTCCCAGTTATCTATGGCTCCGACCTCTACCTCAGTCCAAGTCACAAAATCACTAGTGTTTCATTTCCTATAATTTCAACACATCCATACAGAGTTATCTCCCCTGTATATTACGAAGTCCTAAAGCCAAGTGTCAATCGAGGAGGAACAGATTTTGCTTGAATGGCTCGAATCTTATACAGCAAATAAGATTTCCTGTAATTGTTCGAACAAGTGATTTCTCCTATGGCTCTTATCCTCATCTCGGAAAAAGAGATTCCATTGCCACAGAAGTTTACGATACGTTTACGATAAGAGTCATCGGAGGAGTCACTCGTTCGAGCAATGACTTAGCTTATTTGCTCGATGGGGTTTTAGTCGCTGCGAACAATTCTTGTTCCAGTCACTGCTTGATAGCTTATTTTCACGACAAATTCGAGTCATCAGAGCAAGTGCCTTCTATAGGACTGTTGGTAGTATTGGAAGCCAAGTATGATGGTCAAAATTATTTTTTTATTTCCTATTATCTGTATGAAATTTTTTTTTATAAAATATTTTATTTTTTTACAAAAAGCTTTTAAAGAGTATTTGTTACAAGACTTTCTGATACTAGAGCTCAAACTTACTAATTCTAGTGGTGTCCCAGCCAGGGCTGTCGTATTACCTGCACTGCTAGTGAAATAATTTCCCACAGTATTTGTCGCAAGACTTGTTAATATCGGTGCTCACACTTCCGAATGCTAGTGGTATCCCACCAGAGCTGTCTCGTTACATGCACTGTCAGTGAAAAAATCACCTATGGTATTTGTCACAAGACTTGTTAATACTAGCCTTCACACGTACCGATAATATTGACAGCCTACCAGGGCTGTCACGTTACATGCATTGCTAGTGAGATAATCACCTACAGTTTTTGTCACAATCACTTGTTGTAGTAGTTCCCACACCTACTACAACTACTACTACTAGTGGTATCCAAACCAGGACCGTCACATTACATGCACTGCTAGTGAGATGATCACCTACAGTGTTTGTCACAAGACTTGTTAATACTAGTGCTCACACTTTCTAATACTAGTGGTATCTCCACCAGGGCTGTCATACTAAATGAACTGGTAATGGATTAATCACCTATAGTCTATGTCACAAGACTTGTTAACACTAGCGCCCACCTTCACTGACACTATTGGTACCCCATCCAGTGCTGTCACACTACATGCATGTGAAATAATTACCCGAACATCCCCCATTGGCCGGGGGAGAGTCGGAGGGGGAAGTGACGTCATGTCACGTGACCCAGTGGCGCAATTTTTGGTTGTCTTGGTAATCCGCGTAATCGGCCCCCTTGTGACTTCATCTCCATAGTGATGTGCAACACGTGTTGTTAGGGGTGATACGTGTTTCCGTCGTCCATTTTCTATGCAGGAGACCGCCATCTTGGTTTCTATGGTAGCACATGGTTGCTATGTTACTCAAAGGCCTATAACAAGACGTGGTATGTTCGGAGGGTATGTTCGACTGAATCGGAGTATCGCGAATTACAAACACGACATGTTTTACTATTTCGAATTCTTTCAGAATTCTCTGTTTCTATCTATATGTGCAATAGTTTTCGTCTACCTGATCATGTTCCTTTGGCCTGGAGTATACTCCAGTAGCGTAGAAGAGCCTATGAACTGGAACAGCTTTGCCTATTGTTGCTATATTTAGCTTTTCTGGTCTGGTCTTGTTAGTTCTGACCCTATTCCGAGTACCCTTGTTGTTTCCTTTATCTAGATCACTCAATCAGTTCACTTTACTGACACTAACTAATCAATCAGATTGCTTTATTTCCCATAATCTGTAAGCAGGGTTATCTCCCTTCTGTATAAAAAAACATTCCCAAAGCCAATACGCTATCGAGCCAAGAGTAATTACTCCATGAGCAATTGCTCGAACGACTCGAACCCCGTCGGGCAAATGAACTAACGAGTAATTGCTCGTTCGAGTGACTCGCATATACGACTCTTCGACTCATTTCGGAAAAAAGGGATTCTGCTAAACCCAGACGTATCCCAAAAAGGGATTATGTAAGTAGGATACTTATCAAAGGATACTATTACTTGTTTGGCCCAGCCTTCTGGGCCACCCCAGGACATACCGATCCCAAATTACCCTTATAAGCTAAAGAGCCAAGAGAGTAATTGCTCCATGAGCAATTGCTCGAACGACGCAAAACGCATCGAGCAAATGAGCCTTAGAGCAATTGCTCGATCGAGTGACTCCACATACTGCTCGAACGACTCGAAGTCCATCGAGCAAATGAGCTAACGTGTAATTGCTCGTTCGAGTGACTCGCTCATACGACTCTTCGACTCATTTCAGAAAAAAGGGGCGTCTTAGACCAGTCATTTTCAAAAACGGGACTCCGTAAGTAGGATTTTCCCAAATAAGCTAAAGAGCCAAGAGAGTAATTGCTCCATGAGCTATTGCTCGAACGACTCGGAGCCCATTGAGCAAATGAGCTATAGAGCAATTGCTCGATCGCGTGACTCCACCTACTGCTCTACGACTCATCTAGGTATTTTAGGATACCTATGATATTGGACTATTGGAGGACACTTGTTATAGAAACCTTACATCTGGGTACTTCATGCTACATCCGGGTACTTCTGTTGGGAAAGGTATAAAAAGGGTGTTGGTATGAAAATAAACTCATTTGTGTTCTGACCGTCGCCGAGTGAAGACATGTCACCGTTTCGTTGCAGATACTGTTCCAAGTCATTTTCGAGATCAGATAATGCTAGAAGACACGAAGAGACCATCGTCTGCTCCACTGTAGATATTGTACTATGTTGTTCACCCAACCACACAATAGGAAGAGACATGAAGAACATCACTGTCCAAGAAGAACAGAAGAGCAGAGAGATACTGGAGAGTCAATGACTGACCAGAATAAAGCACTTTTAGAATGTTTACAGGATGCCGACAAGGAGGAAATCGATGCTGGTCTCCGCGCTATTGATGAAGATTTGATTACCTGTTTATGTAAATGTGCTACCAACATCCTCGAAGATAAGATACCACTGAAGTTGGCTGAATTTGATAACATGTAAAAATACGAACATGTATTGAAGCTGGTCGCAGATGAAGGAATTTCTTCCGATATAAAAAGAAGTATACAACAAAAGAGTTGCTTTCTCTCGGCGCTTATCAACCCCGTTCTAGCTCTGAAAGAGTATAAAAGGGATGTACAACACCAAATGTTCATTTGTTCTACGACCACGAAAAAGGGAAGACATGGCGATTCATAACTGCGAGTACTGTGGAAAAACGTTTTCCCGAAGGGTTAACATGAAGAGGCACAGAGAAAAAAGTTTGCCCAAACCGACAAACGGAAAAATCGAGTAACACTGCAAGACTAGACAGAAATTCAGATACACTGCGGATCGACTTGAAGCCCAGACTATGATGAAAATAGACAATGATGATTTGATACAATGCGTATGTGATTGTGCCTCGAATATCTTGAAGGAGGCAATACATATAACGAAATCTGAGAGAGCTAAGCTGATTCCACACAAACACCAGGTTGGGAGAATTGCCTTACCAAAGAGAGAACTATCTTATAGAAAAAGAAGACGTATCATACAG
Organism: Pictodentalium vernedei; assembly: GCA_031216915.1. Classification (NCBI taxonomy): domain Eukaryota; kingdom Metazoa; phylum Mollusca; class Scaphopoda; order Dentaliida; family Dentaliidae; genus Pictodentalium; species Pictodentalium vernedei. The sequence continues at coordinate 42,370,923 of CM062294.1, forward strand.
AAAGGAGAATTTTTAGGAAAATTACTCAAACCCATCATCAATGTTTTGTCCGAGTTCCTATGAAAGGGTCGTGCTCAAAAGAAACTTATCATTTGTAATCTGACCTTCGAAGAGATCGGACGGAATGCAATCCAGTTGTGCACCAAAAAATTGGCCAAGAGATTCGGACTGCGATGATTTGTCCGAACTATCAGAAGATATGGAATATGAAGAAGAAGAAGAGGAGGAAGAAGAAAAAGACGTTTCTGTGATGGGAACTATCGTCCAAAGTGCCTATGACAAATACCAAGACGATTTTGACAACCTCATGAACAAATATATCGAGGATGGAATGGATAGAGAAGATGCCGTTGAAACACCAGCATATAGAGCACTTCAAAACAGTGTCAGAGAAGCCATTAGTGCGAACTACATGAACACCCTTGTGTACATTAGAAATTTTTGCAACGACTCAATACACAAGAAAATTCAAGAAACAGCCAAGCGTTTTCGTGAAGAAGACTTTGACTTTGAAGAATCCCAGAAATATGCCTTGAAAAAGCGAAGATTTCTGTTTGAGAACCTTATGACAAACTACTCATTCAGATTATAAGATGAAGAAGGAGAAGAAAATTAGAAAAAAAACATAAAAAGAGTGATAGTATGAAAATAAACTCATTTCCACTTTGAACGTCGAAGAGTGAAGATGTCTGTGTCAGCAACAGTGCTCAGATTCAAAGATGACTTACATATACAGGTCTTCAAGAATGATGCTAGATTAAAGCTGACCTCCCAAGAACTCGCTCAAGTGAGAGAGAAAAAATCTAGACATGGATGCTTGTGGAAAGAAACAAAGATGTGTGGATACTGGCCGATCATTAACCACCGAAGTTGCCACTACAACCAAGATAATAAAGACAGAAGAACAGACTGATGCTTCCAATACAAATAAGAATGAAGTTACCACTATGAATCAGTCTACAGTTTCTACTTAAACAAAGAACGAAGTTACCACTACGAAGAAGCCTGAAGTTTCTATTGAAACTAAGAACGAAGTTATCACTACGAAGAAGCCTGAAGTTTCTATTGAAATTAAGAACGAAGTTATCACTACGAAGAAGCCTGAAGTTTCTATTGGAACTAAGAACGAAGTTATCACTACGAAGAAGCCTGAAGTTTCTATTGAAATTAAGAACGAAGTTATCACTACGGAGAAGCCTGAAGTTTCTACTGGAACTAAGAATGAAATTACTACTACGAAGAAGTCTGAAACTAAGAACGATGCTTCCACCCAAACCACAAATGAAATTACTACTGAAACTAAGAATGATGTCCAGAAAACTGAGGTTGCCACGATGAAACAGGCAATAAAGAGGAATCCAAAAATGCCAGACAGGAAATTAAAGCAACCAAAAAAGCCAAGCTATCAATGAGAGAACGTGTTTTATCAAGAACGTAGCCAGGCAATGGGAAGAAGCTCCATCCCACAAGAAGATGAAATGGTTAGTCAATGAGAAAAGAACTGCAAAGACAAAAATGATGCCTTGAGAAATTGAAATGTATACTCGAATAAAAATAATGAAATGTTAACTGTTGTTTATTTTTTATCTACGATCCCAACAGAAGTATCCGGATGTGGCATGAAGTACCCGGATGTAAGGTTTCTACAACAAGTGTCCTCCAATAGTCCAATACCATAGGTATCCTAAAATACCTAGATGAGCCGTAGAGCAGTAGGTGGAATCACTCGATCGAGCAATTGATCTATAGCTCATTTGCTCGATGGGCTTCGAGTCGTTCGAGCAATTGCTCATGGAGCAATTACTCCCTTGGCTCTTTAGCTTATTTGGGAAAATCCTACTTACGGAGTCCCTTTTTTGACAATGACTGGTCTTAGGCGCCCCCTTTTTCTGAAATGAGTCGAAGAGTCGTATGAGCGAGTCACTCGAGCAATTACACGTTGGCTCATTTGCTCGATGGACTTCGAGTAGTTCGAGCAGTGTGTGGAGTCACTCGACCAAGCAATTGCTCTAAGGCTCATTTGCTCGATGGGTTTCGCGTCGTTCGAGCAATTGCTCATGGAGCAATAACTCTCTTGGCTCTTTAGCTTATAAGGGGAAATTGGGATATTTATGTCTGACGTGGCCCAGAAGGCTGGGCCAAACAAGTAATAGTATCCTTAGATAAGTATCCTACTTACATAATCCCTTTTTTGGGAAACGTCTGGAGTTAGCAGAATCCTTTTTTTCCGAAATGAGCCAAAGAGTCATATATTCGAGTCACTCGAACGAGCATTTACTCGTTAGCTCATTTGCTCGACGAGTTTCTAGTCGTTCGAGCAATTGCTCATGGAGCAATTACTCTCTTGGCTCGATAGCTTATTGGCTTTGGGAATGCTTTTTGTTATTCAGAAGGGAGATAACTCTGCTTACAGATTATGGGAAATCAAGCAATCTGATTGGTTAGTTAGCGCCAGTAAATTGAACTGATTGTGTGATCTAGATAAATGAAATAACAAGAGTACTCGGAATAGGGTCAGAACTAACAAGACCAGACCAGAAAAGCTAAATATAGTAACAATAGGCAAAGCTGTTCCAGTTGATAGGCTCTTCTACGCTACTGGAGTATACTCTAGAACAAAGGTACATGGTCAGGTAGACGAAAACGTTTGCATATATAGATAGAAGCAGAGAATTCTGAAAGAATTCGAAATAGTAAAACTTGTCGCGTTTATTTGGGTAATTAGTGATACTCCGATTCAATCGAACACACCCTTCGAACATACCCATGTCTTGCTATAGGCCTTTGTGTAACATAGCAACCGTGTGCTACCATAGAAACCAAGATGGCGGCCTCCAGTATACAAAATGGACGACGGAAACACGTATCACCCTAACAACACGCGCTGCGCATGCGCACTCACGCCACGCATCACTATGGAGATGACGTCACAAGATGGAGACTCACGCGGGTTACCATGGCAACCAAACATGGCGCCACTGGGTCACGTGGCATGACTTCACTTCCCCCACCGGCTCTCCAGCCGGCCAATGGGTGACGTTTGGGTACATGCTATACTACTTACAGTGTTTGTCACAAAACTTGTTAATACTAGTCCTCACACTTACTGACAGTAGTAGTATACTCACCAGGGTTGTCACCCTACATGCATTGCTTGTGAATAATCATCTACGGTATTTGTTAGAAGACGTATTAATACTACTGCTGACACTTACTGATACTAGTGGTATCCCCACTAGGGATGCCAAACACCATGCACTGCCAGTGAAATAAGTACCTACAGTATTTGTCACAAGACTTGTTAGACTTGCTCACACTTATTGATACTAGTGGTATCTCCATCAAGGCTGTCACAATAACTACACTGCTAGTGAAATAATCACTTACATTATTTGTCACAAGGCTTGTTAATACTAGTGCTCACACGTACTGATACAGGGCTGTCAAACTTCATGCACTTCTAGTGAAATGATCACTTACAGTATCTGTCTGAAGACTTGTTAGTACTAGCGATCACAATAACTGATACTAGTGGTATCTTCACCAGGGCTGTCATACTACATGTACTGCTAGTGAAATAATCACCTACAGTATTTGTCTATCATACAGGTTGTTAGTGCTTATTTTCGCAACTAACAGTTACTAGTGGTATCCCCACCAGGACTGTAACTCTTCATGTAATGTTAGTGAAATAATTATCTACAGTATTTAACGCCCTTGTTAATACTAATTTCAACTTATACTATTATAGTGGTATCCCCACACAACTTGTGTAGTGCACTTTTCACACTATAATAATAGTACGAGTAATTTAATATAATTAAACCTTTTTTCTGTTCATGCATTTTCAGTCAAAATGATTGGCTAAAGGATTTCTTTTTTATCTTTTCATAATACAATGAACCGAGAAAAACGCATTTAGACGCTGTCTGAACCACCCCCAAGGTCAGTCATAAAAATTACGCTTCATAGTGTGAATGGAAAAGAACACCCGCGCGCTCATATTGTTTCGAAATGAAAAGTAATTAATATTTATCTCGCCATATTAAAAAGAGTAAAAATAAAACTTAATAAACAATGAAGACCTTGTCATGCTTTTTTATTCCGCGCTCATTTTTTTGCAAAACATTGATTGTTTGTCACTTTTTTCTAAGTCAATAGAAAGTATCGCGGCAACATCAACAATTACAGATATTTCGTTCCATTATCGATATATCGAACAAAATAAGATTATGAGCAGCGGGGGAGTAGGGTGTGCATAACAACTCTCTGGGCCACGCCCCGCCTCGCCTCGCCTCGCCTCGCCTCGCTGTGCCCCGACCCGCCCCGCCCGCCCCGCACTACCACGCCGCGCCGCGCATCCCAGTCCCTGTTCCGCCGTTGAATGAACCACAAAAATCAAGAGAGCACCTGGGAATGGCCCACCACTCTCGCCGGCTGGGCTGTTATGTTGCAAACTACCTATTAGATATACCCACAGCAGGAATATACATGAGGAACAACGAAAGGTACAAATACAAGTTCACCCAGTAAGGGCTCAGAGAATTCGCAATTCAGACATGGGATGAAATGAATTAAATGAAAATTTCACACATGCGTTCAGTATCGTGTTTGTTCACCGTTTGCCTCTTGGATGGCAAGACATCGATGGCGCATGGACCTGATAAGTCTATGAATGCCACCCTGTGGTAATGAGTCCCACTCCTGCCTTAGAACATTACGTATATTGCCTAACCTTTGAAGATCATGAGGTCGTTAGAACATTACGTAAATCGCCTAAAGTCCGAAGATCGTGAAGTCGTACCCGACGGTCCAGTTGATCCCAAAGATGCTCGATTGGCGACAAATCTGGCGAAAGTGGGAGCCAGGGAAGAAGTTCGATGCTCTGCTGCTCAAGAAAGTCACGACAGATACGCGCCACGTGACATCGGGAATTGTCTTGCTGGAATATACTGCAATCCGAGGTTAGCGTTGAACAACGAGACAACAACAACGTTAAAAATATCGTCCCCATATCGCTGTCTATTCAGATTACCATCGACGAAGATCAACTGCGTTCGATGGTCCAATGAAATTCCGGTCCAAACCATTACACTACCCCCGCCAAAATGGTCGCATTCCCGCACGCAAGCATCAGAAATCCGCTCTCCTCGTCGGCGATACACTCTTGCCCTACCATCAGCGAGCCGTAGATAAAATGGTAATTCATCACTAAAAGGAACTGTGCTCCAACGCTGCTGACGTAGCCATTCCATTCTGACGGTACGATGGCGTTGGGTAAGGATTGATCCATGGTATGGACGCATACTTCAGATGCGGTGTTCAGCGAGTTTTTGCGGACAGTTTGTGCACTGATTATATTGTTAATTCTACCAGGAGTAATTGCTGTTGTCCTCGTCGCCGGAAGGAAGCGATCCCGCAAGTGAGATGTCCTGATGTGTCGGTCTTGTGCAGGGGTCGTAACTTTTGGTCGACCTGAACGCGGTCGGTCGGCAGTAGATCCAGTGGTAATATACCTTCCAATGAGACGGTAAATAGTACCCACAGTGACTCCGAACTCGGCTCTTCTGGAGATATCCTAGCCTCATGCATACCAATGGCACGTGACCTCTGATTTTCGGTTAACCATTTTTTAAAATGTCGGAAGACAAAAACTAGCGTGTTTCTCAATAACACAGGCTCTCTAGCACAAAATAACACAAAGAAAATCGTCGGTCACCCATTCAATTTGACATTTTCGGGTAGCACGTGCTATTTTGAAATCCGTAGGAAAATTGTATACGGTTGCGTGGACAACAACATGTCATTAAAGTCTTTGCACGACTTCTTGTCCACAAACATGCAACATTATAACTATTATATTTCATCCTTTATGCTATTTTTTCACAATTGTTTCTATTATATCTTTGGACTCAGTATAGTATGCTATGTTATCCATCGTGATATATGTGCATATGAAGCTCTGGGAATATAGTATGGGTATGTGATGGAATATTGATAGTGAAGGTAGGTTTTTCTTGAAAGTTTTTCCTTCGAAAAGGTTGACGTTGCTATTGACATCGTGACGCCATGATGCGTACGCGACTGGCGCTGCACCTTCAGTGCGGCAGTCGAGGAGAAGGTGAAGCAAGCCCCGTCCATCGAGTAAAGCCCATCCACGCTTGGCTCGTAGGCCAATAGCTCGGCAAAAACTCCATCTCAATTCATTGCTGCTGTATTTCGTGTCAGTATCTTCATCGCCATAGCCAGCCTAGCCCCAGCTTTAGTATACTGGAGGGCCGCCCTGGGCAGGGCGCCGTTGGTCATGGGAAGCTCTTCCACGTTTGGCTCGTTGGCCGGCCTCAATTCGTCGATAATTCCATTGCAGTTCATGTTGCGGCACTTCATGTCGATTATCTTCATCACCATAGCCTGCCTAGCCCTAGCTTTAATGTACTGGAGGGCCGCCTATCCGCGCAGGGACAATATGGCTGCCTAGCTGATGACTGCAGCGTTTCGAACATCTGCATCCGAGGTGCGGTATCAACTAAGCAGTCGGGTGAGCAATCTTTAATAACAACTTTGCGTCTTTAGTTTTAGCGAGCAACAGCCGAACTGCGGTGCGCTCATCTTATATTGCGATGCAGCTGTTTTCTCGTAGGCAGTCTTCAAACGAGATCATCCTTGCAGTGGAATAGCGCGACCAAGCATATTTGGTCCCTGATGTCATTCAGAACTGAATTGTCCTTCTAGGTTACTACCTAAACGCTTTGCTGCGCGTGGCGGCCGGAGAAGGGGAGCCCCGGGTGCTTATCTTTGTTCTTGATCAACGCTTTGCTAGGTGGACTCTCCTTGGAAGGCTCAGGGCTAGTCATGAAGCCTTTGGTCTGAGTCAGTAACGTAGACCTCGGATTGGCCTAGATCGTGGAGCACAGGATCATGATGTGGCAGAAGGCTACGCGGTAGGGGCCCTCTACAGGTTGAAAACTGTTTTTCCACACCCAGTCTGCTCGCAGATGATGACCGAGTGGTTGTCCTTAGGGACAAGTGTTGGATTAGAAGAGTAGCCGGTTGCCGGGTCTTCGAAGAGCATCAGGATGCCATTCATAGACCACACTGGCACGTTCAGGTTAATGCTCCACAAAGTGTTGCCCTTGTCTGTACTGATCTTGCAGTGACGCGAGATGCGGTTATATAAGATCGCAAGGCGGCCTGCGTACTGGTTGCGAATCATGCGAGCCAACTCCAGCTGAGTGACATATCATAGTCCAGACTAATATTCTCGACTCTGTAGCTGGCATAGGTATCACCCGTGGCCTGGACTATCCGGCTGTAGTCATTGAACGTGAGCTCGTGCTCGGGTCTGTCGTCAAGAAGGCACTGGTAGAACGGCATGTCGCTCTCCATCAGTTCGAATGTAGAACCGGTTGCTGTAAACATCTGCAATGACCGTGTCTTCTGCGACAGACGCATCCTTATTTCCTGCCCCGATGCGTAGTTTTGTGGTATTTCGATTGGCAGACTCATCAATTCCTTGATACTGCGCATTTCATCTCTCCTGCGCTCTCTTCGCCACCCGGTCTATGCGGAGCAGCATGTCTCTTGGGGCCATGTAGCGCCCAATCCATAATACGAAGTTGACCTTGGTGCAGCGTACAACACATCCCGATAGCGCTTGATTGCAGAAGGAAGGTCCACTGGGGGTGAGGCGGCGCCTTCCAGATTGACTAAGAACTCCTTCTGCGGGTCGAATGCTTTTCCTTTCCCGAGAATGCGTGTTCGCACAGCCCCAATGTCCTGATACCCTCGTTTAGCCGCTCGACAGCTCCGTGTAAACCCCTTCGACTTGTCAAGAATAAATGTGCTTCCGGACTTCTCCGCATTCGGGGTATCCCGATTCATAATGTCTACACGGAGGGCATAGTTTGTTATCTTGTTTTGTGAATAACATCCTGACCGGGTTGTAATTTCCAGCACCCATAGGGTGGCGATAGCTTTAGTTGTTCCAGTAGATGTACACATTAATACGGCAGTCGGTGTGTGGGCACCCCAAATTCTCCAGAGATACGCTTTTATGCTGATCGATCATATGGGTTGTTGAAAACGCCCCAAGCCCGGCCCTGGGGCAGTGGAGCCTGCAGCTTATCAAGGACCCCGCAGAGCCGGTAGTAGGAATGGAAGAGAAAAATAGAGACCTCGTCAAGGGGTCAGCCGCGCTCAGGTGGTGTTGCGGTGACACGTCGCTGTCCGTTGTCGCACACCCGACCGCGAATTGTACATGCTCTGCCAGTACTCCGTTGTGCTGCTGTTCCATGTCTGAAGCAGCTTGTCAGACTCCACGAGCGGTAGCCGGTACTTCTGAAACACATCGGGAAATTATGTTTGGGAGGCTCCCGATACACTGTGGCTTAATCCGGGCACATTTGTAGATGGCCGCAACGTCAATTGCGCGTCCACAAAAATGCTCTATCTGTACCCGGAGCAGATGAACATCACTAAAAATGTTATGGGAGGAGCCATATCAATGCTTCTGACAACGGTTGGGCTAGGATGCCACTCTTTCATCTTCATCGACATCGTCCGACTCGAGCATCCTGAATTTAAGCGCCTTCGGGACGGGGCGGGACGGGGTGGGACGGGACGAGGCGGTAAACGAGATGAGGGTTACCATCAGAGACAATACTGGAAATACTCTCAACAACCATGATCTTCCAATATCCCCGGTGCTGGAAATTCTCTAGAACTGTCAGCATGACAAACATAAGCTTCATGGGCCTGACACCTGTCACAAAGATATTACAACGGGGGTGCAGGAATATGCCAAAAAGACCTATGTGGACACCCGGGATAATCTGCGGCTGCTAAAGACCGGGGACACCGTGACCGGTAACCTCGACATGACTGACCACCACCTACCCACCTCTGTATAATGTCGGTGAAGTGGCATCCTAGAATCAAGTTGTTGGCCTTACGTTGAATTTCTTAGACTCCACCGTGAGGCTAGATGGCAACCTAGCTATGACTGGTAACCTAAAAATGGGAAAGCACCAAATAAAGGGTGTCGCTAATCCTGTCGTTCGATCCTCGGGGTCTGGCTACCAAACTCTATGTGGATGCCTCTGTAGTCGAGGAGAGCAAAACATCATTTTTCCTGAAACTCAAAAGCGGTAGCGCCACAAAAGATGGTTACCTTTCCGTGACTTCTTTATTCCCAATAGGTACACACGCTTTGGCCTTGAAATGGGCCGTTTGTTTGTACACTATGATACCAGACATACCTCTGGGGGCCACACACCCTGTACCATTTGACAAGCTCAAAGTACAGGAACATTTTCTTAGAATATGGTTTGCTCTGCAGGTCCCATGGAATGGCAATTTAAACCTCTACATATGGGTTTATGTTCTGAAGGAGGACACTAAAGTGGAGCATCCTGATCATGTTGTAGGAAGCAATGGTCAGTTAACAGACTGGGATATTCCTAACTGAACATGTTATCAGGTACCCCCATTCACAATGAAGCAGTCACCAGCTATTTCCATTGCTGTCCCAGCGGATAGCATATACCCTGGGTTGTGAATGATTGAAGGCACTAGTTACCAAGACGGCTATACCCACACAGGGTCAGTCATACAGGCCTCAAGAAATCCCGTAACTGAAGAAGCAGCTCGGGGATGATAAATTTCACTGTGGAGATTGAAGGTACTAGTTACAAGACGACTATACCCACACATGGCTAGTCATACTGGCCTCAAGAAATCTCGCAACTGACGAACTGAAGCAACTCGGGGATGATAAATTTCACTATGGAGATTGGAGGTTACAAGACGGCTATACCCACACAGGGCCAGTCATACAGGCCTCAAGAAATCCCACAACTGAAGAAGCAGCTCGGGGATGATAAATTTCACTGTGGAGATTGAATGAAGGCAATAGTTAACAAGACGGCTATACCCACACAGGGCCAGTTTTACAGGCCTCAAGAAATCTCTCAACTGAAGAACCAAGTACCGCCAGATGAGGAACGGGATTCGAGCTGGTGCACGCACACGAATGCTGCTGTTACACATCCGGTGCAGGACGAGGAGACAATAAACCCCTTCATCCAGCGGGGCAGACACTTCTTGGAAATGTATTAGTGAAAAAATATAGAATATACCCATAATAGCTTGGTGTACCAAATGTTCACCACGAGTGTTGAAGAGGTGTTAACCGCGAGCCTTTGGCGCGCGGTTAACACCACTTCACCACGTGTGGTGAACATTTGGTGCACCAAGCTACTTTGGGTATATTTTATCTATACCAGAATCGTTAGATTAATGAGTTTCAATATTAAATTAATTAATATTCAAACGTGCGAATGTTTTTGTTTACATGGGCTACGGTGGGCGGTACTACCGCTGGCAATTGTATCACCGGAACGAACTAGAAAAGAAAGCAGCAAATTACGGGGCCTTTTTCATTTTAATAACATAATAACATTCTCTTTCGAGTTTTTGATGCTTTATTGACATGAGACAACGTGCGTGTGTTAATGTTTGGTACCTTATGAGGTAAACTTATTTAAAAACGTAATAAATAATTGCGGGCTTCATTTTATTCTTCACGAGGCGATGAGTGATAAATTTAGACAAGTTTGCATTCAAGGTGAGGTCACCAAAGGTCAGCTTGGATGTAGTTCCACTGTAGGTGTAAATTTTTACTAATGACATCCCATTGCTGGCGTGTTCACCGCGGTTGGTGTGTAAAGCTAAAAATTATATCATAGTTTTTTTATATACAGTAGAATAGGTAATCATGGTACAAATATAATAGCCATCTTATTGTTTACACCACAACTGAAATTTTCTCCAGTGAATACCGTATTGTCAATGGATGTTATTTTTCAGTGCATGCCAGCTGATCATGTGATTTATCCCATGAATATCAGTTGGACATGTAACATCACGCGTTGATATTACGCTGTACATTCGATTTTCCATAGCCCATTTTAAACATTGTAATTTCTGTTTATGTTCTATAAATATAACAGAATATTTACCTGACTTGAGTGCGAGTTGTATTTATTAGACACTACATTGACTGTTTGCAGGAACTATTTCGTATCAGAACTACGTTGTTTTGTTTCTTTTTTAGGAATAGACCTTCACCGAATTAAGCTTAGACAAGGCGATGCCTTGTAGATAAGTCAATTTGATATCCTGTCCGGACATAAAATTATTCTGTTTTATGAAGAGATTCAATTCTTAATTTACTTAACACGTATCGTACTGGTACTCCAGATTGTTAATGCTGGATCCTCAATAGCGGAAACTGAGTACAACCGACCTCTATTTGCGAAAAAGTGTGTGACATAAGTCCAAATACCAACCAGACTAAATAATTCTGGAGAATCATAGGCTTTTTCAGACGAGATTCCATGTTTTTCGTGCCCCCAGAATATCTGACGTATTTTTTTTAACTGTATCACTAAAGTAAATTATTGATATCCTGAGAAAAGGTGGGTATAGAAGTCTCAAATGACTCAGTTTGACAAAAGAAAGTTTAGATTAAAATCACCATCATATTATTATTGAGAGAGTTAATATCAATATATCACATGAAACGTCGTTAATTTCTACGTAACAACTCATGTCTTATTTTCTGATTTTCAACAAGTGTCCAATCGGCGCATGCTCCCGTAGCAGCAGCACTGTATTCTTGTGCGTAGTTCACATGACGTCAATTACGACAACAGGTGCAAGTAAAGCGCATTCATGACGTCATGGTGTGGAGCGTCTGAGTCAACAAACTGATTTGATTATCAGTTGTTTTGGGGAGAATTTGGCGACAATGAATTAACTAAAAAGTGTAAAAAACATTCGAAAATTCATGTGATATACAGAATCGTTAACTCGTGATGTTTGGATACAAGACTTTTTGAAACTCGTTTGATGAATTCGATTCACAACTCGCCTAAAGGCTCGTTGTGAATCCAATTCATCAAACTCGTTTCAAAAAATCTTATATCCAAACATCACTCGTTTGAGATCCTCTATATTGGCGTCCGAGAAGTCTACGTCTGACAAAAAAAATTATGTTTGTTTGCCACATATCCATTGAGTGCTGTGGCTATTTGAAAACAGCCCATTATATTTCATATTTATCTAAACTTCTGATGCCTGGCAGAGGGTTAGTGAAGACTTACCAGAATAATTCATCACAAGAGTCTATTTTTTTAACCCTTTAATTACTATTTTTGACATGTTTTCAAAAACTTTCAACAAAATCATATCATGTTACCCCTCATTGGAACGAGCTCATCGAGCTCGTTCCAATGAGGGGTCACATGATATGGTTTAGGTGAAATATTTTTAAAAATGTATTTTTTTTCAACTGCTCAGTTTGCAAATTACGCGGCCGGATGCGGGCGATTCGTTAGGTAATGGGTTAATCTGTAATATGACAATACGCAAGGCGTAAGGAGGAACCCTAAAGTATCCAACATATTGAAATATTTCATTCCGCAACCATTACTACAAAAACATTTTATGCAATCGAATTCCTGCAATTGTTTAATTTCAGCCAAACATGAATACGTATCACAGTACTAAATATTTTCTCACAGGCGACCATTGTAACGTTCAGGTGAAAAACCATATGGTCGCATCATTTTAGATTTGGCATTCAAATATCTTGTGTCAAGTACAGCCCTTCAGACAACCTTTTTCTGATTCTTAAACGGGGGGCCATGCAACAAATAAGAGAGAAAAGAATGGGAAGTGCTGCTCACATGTACATATTTCTCAGGGAATTTCCAACCAAAACACACCAATAGTCAAATGAAGGTTCAGGTTCTAAAAGTCCTCAAATCACCCTCTTTATTCATTTGGTGCATTCAGCAGAAAAGCAAGATGTCTGTAGAATTCTTCAAATGTTTACTGAAACAATATATTTTTCCAAGACTGCTTAGTTTTGGGAATTATATAATTTCCGAGTGCAACTTTTCGAGGCAGGTAAATTTTAATTAACATATTTACAACAGTTATACCTATGAGCAAACCCAACCCTACCAAAGATACATTTACCCCTTTCATGTGATGAAAGACACATTTCTGCAATAGAATTCAACTTTTGGCTTCTGCCTTGTCAAAAGCATGGGAAATTTGTTCTTTTGAAGAGAACTAACTGTCCAATCTGTGTCAAATGGGCTTAAAAACTGGTATTGCCTTCGACAGAATTCCTACTCCGTTACCTAATGAGTAAGTTGGGAGGGATAAGATTTCACAGCTTTCTTCGAAAACTACCCAAAACCCAAAATAAAACTAAAATCTGCATCAGTACACAAAACCTTCTGACAAAATCTGTTTTAATTAACCATACAGCAAGAAAAATACTTCTGACTACTGGATTTTAAACAATATGTCAATTTTGTTTCAAAATTGGGTTTGTACAGGGCTTATAATTCCTCTAAATTTGGGAGAATCCGTTTGGATTGTTGCGAAAATCGTTGGCGAGAATCAGACCTGCTATGGACAAGGATCCTATGAGGCCAGCATGGTTGAACCCCTGTTGCATACTGATAATACATGTTAACCCTTTACCCAATACAGCTTTTTAATTTTTAAAACACCATCTACTGATTTTAAATGAAAAAAAGCCCCCCCACCCCCTCCAGGGGCCTTAATCGCTCTCCTGGCAAAGTGATTCAGAGAAGTATTTTGGGTCACATTCAGTCAGTCGTGGTTCATGAACACTACATAGGAATGATGTTATGAAATTATTCTTAACTCTAGTATCCATGTCAGATGATTACTAGCATAGGTCTTCCTGATTGCTTCCAATTGTGACAGCTGTAGACAAGTACTGCCAAACTTCCAAGGGTTGTTGTGTCACTGCAGCTTGAAAGGCAAATTTTATGGAAAAACTCTAAGGAATGGATTTGAACATTAATGAACAACTTCAAAACTAACCCACCCCTGCCCAAATATTAAGACAGGGACTCAAAATGAACAACCTCCAATCTGACACCCCCCTCCCCCCACCCCTGTGATACCAAATATGAAAGGATTTTCACTGCCAGAAACCAAATTGGAACAAATTTAGATCTGACCTCCCCAGAGATGTTGTACACCAAATATTAAAGCATTCTAACTGGTGGGTCTGAAGAAAAAGATTTTTAAAGAAATTTTCTCATGTTGCACTGAGTTAATTTGAGCTCCCATAACGAGCCCAAATATTAACCCACAGACTTGGCTTGAACAAACATGAATCTGACCCCCCTTAGAGAAGCTGTGTGTCAAATGTGAAAGGATTGTTACTAGTGGATCTGAAGAAATAGATTTTTAAAGAAATTTCCTCATACTGCACTAAGTTAAACTTTGGGCTTCAATAGATAGACCAAATATTAACCCAGAGACCCGATACAAACAAACTTCAATCTAATCCCCCCCCCCCCCCTCCCCCACACTAGAGATGTTGTATTCCAAATATGAAAGAATTCTGACTGGTGGATCTGAAGGAGGTTTTCAAAGAAATTTCCTCATATTGCACTGTTGATATTTGGGTGCCCATAGGGAGCCCAAATATTAACCCAGGGACACGATTTGAACAAACTTGAATCTGCCCCTGCCCCCCCCCCCCCCCCCATCCACTCCTCTCCCCTAGAGATGCTGTATACCAAGTATCATAAGATTCTTATATATGGTTCTGGAGAAGATTTCTTTAAATTTTGGAAAACAATTTATGGGTGGTATCAGAGAAAAGCCGCTTTTGGGGCCCCCTGTGGGTGTGGCAACTTTTTTTGAACAAACTGGAATTCATATATGATAAGGAACATGAATATCAAATTTGGTTCAATTCGGCCCAGTTGTTTATGAGGAGTGGTTGATAAGGTAAAGTTAACGCCGGACGGATGGACGGATGGTCGACAGACAGAAAGTCATCACTTAAGCGCCCCCTGACTTATAGTTAGGTGAGCTAAAAAATAAACAATATTCATCAAGCGTAATAATTATGGATGTTACTAGAACCGGCTGATGAGAGCCGGTTCCAATGACAGTCATATTTGTACAAATATTATTGCCAGTGTCACAACATTTCAGGTCATGTTAGTGTTGTATTGGTTAATTTGCTGCCTTTGTGTTAGGTAAAGAGTTAAACTGACTCAGTCCTTTTCACGTGAATCCTAGCAGCAGTGTTACGAGAAGCTACATTGTTTCTCACTGGTTTTGTTGCACAGATCTCTATGTGAATCGATTCTCAGATTCTTATAAGCCCTGGTATCAGAGAAAAGCCCCTTTTGAGGCCCCCTGTGGGTATCAATAGATAATGCCATTTTATTTCAACAAATGATGTCAAATATTCTTTTACCTAGTGATGGGGTAAAATATAGCCCTGGATGTGCCTCCACCCCCAGTATGCATTTTTCCATAAAAAAAAATATATTAATTTATAAATAAATTGATGTTGACACATTTTGAATTTCCCATTGTTTTTTTAAACACATTCTGGCTTCTGAAGACATTTCACATTGTGTTTGATATTTTCCAATCTTTGTGAAGAAAAAGCCTCAGTTTTCTCAGTTGAGGCACCTTGAGTTATAAAGCTGATTTTTTCCAAGAGAATGACCCGTACCTGCTACTGTGGTGTCTCATGACACTGTTAAAATTCCTAAAATCATCAAATATAGATTATGTAGTGCACTTTCACTACTTTGGTTTTAATCCCCACAGGCACACATTCTGTAATAAAGGAGTGAAATTGTAAAAAATATGTTCCCAAAGAGGACAAATCAGTTACAGTAGTCGCCGTGGACTGGTTGTAATGCATGCGTGGGCAGTGATGTCCACTCATGCGTTCACCAGGCAATAAAAATCATCATCCACAAAATTTTAATTAATGAAGCACCGCGTTGTACCTGGTGTTTCATTATTTAAATTTTTGATGATTATTCCTAAAGTTAGTGTTTGGCATCAAATATTACTGTATCCGTGGAAATATTGCTCATCCGTGGAAAGTGAGCAGTACACAGTAGCTGTACTGTATTTGTTTCCAGTATATAATACTCTTTGATGTTTAATATATTTGTGACGGGCTGGGTCCAAAGTACACAATACTCGTAGTACTCGAGTACCACTTTTTTGAGAAAGTACTCAATACTCGCCCTAGCCCTGATTTGTGTATGTGTGTGTGGGAGGTTGGAGGGTGAAAGATAGCTGCAAATTATTTAAAATATTGAGCCAGGCAAATAAAAAGCAAAGAAACATTTCATCTGAAGGACAGACAGACAGACAGACAGACATGCAGCAACACATTTTGGAAGCCCACATAAAAGTAGTGACTACCTTCAATGAAAAATAAAGAGAGAAAAGCCAGGGCAATGTTGTCAAACAGAAAACAAGAGGCCCCGGGGGGGGGGGGGGGGCTGAGGGCATTCATCTGACATGGTAGCCTAAATATCAACCCAGGGAATTTATTTAAACAAGTTGCATCTGCCCCTCATAAGAAAAGCTTATACAAAATATCCCAAGATTCTGACCGGTGGACCTCAAAAAAAAAAAAGATTTTTAAATAATATTCCTCATACTGAACTAAGTTATAATTCAGGCTCCACAGGGAGCGCAAATATGAACCTGGAGACTTGGCTTGAACAAACTTGAATCCCCCCCCCCCCCCCACACACACACACACCTTTTTAAAGAATATTCCTCTTATTGAACTAAGTTATAATTCGGGCTCCCACAGGGAGCGCAAATATGAACCTGGAGACTTGGCTTGAACAAACTTGAATCTCACTCCTCTAAGGATGCTGCATCCCAAATATCAAAATCTTCCAAAGATGTTATATGCGAAATATGAAAGCCTTTGGAGAAGTGGTATGAGAGATATTTTTCCCATTACTCCCAGTGTTAAAAAATGATGACTCAGCATTTATTCAAAGGCCTGCAAAACTACCCTAAGATAAAACTGATGGCAATTTTTTGGACCATTCCTTTCTGCTGTTCCTAAGGAAGCTTCACACAAAATAGAAATTCTCAGTGCCATGTAGTTTTGAAGATATGGGCATTTTAAATTTTTTCTATATTTAGATCCTGCGGTTCCCATAGGGCAACGGGAATATTTTTTTTGCATAAATTAGGAACTTATGACCCAATAAGCCCATCATATCAAATTTGTTTCAAATTACTCTCAATTTGAAAAATAGAAATTTTGATACAATTCGGACTCCCAAAGGAAGCCCAAATATGAACCCATGGACTTGTCTTTAACAAACTTATATCTCACCTCCCTAAAGATTTTGA
This sequence comes from Pictodentalium vernedei, assembly GCA_031216915.1. Taxonomy (NCBI): domain Eukaryota; kingdom Metazoa; phylum Mollusca; class Scaphopoda; order Dentaliida; family Dentaliidae; genus Pictodentalium; species Pictodentalium vernedei. The sequence goes on from CM062294.1 coordinate 42,388,182, forward strand.
ATATCAAATATCAAACCATTCTGACTGGTGGATGTGAAGAATATTTTTGAAGAATATTCCCACAGGAAGCCCAAATATGTACCCAGGGACTTGGCTTGAACAAACTTGAATCTCACCCCTAAGGATGCTGCAAATGGTACCAAATATCAAAACATTCCGACTGCTGGATCTGAAGAGAAGATTTTAAAAGAAAATTCCTTATTTTGAACTAAGTTGTAATTCAGGCTCCCACAGGGAGCCCAAATATGAACCCAGGGACTTGGCATAAACAAACTTGAATCCCCACCCCCTCCCCCCAAGGATGCTGCATACCAAATATCAAAACATTCCGATTGCTGGATCTGAAGAAATTTTTTAAAGAAAATTCCTCATTTTGAACTAAGTTATAATTCAGGCTCCCACGGTGAGCCAGGGTTTCGCAAATATATATTTTTTGCGGGACCCATTTCCAACATGTGTCTTAATCACATGAATTATGCTTATTTATCTTCAAATACATAAATTGTTAGATTGTTCTGCCACCACATCAAAGGTTATTGCAGTAATCATGCAGTAATCATGTTTATAGAAATTAATTAGAACTGATACGGTTAACTGATTAATCGACTAACCGATGATCAACGTCTTGATCAATAAAAAAAGTAATTGATCGGTTAACCATTACTTTTGAAGTACTGTATTATATGGGTTAACTAAGGAACAAACTTGCTCCAAAACAGGCAAACATTGTCACACTCGACACACTGGCTCACATCAGTTATATGAGACAGAGTAATGCATGCCAGTTATGTGCTGACATACATGTACTTGTTCACTTGCATGATCATTATACTGTATCAGTAGCTGGAAATGGTCATTCTCAACCCTGCACCAAATGCGGGTAGCAGATGATACTTCCACAAGAAATTCTTGAATTACTAAAGATTTTCAATGTTTGTCTCAAAAATATAGCTTATGACCCCCCTCCCCCATTGGAACAAGCTCAATGAGCTCATTCAATGAGGGATCACAAGCTGTGTTTTGAGACAAAAATTGAAAATATAACCAGAAGCTCAAGTGAGCCTAAAATGCTCACCTAGCTCAAATTGTCAAAACAGATGAGTGTATCAGCATGTGATCAGCAGCAAGGGCAATTTTTAGATTTGCTATGACACAACCAGAGGCAACTTTTTTGGCCATTCATTTCTGCCGGTCCTAGGGAAGCTTCCTATCAAACTCTGTCTCTGAAGTATTAAAAAACAACAACCGAAAAGAAATTTTTGTTTTGTTTTCAACTATTGTGTTCTCTCTAGCACCCCCCTCCTCCCCCCCCCCAAAAAAAAAAATTAAAAAAAAAACAAGCAAATCGATTTGAACAAACTTGAATTTGACACCCCAAGAGATGTTACACACCAAATATGAAAGGACTCTCACTGGTGGGTCTGAAAAAGAAGAATTTTCAAGAAATTTTCTCATAGTGCTCCAAGTTAAACTTTGGGCTTCAATAAAAAGCCCAAATATTAAGCCAGGGATCTGATTTGAACAACATTCAATCTAACCCTCCCAGAGGTGTTGAACACCAAATATCAAAAAAATCTGACTGCTGGATCTGAAGGAGATGATTTTAATCGATAATTCCCCATATTGCACTAAGTAAATATTTGTCTCCCTTGGGGAACCCAAATATTAACCCAGGAACTCGATTTGAACAAATTTGACCCTTACACCCTCCAGAGATGTCACATACTAAATATGAAAGGATTCTCACTAGTGGGTCTGAAAAAGAAGATTTTTAAGAAATTTTCTCATATTGCACTAAGTTAAAATTTGGGCTCCAATTAAGTGCCCAAATATTCATCCAGGGACCCCATTTGAAAAACTTGAATCCACCCCCCCCCCACCCCTTCAATCTAACCCTCCCAGACGTGTTGAACACCAAATATCAAAAAAAATCTGACTGCTGGATCTGAAGGAGATGATTTTAATCGATAATTTCCCATATTGCACTAAGTAAAGATTTGGGCTCCCTTGGGGAACCCAAATATTAACCCAGGAACTCGATTTGAACAAATTTGAACCTTACACCTCTAGAGATGTCACATACTAAATATGAAAGGATTCTCACTAGTGGGTCTGAAAAAAAAGATTTTTAAGAAATTTTCTCATATTGCACTAAGTTAAAATTTGGGCTCCAATTAAGTGCCCAAATATTCATCCAGGGATCCCATTTGAAAAACTTGAATCCACCCCCCCCCCCACCCCCCCCCCCCCCCCACCCCCCCCCCCCCCCCCCACTAGAGACATTTTTGTATATGGTCCTGGCCAGTTTTGTCCATTATGCTGAGTAAAGTTTTAATTATATAGATCATCAACAATAGGGCAAATATTCAGCTACCTACATGTATTAGGGCAGGTGATTAATAGGTTAACCAAGGCTGAGCCATGCGATTAATCAATCAAGAAAACCCTTTAATCATTTCAGCTCTAATTTAATCTAATTTTATTAAATTTTATCTGACGAAAAAATGCTTATATTTTTGCGGGAACAGTAAATGAATCTTCTTAACAAGAATATGTGAGAATGTCACAGGAACGAAACGATTGTTCTTGCAATTTGCGAACCCTGGTGAGTCCAAATATGGACTCGGCTTGAATAAACTTGAATCTCACCCCTTAAGGATGCTGCATATGGTACGAGATATCAAAACATTCCGACTGCTGGATTTGAAAAAGAAAATTTTTAAAGAAAATTCCTCATTTTGAAAACTCAAGTTATAATTCAGGCTCCCACAGTGAGCCCGAATATGAACCCAGGGATTTGGCGTAAACAAACTTGAATCTCACCCCACTAAGTATGCTGCATACCAAATATAAATACATTCCGACTGCTGGATCTGAAGAAGATTTTAAAAGAAACTTCCTCATTTTGAACTAAGTTATAATTTGGGCTCCCACAGTGAGCCAGGGTTTCGCAAATATATTTTTGCGGGAACCATTTATTTTTTGCGTGACCTATTTCCAACGTGTCTTAATTAAATGAATTATGCTAATTTATCTTCAAATACATAGATTGCAAGATTGTTCAACCACCACATCAAAGGCTTTTGCAGTAATCGTGTTTGTAAAAATTAATTAGAGCTGATACGGTTAACCGATTGACTAACCAATGATTAACATCTTGATCGATAAAAAAAAGTAATTGATTGGTTACCCGTTACTTTTGAAGTGCAGTATTATATGAGTTAACTCAGGAACAAACTGGCTCCAAAACAGGCAAACATTGTCACACTGGCTCACATCAATTATAAGAGACAGAGTAACGCATACCAGTTGCATGCTGACATACTTGCATGATCATTATACTGTATCAGTAGCTGGAAACGGTCATTCTCAACCCTTCACCAAATGCGGGTGGCAGACGATACTTGCACAAGAAATCAAGAAATTCTTGAATTACTCAAGATTGTCAATGTTCGTCTCAAAAACATAGCTTGTGATGCCCCCCCGCCCCATTGGAATGGAACAAGCTCAATGAGCTTTTTTGTCCATTATGCTGAGTAAAGATTTAATTATATAAATCATCAACGGTACGGTAGTTATTCAGCTACCTATTAGGGCAAGTGATTAATCAGTTAACCAAGGTTAATCCATGCGATTAATCAATCAAGAAAATCCTTTAATCGTTTCAGCTCTAAAATTAATCTAATTTTATTAAATTTCATCCGATGAATAAATGCTTATATTTTTGCTGGAACTGTAAATGGATCTTCTTAACAAGCATTTGAGAGAACGTCACAGGAACGAAGCGATCGTTCTCGCAATTTGCGAAACCCTGGTGAGCCCAAATATGGACTTGGCTTGAAAACACTTGAATCTCACCTGTCTAATGATGCTGCATACCAAATATCAAAAGATTCTGATTGGTGGGTCTGAAGAATAAGATTTTTACAGAAAATTCCTCATACTGCACTAGTTTCAATATTTGGACTCCCCAAGAGAGCCCAAATATGGACCCAGGGATTTGATTTCAATAAACATGTGAAAAAATCTTCCAAACATGGATATGTGAAATTTGAAAGCTTTTTGAGCAATGGATTGAGTGAAGAAGAGTCTTAAATGCTTTCCCCATTACCCACAGTGTTAAAAAATGCTGACTAAGCATTTTTTCAAAGTCCCGAAAAAGTACGCCATCATAGACCTGACAGCAAGTTGTTTGGACCATTCCATTCTGTTGGACCCAAGGGAGGTTCACATCAAATAAGAATTCTCAGTGCTGTGTTGTTTTGGAGATATGGGCGTTTTAAATTTTGTTATATATTTAGCTCCTGCGGTTCCCATGGGGTGACGGGAAAATATTTTGAGGCATAAATTAAGTACTAATGACCCAATAAGCTAACATATCAAATTTGGTTCTAATCAGCCTCTTGGTTTGAAAAATAGAAATTTTTTGTGGGGAGAAAATTTTTGCCCCTCCCATAACGAAGGCAAATATACAGTTAAAACAAGAAGTCCTGTCACGAATAGTGCGCTTATCTAGGCTTAATTGCGCGTTGGAATTGCGCGCAATTGCCATATCAAATGGCATCCAAAGCACGGCAGGTTCTCTTGGTTACTCATAGCAAACACATGGAATGTTTCTGCCAATGGACCTCCGGGTTACCCGGAGGTCCATTGGCTGAAACATTGCTTGTGAACAGGCCATATGTACAGAATTTGATAGGTTTACTTGGGCCATAACGCGTACATTAACGCGCATATCAACGTTCTATTTGTGCGCTTTTCATGACAGGACTTCTAGTTGTAACTGTAGCCCCATAAGCTTCTCTTGGAGAAATCTGAGTCTTCGCCTCAAAAGGAAGCTGCACACCAAATATCAAGCCTCCGCTACTCCTGGTTCATGAGAAGATTTTTTAAGATATAGGCATAATTTTTGGGCGTGACCCTACTGAGGGGCAGGGCAACTTGATTTGTACAAAATCAAAATGCGATGTCATAACAAACAATCATCTCAAATTTCACCTAAATCGAAATCGGTTCAGCAGTTTGAAGTAGAAGACGCAAACATCATGTTCACAGACAACTGACGGTGAGTGAGTCAGGTGAGCTAAAAACTCAGTGGACCATGAGTGATGCAGTTGGGTGAGAGACTTGGTTCAAAGGGAAAAGAAACTTGTACATGTAGCTGCTGGCTGTCGAAAGTGTTGTTAAAACCGAAAAAACAAATAAACAAGAGGCCCTACGGGGCCTGAAGCATTCACCTTTAACAGAACACGATATAAACAAGAATGAATCTACATAAGGAATCCATCTCCATAGGATACACTGTCACTCCTTGAGCCCCTCAGAAGTGACAAAAACAGTCCAAGCATCATGCCTTTTCTTCAGTTGATCATAATGTAAAATGTGGAACTCCCCTCTGAAGCCCCTTGATACAACCTATGTAGATTACTCTTAGCTACATACCTCTAGAGGGTACTGAGTAAAAAATTTCTAATTCTTCAGCTACATGGCCAATTCCATCTCCCATGGAGAGCCCAAATATTAATCCAGGCACTCGATTTGAACAAAGTTGAATCTGATCTCCTTAGAGATGTTGTAAACCAAATATGAAAGCATTCTGGCTGGTGGATCTGAAGAAGAAACATTTTAAAGAAATTTCCTTATATTGCACTAAGTTAAAATTTGGGCTACCATAGCGAGCCCAAATTTTAACCTACAGACCCGATTTGAACAAACTTGAATCTCACCCCCCTAAAGATGTTGTATACAAATATGAAAGCATTCTGACTGTTGGATCTGAAGAAGAAACTTTTTAACGAAATTTCCTCATATTGCACAAAGTAAAAATTTGAGCTACAGTTAAAACTAGAAGTCCTGTCATGAAATGCGCACAAATAGCACGTCGATTTGAGCGTTAATCTACGCGTTATGACCATAGTAAGGCTACCAAATTCTGTACATCTGACCTGTGCACAAGCAATGATTCAGCCAATGGACCTTGCGGGAACAGTAAATGAATCTTCTTAACAAGCATTTGTGAGAATGTCACAGGAACGAAACGATTGTTCTTGCAATTTGCGAAACCCTGGTGAGCCCAAATATGCACTCAGCTTGAATAAACTTGAATCTCACCCCCTAAGGATGCTGCATATGGTACGAGATATCAAAACATTCCGACTGCTGGAATTGAAAAAGAAAATTTTTAAAGAAAATTCCTTATTTTGAAAACTCAATTTATAATTCAGGCTACCACAGTAAGCCCGAATATGAACCCACGGATCTGGCGTAAACAAACTTGAATCTCACCCCACTAAGTATGCTGCATACCAAATATAAATACATTCCGACTGCTGGATCTGAAGAAGATTTTAAAAGAAACTTCCTCAATTTGAACTAAGTTATAATTTGGGATCCCACAGTGAGCCAGGGTTTCGCAAATATATTTTTTGCGGGAACCATTTATTTTTTGCGTGACCTATTTCCAACGTGTCTTAATCAAATGCATTACGCTAATTTATCTTCAAATACAAAGATTGCAAGATTGTTTAACCACCACATCAAAGGCTTTTGCAGTAATCGTGTTTGTAGAAATTAATTAGAGCTGATACGGTTAACCGATTGACTAACCAATGATTAACATCTTGATCGATAAAAAAAGTAATTGATTGGTTACCCGTTACTTCTGAAGTACAGTATTAATATTATATGGGTTAACTCAGGAACAAACTTTCTCCAAAACAGGCAAACATTGTCGCACTGGCTCACATCAATTATAGGAGACAGAGTAACGCATACCAGTTGCATGCTGACATACTTGTCCACTTGCATGATCATTATACTGTTTCAGTAGCTGGATATGGTCATTCTCAACCCTTCACCAAATGCGGGTAGCAGACGATACTTGCACAAGAAATCAAGAAATTCTTGAATTACTCAAGATTTTCAATGTTCGTCTCAAAAACATAGCTTATGCGCCGCCCCCCCCCCCCCTCATTGGAACAAGCTCAATGAGCTTGTTCCAAAGAGGGCTCATAAGCTATGTTTTGAGACAAAAATTTAAAATATAATAAAATTTGAATGGACATTTTTGTATATGGCGCTGGCCGGTTTTGTCCATTATGCTGAGTAAAGTTTTAATTATATAAATCATCATCGATACGGCAGTTATTCAGCAACCTATTAGGGCAAGTGATTAATCAGTTAACCAAGGTTAATCCATGCGATTGATCAATCAAGAAAATCCTTTAACCGTTTCAGCTCTAAAATTAATCTAATTTTATTAAAGTTTATCTGATGAATAAATGCTTATATTTTTGGGAGAACTGTAAATGGATCTTCTTAACAAGCATTTGAGAGAACGTCACAGGAACGAAGCGATCGTTCTAGCAATTTGCAAAACCCCAGTGAACCCAGATATGGACTTGGCTTGAAAAAACTTGAATCTCACCTGTCTAATGATGCTGCATACCAAATATCAAAAGATTCTGATTGGTGGGTCTGAAGAAGAAGATTTTTACAGAAAATTCCTCATACTGCACTAGTTTCAACATTTGGACTCCCCAAGAGAGCCCAAATATGGACCCAGGGATTTGATTTCAATAAACATGTGAAAAAATCTTCCAAACATGGATATGTGAAATTTGAAAGCTTTTTGAGCAATGGATTGGGTGAAGAAGAGTCTTAAATGCTTTCCCCATTACCCACAGTGTTAAAAAAATGCTGACTAAGCATTTTTTCAAAGTCCCGAAAAAGTACGCCATGATAGACTCGACAGCAACTTGTTTGGACCATTCCATTCTGTTGGTCCCAAGGGAGCTTTATATCAAATAAGCATTCTCAGTGCTGTGTTGATTTGGAGATATGGACGTTTTAAATTTTGTTATATTTTTAGCTCCTGCGGTTCCCATGGGGTGACGGGAAAATATTTTGGGGCATAAATTAAGTACTAATGAGCCAATAAGCTCACATATTAAATTTGGTTCTAATCAGCCTCTTGGTTTGAAAAATAGAAATTTTTTGTGGGGAGAAAAGTTTTGCCCCTCCCAGAATGAAGGCAAATATACATGTAGCCCCATAAGCTTCTCTTGGAGAAATCTGAGTCTTCACCTCGAAAGGAAGCTGCACACCAAATATCAAGCCCCCGCTACTCCTGGTTCATGAGAAGATTTTTTAAGATATAGGCATAATTTTTGGGCGTGACCCTACTGAGGGGCAGGGCAACTTGATTTGTACAAAATCAAAATGCGATGTCATAACAAACAATCATCTCAAATTTCACCTAAATCGGTTCAGCAGTTTTGGAGTAGAAGACGCAAACACCATGTTCACAGACAACTGACGGTGAGTGAGTCAGGTGAGCTAAACACTCAGTGGACCATGAGTGATGCAGTTGGGTGAGAGACTTGGTTCAAAGAGAGAAGAAACTTGTACATGTAGCTGCTGGCTGTCGAAAGTGTTGTTAAAACTGAATAAATAAATAAACAAGAGGCCCACGGGGCCTGAAGCGTTCACCTTTAACAGAACACGATATAAACAAGAATGAATCTGCATTAAGGAATCCATCTCCATAGGATACACTGTCAATCCTTGAGCCCCTCAGAAGTGACAAAAACAGTCCAAGCATCATGCCTTTTCTTCAGTTGATCATAATGTAAAATGTGGAGCTCCCCTCTGAAGCCCCTTGATACAACCTATGTAGATTACTCTTAGTTACATACCTCTAGAGGGTACTGAGTAAAAAATTTCTAATTCTTCAGCTACATGGCCAATTCCATCTCCCATAGGGAGCCCAAATATTAACCCAGGCACTCGATTTGAACAAAGTTGAATCTGATCTCCTTAGAGATGTTGTAAACCAAATATGAAAGCATTCTGACTGGTGGATCTGAAGAAGAAACTTTTTAAAGAAATTTCCTTATATTGCACTAAGTTAAAATTTGGGCTACCATAGTGAGCTCAAATTTTAACCTACAGAATCGATTTGAACAAACTTGAATCTCACCCCCCTAAAGATGTTGTATACCAAATATGAAAGCATTCTGACTGGTGGATCTGAAGAAGAAACTTTTTAAAGAAATTTCCTCATATTGCACAAAGTAAAAATTTAAGCTACAGTTAAAACTAGAAGTCCTGTCATGAAATGCGCACACATAGCATGTCAATTTGCGCGTTAATCTACGCGTTATGACCATAGTAAGGCTACCAAATTCTGTACATATGACCTGTGCACAAGCAATGTTTCAGACAATGGACCTCCGGATGCCCGGAGGTCCATAGGCAGAAACATTGCTTGTGTTTGCTATGAGGAACCATGTGAATAGCACGTCGATTTGCGCGTTAATCTACGCATTATGACCATAGTAAGGCTACCCAATTCTGTACATGTGACCTGTGCACAAGCAATGTTTCAGCCAATGGACCTCCGGGTGCCCGGAGGTCCATTGGCAGAAACATTGCTTGTGTTTGCTATGAGTAACCATGAGAACCCACCAGGCTATGTATACCATTAGATATGGCAATTGCGCGCAATTCCAACGCGCTATTAAGCCTAGATAAGCGCACATTTCGTGACAGGACTTCTAGATTTAACTGTACAATAGCGAGCCCATATTTTAACCAACAAACCTGATTTGAACAAACTTGAATCTCCCCCCCCCCCCCCCTAAAAAAAGATGTTGTATTCTGACTGGTGAATCTGAATAACATTTTTAAAGAAACTTCCTCATATTGCCCTAAGTTAAAATTTGGGCTAACAAAGGAAGCCCAAACATTAACCTAGGGACTTGGTTTGAACAATCTTGAATCTAACCCCCATAATAAAAAAGTATACCAAACATTAAAAGAAGAAGATTTTTAAAGAAAATTCCCCATATTGCCCTAAGCTAAAAAAATGGGCCCCTGCATTGAGTCCAAATATGAACCAATGGGCTTCATTTTATCAAACTTGTATCTGACCCCTCTATGGATGCTGGATACCAAATATCAAAACATTCAGCACATTGGTTCTTGAGAAAAGATTTCCTAAAATGTTTGCAAATATGCTGAGTCAGCATTATTTTGATGCCCTCCGCAGAACTCCCCTAACAAAAACAGATGGCATTTTTTTAACCATTCAATTCTAATGGTCCCAAGGATGCTTCATACTATATAACAGTTCTCTGTTCCAAGTGGTTTGGGAAACATGGGCACTGGAAAATATTTCTATTTTTAGCTCCTGGGGTTCCCATGGGGATGCAGGTTTTTTTTTTTTTGGGGGGGGGGGGGGGGTTGCATGAGTCAAGTACTTATGACCCAATAATACCACCTACTGAATTTCATTCAAATCAGACCATCGGTTCAGAAAATAGAAATTTTGGTTGGTACCAAAAATCTAACCCCTCCCATTACAAAGCCAAATATTGCTTCACGAACTACGTTTGAACAAACTTGATTCTACACCTCAAAAGGAAGCTCCATAACAAATATCAAGTCACTGTACCTACTGGTATGGGGCTGGGTATGTTGAGTTAAACAAAAATGCAATACCCCTTTGGGACCATAACTCACACAAACTTTCACTTGAATTGGCCCAGTGGTTTTGGACGAGAAGACCAAAACATTGTGTTGATGGACTACAGACATATGGACAATGGACGGAGTGTGATTAGATAAGCCCAGCTTGACTTTGTCATGGTGAGTTAAAAAAAAAAATTAAATGGTACATGACCGATATTTTACCCATGTTATTAAAATTGATAAATTTGTCTCTGGAGTGCAACAAGGCTTATGCTGTAGCATTGCAAAGCCTTCTTGCACTCAAGGGATGGAATACACCACCACCCATGCTAGTCTCTAGATTATGAGGCCTAAAACAAACCAAGAATATGAACTTTTAATGGAAAAGAAATAATTACAAAAATAAAAAATCACCCGCCTGCATACAATTTTACACAAAATGGCCTGAGAAACAGATCTACTTTGTGGAGCCTTGTACATGAAGATTATTACAATGAATACATTGTCTTACACAAAGGAATACCACACAACAATCCAGTGTAGACGGTTTTCAAGAAGTCCTCCCTGGTGGAAGGGCAATTTTAACAAACATACAGGCGCAAATAAGCTTCATACACAGTGTAAAAATTCCACAAAAATAATAAAAATTCATGTATGTTTAATAGGAATTAGGAGTATTGTAATTAAAAGTCAATTGTGTGGTTGTTCATAAACTTACCAATATATATTACTTTGTTATCAGGTGTTAAAAAATGTAAATATTTGTAAACACACCCACCCATTTAGATTAGTTCCTGCTCATAGCAGTGGCGCAGACATACAATACAGTTGACGTGGACTGGTCGTAATCCATGCATGGGCAGTGATGGCCCTGCATGCTTTTTCCAGGTAATAGAAAATTATCATCAATAAAATTTTAATTAATGAAGCACCGGATTCTACCCTGTGCTTCATTAATTAAATTTTTGATTATTGCTGTAAACAGTGTTTGAAATCTAATGTCATTGCATCCGCGGAAATATTGCCCACCCGTGGAAAGTGACCAGTCCACAGCGGCCGCACTGTAGGCTTGGAGGTTGGAGAGGGGCCACATGCCCTCCACAATTACATTCATGCCCCCACCCCCTCCCCTATTAACCCATATAATGAACATCCGACAAGACATTTTAATATCTAGATATTTATGCTTGTTCGCAAATTATATATTATGGACACAAATGGACACAGAGTCAAGGTAATTGTGTTTTTCTGTCTTGAATTTCAATTTTTTTTTTTTTTTTTGGGGGGGGGGGCACCCGACCCCCCTCCACTGATGACAGGGGCACACTCCCTCTTGTCCTCACCCCTATCTCACTGCTATGTGGCTCAGGTGACGCTGTGCATCATATTCTTCATGCCCCTTATCCCACCCCACTGGATATTACTCTTGCCCCTAACTTTGATATCCTGGCTAAGCACTTGTATCATGGTAAACTAACATCAAATTGTGTGCTTATGTCCAGTAGCTAACATTGGAATAGTATAATGTGCTTTGTCAGAAACTTGATCAAGTATTGATGACAAACGACAATTTTCATTACCAGTACCTGGTACCAGTAATAAAATAAGATATGCAAATATCACCCTGCGTTTTTTCAGCTATCAACTAACATAAAATTGTGTGCTTCATGAAAATTATTTTGTTACAACCTGTTAAAAATTACTGTTCTTGTTTTGCTATTTTAGAAAAATAAATCACTCCTTTTCTGGCAGGCATACCAAATACAAGGCAAACCGAGGGATATCAAGGTGAATGAAGACAGGAGTGAAACGGGTATGGGGTGGTGTGTTCTTTTTATTTATTGGTGTTTAAGGTCACATATTTCTGCACAACAGCTAATCATGACCACAACAGTTTTATGGGTGGAGGAAGCCAGAGTACCCAGAGAGAACCACTGAGCAATGGCAAGCAACTGTCAGCTATCTAACATAACATACTACACAAGGAGGGTTAGCCTTGTTTGAAGACAGGTGCACCAAGAACATGCAGTATGCCTTGGTACACAGCATACCGTGCCCCCACATGGGCAATGGGGGGGGGGGGGGGGGTTGTGATCTTGCCCAAGGACACAAAGCTGTTGCTGCAGGTGGGATTCGAACCGAGGACCCATCGGCTTGCAGCCTGCACCACTACCTACTGATCCACTACACCCTGGTGGTGTATTCTGATTATGTAAATAGATTTAAACAGTGTGTGCATGGTTTTAATGCCATATTTGAGAATTATGGGTGCTGAATAGAGTGCCCTGAAAAATCTTCCCTTTGGTATTTAGTAGGTAGCTTGGTAATGGCATTTAAAGCGACTCCACCTCAGTAAGTAACAGTGAATTGTTAACAACATAGTAACTTCATAATTAGTTTTCTTTGTGGCTGTCGGCAATTTTTTAAAGAAAATTGGACCGATATCACGACACGGGAAACAGTATTTTTTGGAAGTGGTAATTTTTCAGTCGATTCAATAAAATGGCGGCAATTGTACAAAAACAGGACTGGTCACATGAAGAAGGTGAAACTTATTTTCAAGCAAACTTTTCAGTTAGGCCAAAAAGTTTGGCCAGCCTAAGGCCCAGATAAAATCTGATGGGAGGTTTATTTTTATCAAGTATTACAGTGATCTGTTTTCAAGATACCCAATTACCACTTAAGTGTTTCGTCCACACACAGACATAGCCCATTAATAACCAAGCTACCTATTATATACCAAGGGGTAGTTTTCGGGAACAACTCGGTCTACATGTATACATCTTGCATTTACTCGAATAAATCAAGTAATATCATGTATATTGTTTCGAAGGAATCAATTAAATATCTGCAATTAGATTTAAACCTTTTTAAACAGCCCCGACTTATTTTTTTTCTTTTCACCTCGGTATCTCTCGGTATACATTGGTGTTTAGTAGGACCCTTTTCTGGGGGATTGGTTTGGTTTGGATCAAATTGCCATAGGATGATTTGGTTTAAATTAGCAGCTGTTTGGGTCAAATTGCTGAAGGTCAGTTTGGATGCAATTCTCACTGATGACAGTATATTATTGAACACATGGAACGTGGATTTATTTATTTATTGGGGTTTAACAGCACTTTTGACAGTTAGGGTCACCTCGTGTCGTACAGTTTTATGGGTGGAGGAAGTTGGAGTCACAGGAGAGAACCACCGAACAAATGCCAGGGTTCCAACATACTGACTCCACATGAGCAGGGTTAGCAATGGTTGAGGGGCGCAGTGGCGTCGCGGTAACTGATTCTCGTCAGATCACTGATCGTGCGCGGTTAGTGGTTGGATGGGTGACCATTTCAGCGACTGATTCGCGCTCCCGCGTTGTGTCCTTGGGCAAGGCACTTGACCCTGATTGCCTACATGGGGACAAGGTGACGCTGTGTACTGAAGCGACTGCACATCGATGGAGCACATGTCTTCAACCAATCTAACCCTGCCTGTGCCGCGGTGCAGAGTTCAGATGTTGGAGAGCTGAAAGCTGCTCGTCGTTGCTCAGTGGTTCTCTCCGGGTACTCCGACATCCTCCACCCATGAAACTGTCACGGTCATGATTAGCCGTTGTGCATAAGTATGTGACCTTAAACACCAATAAATAATGAATAATAATAATAGCAATGGTTGAAGACAAGTGCACCATAAACGTACAACACACCTTAGCACACAATGCCACTGTGCCCGCACATGGGCAATGGGGGTGCAGTATCTTGCCCAAATCGGTCAATGCAAATACGGTAAAATTTTTCAATTTTGTAAAAATTATGAAAATTTTAATGGAAATTGTTTACTTCGGTAAATTCTTTGGGGGAAAAAATACTAAGTACTAAAGGAAACAATTACATTGCATTACCAAAATAAAATTTAAATTTAGGGACGAAACCACCCACCACCGTCTGTGGGGTGAAACGACTAGAGGGGCGAATGGGAATTGGGGCAAAATGACCCGGGAGCAACTTATCAGCAAGGTATCACCTATTTTCAATCAATCTTTTCATTACTATTTATTACACCTTAAAATTAGGATAATTCAAAAACTGTGTTTTGTTTTGATTCTTCTTGAACTTCAGTAGGTATGTGTCCATACATATCTTTATGAAATCGCACCAATATAATCAACAAGATTGCCGGTTATATCTGCGTTTTTTTGATGAAGGTACTTCATGTAATCGCTGAATAGTCCAAGTTACAACGAAATCAGGAGAGTTTGATCTGAAATAACAAGATTATTTGCTGACCGTATTGAAAAACCTCTAAAAGGACAGAATACGAGTGATGTGTAGACATGTAAATATCACGCAAAGCCGAGATGCCAGTTGGGTTGCAACAGAAAACGAACGCATTTGACATGTTGTTAGATTGTTGATATTGGCCCAAAGATTCCTTGAGGGGGATAAGCCGATTGTATCGGCAATTGTGAACCGGAAGTCATGTGATTTTTTCACTGAAATTTACTGTCCAATTCAAAATATTGCTTGAGGGTATTAAAGAATTCTGTTCTGGAACACATTTATCTGATTGAGTATGTGCAGCCCCTTGCGGGCCTACGGCCCACTGGGATTCCAATAATGCCACAAGTGGGAAGGCGGTTTGCAGGTATTTTCTTTGTTTTACTGCTGGGCCATGACTCATTTGAAAGCCTTTCCCATACACAACCTTTAACCCAAATTTCACTGAAATCTGGGAAGTAATTCTGAAGTAATAATGCAAACAGACATCAGAGTGCAGATGGAGAGATATACGGACGGACATATGGATAGACTTCAAATGCCAGTGATTGAACCAGAGGTGCTGACATACCAGTGTCAAGGATCAAGCTCTGTCAGATGAAAGACAGAATCTCTCACCCAATGGACCCTGCAACAAATCTCAGGGCAAAAACGTTTTTTGTGTAAAATCTTTGAAGTGTTCACAAACCCATTTTAGAACTCAAAACACCAGAGTAACTCTACTGGGTCATGTAATATTAAGAACAGCATGCTAAGCATGGCATATGCACCCCACTTACCCCCTCTGAAAATGATAAGATGGACATATTTTCAACACCAGGCAAACACACAGGGGGTTTATCATGTTTGTTTTGCAGTGGAGGGAAACCCGTCACAGCAAAAATTGTGAGGTCATCGTAGTGTTTGTGTCAATCAGATCATCTACATGCGAGATGTAAAATTATTGTCTTTGTTTTGCAGCAACATTAATCCCCTACCCCCTCCCAACACAGAAGTAACTGTAAAGACCAGAAACAATGATTGGACTATCAAAGAGAAGAAAGACATAATACCACATGTGGGGAGGTGATTGAAATGAATTGTTTTGAGTTACAGCAGGGACGTGACTCATTTGAAAGCCTTTCCCATAAACAATTTTCATTCCAAATTTTATTGAAATCTGATAACCCAAACCTAAAATATGAGGCAGACAGACAAAAAATTGGTATTTTGCGAGACAAACAGTACATTTTCAAAGTTAAAAAGTGGGATAAGTCAGAAAAGTGAAAATTATTAAATATGATTAAGATCCGATAATCCAAACCCGATATACGAGGCGAACAGACACAAAAATAGGCTATTTTTGTATATTCAAAGGGCCATAATGCACAGAAAAAAATATTTTCAACAGCAAAACAGCTGTTACTCCTAAAAGATCTTACATGTATAATAGTGAACATGTGTATGAAATTTCAAGTTATAATGTGGGCCGACATCTGAATGAGGATGGACAGATGTATGCATAGATGCATGGACAGACACACCGACTCACGGATAGGTGCAATCCAGTATACCCCACTTTTTGAAACAAATGTACAGGTAAAGTATTGTAAATGTGGGTGACAGTTAAATGTTAAACTAGAAAAGATATCTCCATTGGGTTAATGTTACAATGGGGATCCTTGTATGGTGCATCTTAAGCCAAATCTTAGCAATTGTCTTGGCCTGTTTGATTCAAACCCTTCTACGGTTGATTGAAGATTCCTACTAATTAGTAAATATTTAATATAGTTATTTGAATTTTTTATCTTTAGCTCATACATGTACTAAGGGTTCCTACGGGTGAGGAGGTTGTATTTTTCTCATTAGAAACAGAAAACTGGGTTGTGCTAATAATATTTACCTTCCGCAAACAACACTAAATATTAAAACAGCCGAGCCCAAAAGCACTTGTTACCATCCTATGATGATAGCAAACGTAGTCCTTGAAGTTCTGTACAAACAACGGATTGCATCTAATTTCTGTATAAAATAGCTGGCAGCCATCTTGAATTTCAGACTGCACCCTAAAAGACTTGTTTTCATCCCAAGGTGATAACAAAAGTGACCAAGAAGTTTCGTGAAGATCGGTTCATAAATACAGCCTCTAGCCCGAGCCGTTGACATGTGCACTAACTGTGTACAGGTA
The DNA here is from genome assembly GCA_031216915.1 of Pictodentalium vernedei. Lineage (NCBI taxonomy): Eukaryota > Metazoa > Mollusca > Scaphopoda > Dentaliida > Dentaliidae > Pictodentalium > Pictodentalium vernedei. The sequence continues at coordinate 42,405,081 of CM062294.1, forward strand.
GTGCTGAATAAATCAAAGTTCATCTAATTTGCATAATTTCTGCACGAGAAAAAAACCTGTATTATATGTGATGTATTCCATGTTACTAAACATTCAAATAAAAATTTATTCAAATCAGAACTTTCACACAGAAGTTCCGTACAAAAGACTGAATGCACTAATTTCAGTTCAAAATGGCTGCTGGTGGCCATCTTGAATTTTGGGCCGTACCCCAAAAAAACTGGTTCACATCCCACGGTGATAACAAAGGTACCAAAGAAATTTCGTAAAGATCGGTTCATAAATACGGCCTCGAGCCCTAGTCGTATTGAACTGTTGATGCCTGACAGACGTCCAGACAGATGACGGGCCATGGCATAACCTCAAATTTGATTATGTCAAAGTTGAGCTACAAATGGGATGTATCCAGAGTATCACAGGACAAAAAACTATTTGTAAAGGACTCCAAGTTTCAAGGATAATCAGACAGCGTTGGCATTCACCACCATGCAGCCTTAAGGCTGCATTTTGAATTTCTGTGTTTGTTGTTCTTATGAAATATTACTTTATTATTATCATTTACGGTACAAATATGCTACCGATAGCACACTTTCAGGAACTGCTGATGTATGATGTCGACTTTGTGTCAGAGCGTGAGATGCACACATACTTCTGTACACATCCTTCATTTTGCTATATAATTTGTGTAAATTTATTTGGAATTTATAGAATTTCAGACATACAAATTTCATAGTATTGTTTTTGCCTTAGTTATGGAGCTTAATAAGTAATGGACAATTTAGTTTGAAAAAAAGGGGTTCATGAAGATTCAGCCACAGGAAGATTCAACCCTCATACTTTTTCCGAGAATATTCGGTCTCAGTCGTGGTCGAATCTTATCACCTCAGAGGTCAAATCTTCACAGAAAATGTTTTTCTTTAAATGTTCTATGCATTTTTTCTATAGTTTTCTTTAAGGATTTATGATTACTAATCATGACAAAATTGTGCAATATCAAACAAACCTAAATGAAACTAGCACAAAACAAACCTTCCCAAAACAAGCTGAGAGGTTTTCAGTTTGAATCCCACCTGTGGCAACTATATTAAGAAATACTGTCGATGATGCACTTGTCTTCAACCAATGCTAACCCTGCATGCTTGTTTGGAGTTACTTAACAGTTGCTTGCCATTGCTTGGTGGTTCTCTCCAGGTACTCTGGGTTCCTCCCCAAGTAAAACTGTCCAACATGAGGTGGCCCTGGCTGTAAAAAGTGTTGTTAAACCCCAGTAAATAAAGAAATCAAATTTGCTGAATCCAAGACTATTGAATGACGGTTTTGATTGGGGTGGGGGAGGGGATGAGTTTGGTTATACTGTGGAGCCCACTAAGTTGGATATCTCTTAATTGTATATCCTTGTTAATTGAATATAGTTTCCCAACACAAAACCATTTACCATGCCTCAAGTACAAATTTGACCTGTTAATTGAATATAGGTTATACACTAATCTCCTGTTAATTGAATAAGAAATCTTGTAACATGTCGAGAAATTACCCTGACTCTTCTCAGTTTTCCTTTGGTTATATACCAATATGGCTTCAGTACGTCCAATACAAGCATTTAATCTGTTACATGTATATCTTGTTTGACAGAGATCATGAAGCTCTGTCAAACAAAATATAATAGAATAAATGCTAAGTTTATCTCTGGAATACAGGAAAGTGACACAATCCCTGTTAATTGAATACTCCTGTTAATTGAATAATTTTCATTGGCAAAGTGGCTCTTCAATTAACAGGGTTCCACTGTACAGCAAAAACAAATATCACAAACTAATAATGAAACTATGAACTTGAGAAATGTTTGATTGGTCATTCTACAACATGTTTTAGCTGGTACAATACAGTTTTGAAAGTTAAAGGGCTCAGTAGTAAGAGATGCAGTCTGCAAGCCAAAAGGTCCTCGATCAAATCCCACCTGCGGCAGCCACTTTGTTTCCTTGGGCAATACACTTCATTCCCATTGCCCACGTGGTGGCATTATGTACCAAGGCATACTGCATGTCAATCGTATACTTGTCTTCAACCAATGCTAACCCAGCTTGTGAGCTGTTTCTATGTTTGTTGTTTGTCATTGCTCAGTGGTTGTCTCTGGCTTTTCCCACCTGTAAAATTATCCAACATGAAGTGACCTCGGCTGTCGAAGTGTCATTAAACCCTAATAAATAAATCAATAAGAATCATGCACCTCTATTCTGGAGGACGGTTTGGGGCAAATTGTCAGAGGATGGTTTGGTTTAGATCAGTATCCAGTTTGGGTCAAATTTTAGGCCGAAGTGACTAGGGCCAAAATGATTTTAGGCCAAAATGACTTGGGGTCGAAGTGACTGGAACCATTCTCACAGATGAGAGACGTTAATTATTACAGAACACATCGAATGTGAATTTACTCCAGAGATAATTCCTCAACGATATACATGTATATTAATATTTTTTTAAATAAATATCGAGCAATATATTAATATTTTTTTCAAGAATTATTGTTAGGAGTTAAAACGCATATCGTAGCTTATCTAAAATATCCGAACAGATGTGTACTGCTTTTCTTTTGGACGAATCTTATCTGAGCCGAGTTTTCCCCGGGCCAAATCTTCCTCCAGTTCCCAAATAAAGATGACCTGCTATTTTCAACGCCGGTAAATATCCAAAAAGGTTATTATTTTCCATTTTTAGTGTTCAAAACTACGAAGCACTGTTCAGAAATACAGATGGCACCAAAAATTAACACATTATTACTTTGTTTTGATTTCTAATGGGACTGAAAGCAACCTGTCAGTATCACTTTTTTTTCAAATTACACCCATTTCGGCCGCTAACCAAATCAACCGCTGCAATTTTACCCAAGTCGTCCGCTGCAGTTTTATCTAACTCGACTGAAACTCGTCCGCTGCAGGAAAGTATTTAAGTATTGTATTTTGAATCATTTTTTATTTATTTATTTATATAATAATTTTATTGTATACTTTATTGTATATTATTACCAGTTTAGCGGGCGTTCTCTAGTATATTAACAGAGTTTAGTAGGGCTCTAAAACTCCCTAATTCCCGGTGTCATGCAACCGGAAGCGAGCGACGGGCCATTCATGAAAACAAAATTCATTAACAGCACGTCGTCATGGTAATAATAGAAATAACATGATTTTGTCGGGCGTCCCGGTTTATTAACGGCCCTCGAGGAATGAATAACAGCCCTCTGGCTTATTAACATCCTTCGACTTCGTCTTGGGCCGGTAATAAACCCTTGGGCTGTTATTCATTCCTCTCGGGCCATTAATAAACCATAACGCCCTCCAAACTCAAGTTATTGTTATATTATCTATTGTAATATATCTTAATGTACCTGCTTGCATTCAAAGTTCATATACTTATACGAAATTCTGAAAACAGAAATGTCAGAACAAAATATACTACTCAGCCATCTAATTAATTTCGATACTGTTTAATGCGGCTCTGAATACTGTTTATTCAATGGATTACCTACAATAATTATATAATTACAGCAAAAGTTCTCAAAGTATGTGTACGTTATATTAAGTTCCACAACATGATCTTATAATTTTGCAATTATTCATTGAAGGGCGCCATTGGTGCTTTACAGTGAATAATTGCAAAATTATTCAAATGTATTATAAGAATTAATTATATTAAGAAACGCATCAAAATTTATGTTATATTAAGTTCTGCAAGATAGTCTTATAATTTTGCAATTATTCATTGAAGAGTGTCACCGGCGCTTTACAATGAATAATCGCAAAATTATTAGAAAATGTATTACATGAATTAATTATATTGAGAAACGCATCAAAACTTGTTATAATTATATTACGAAATGCATCAAAACTTGTTATATTAAGTTCCGTGACATAATCTTATAATTTTGCAATTATTCATTGAAAAATATTTCCTATGCCATGCTGTTATTATCTTGTGAACCTTAATTGTGTACTGAATAAATATCATTATTTCGTTTGATACTGAATAAATATCATTAATTTTATATTCCATGTTTTTATGTTATTCAAACCCTTGGCGGACGAATCTCGTAAAATTGCAAGGCGACAAATTTGGGCAAAATTGCTTGTGGACGATTCGGTGCGTTGGCGGACGAAATGGGTAAAATTGTAAACGAACGAATCGGTTTGCGGACGAAACGTCCGGATACCCTTTTTTGAACCAAACTTTTCCTTACTTTTACAACACCTTAACATTCGGATAATTCAAAAACAGCATTTCACGAGTTACGTGTCAATGCATATCTGTATACAATCACACCAATATAATAACAATTATCAATTATATTATCGGTTATATGTGCGTTTTTTTTTTTTTTGATTATGGCTATTACCGGCAGACAAGCTGCAACAAAATCAGGAGAGTTCGATCTGAAATTTTGAGATCATCAGCTGAGCATATTGACAAACCTCCAGAAGGACAGAATTTGAGTAATAATAATAATAACACTTTGGCCGGCCGCTGATCTGTCAGGGTTCTCATATGAGAAGGCCTTGGTTACCACTGAAGTGTAGATATGTATATATATATATATATATATTTAAACTTTGAAGCAAATGAGGTTGCAAGTTTATTCAGTCAAAGGATTCTCAGAGGGATAGGCCAATTGCAATTGAATGGCCAATTCGACACCGGAAGTTACGTGATTTTTTCACTGAAATTTACTGTCCACTTCAAAAAATCACATTGACGGCATAGAGAATTCTGTTCTGGAACACATTTATCTGACTGGGTATGTGGAACCCTTTGTGGGCCTATGGCCCGCTTGTGGTTCCTATTATATCTTGTTTGACCGAGATCATGAAGCTCCGTCAAGCAAAATGTAATAGAATAAATGCTAAGTTTATCCCTGGAATACAGGAAAGTGACACAATCCCTGTTAATTGAATACTCCTGTTAATTGAATAATTTTCATTGGCAAAGTGGCTCTTCAATTAACAGGGTTCCACTGTACAGCAAAAACAAATATCACAAACTAATAATGAAACTGTGAACTTGAGAAATTTTCAAGTGGTCATTCTACAACATGTTTTATTTAGCTGGTACTTTAGAGTTTTGAAGGTTAAAGGGCTCAGTAGTTAGAGGTGCAGGCTGCAAGCCAAAAGGTCCTTGATTAAATTCCACCTATGGCAACCACTTTGTTTCCTTGGGCAATACACTTCATTCCCATTGCCCACGTGGTGGCATTGTGTACCAAGGCATACTGCATGTCAATCGTACACTTGTCTTCAACAAATGCTAACCCAGTTTATGTGCTGTTTGTATGTTAGTTGTTTGCCATTGCTCATTGGTTCTCTCTGGCTTTTCCAACCTGTAAAACTGTCCAACATGAAGGGACCCTGGTTGTCGATTGTCGAAGTGTCATTAAACCTCAATAAATAAATCTATAAGAATCATGCACTCCTATTCTGGAGGACGGTTTGTGGCAAATTGCCAGAGGATGGTTTGGGTTAGATTAGTATCCAGTTTGGGTCAAATTGATGGAGGACAGTTTGGATGCAATTCTCATGAATTCCAGTCACTTTGGCCCCAAGTCATATCGGCCCCAGTCATTACGGCCTCAAGTCAATTCACTCCCATTATACCAAGTTATTTCGGCCTCTATATTTTTAAATATCGTTTGAATTTAAACTTTTTTCTATTTAATTGTTTTTCAGCATTTATATCTCAAACAGATATCCAGGTATACATATGATATATGGTATTCCTTCATGCCTAGTAGATTTTCTTTCATGATGAATAAATAAATGAAAAGTTTCAGCACGACGAAAGTGCGCATGGACGTTGTGGGATTTGACATCCCTTGCGACCTGAATAATTTTACTTGCTTATGAATCCACGAGAGTCGGAAGTGAGGGTCAGTAATGTTATTTGGATTGAGTGTGCACATTGGAAGTGGGGTACTGGGGTCAGACCCCGTGGACCTCGAACTGGAAGGTGACTAGGAATTGCGCATAACTACAAGAATTCTGATCTGTGTTTTAGAAAATGTGAACATATTTACATGTATGGTAGTATCGAAATCGCAGTTTGGTGGTTGTTTTAGAAAAAAGAATTCATAACAATATGAATGAATGATATGACTGCATATACTTTGTGAAATTTCAAAGTAAACAAATTTCTCTTACTTATATAGATAGCATCTTAAATGTATGTAAAATTGAACACATGGATAATTTTTAATGCCACGTAAAACTTTTCTGCACACTGTGTAAATACAAATAACTGAACATTACTTAATAAAGGTAATAATTACCCATCACTCCTAAATATAAACTATGCGCTGATCTTTATAGATCTCTACATTAAAAATGGTGCCGAAATGACCAAGGGGCCGAAGTGACTGGGGCCGAAGTGACTAGGGCTGAAATGACTTTGGCCGAAGTGACCAGTGGCCAAAATGACTTGGGGCCAAAGTGACTGGATACCATTCTCACAGATGAGAGACGTTAATTATTACAGAACATATCAAATGTGAATTTACAGCAGAGATAATTCCTTGACGATATACATGTATATTAATACTTCTTTCAATAAATTATATCGATCAATATATTAATATTTTTTTTAAGAATTATTTTTTAGGAGTTGAAACGAATATCGTAGCATATCTAAAATATCCTAACAGATGTGTACTGCTTTTCTTTTGAACGAATCTTCCCTGGACCGAGTTTTCCCCGGGCCGAATCTTTCTCCAGTTCCAGAATAAAGATGACATGCCATTTTCAATGGAGGTTAAATATCCAAAAAGGTTATTATTTTCCATTTTTTAGTGTTCAAAACTACGAAGCACTGTTCAGAAACACAGATGGCACCAAAAAGTAACACATTATTACTTTGTTTTAATTTCTAACGGGACTGAAAGCAACCTGTCAGTATCACTGTTTTTGAATTACACCCATTTCGTCTGCTAACCAAATCGTCCGCTGCAATTTTACCCAACTCGTCCGAAACTTGCCCGCTGGGGGAAAGTATTGAAGTATTGTGTTTTGAATCATTTTTTATTTATTTATATATATAATAATTTTATTGTATTCTTTATTGTATATTATCTATTGTAATATATCTTAATGTACCTCCTTGCATAAAAATTCCATATACCAAATTCTGAAAACAGAAATATCAGAACAAAATAAACTACTCAACCATCTAATTAATTTTGATACTGTTTAACGCGGCTCTGAAGACTGTTTATTCAATGCATTACCAAAAATAATTATATTATTACAGCAAAAGTTCTTAAAGTATATGTACATGTATGTTATGTTAAGTTCCACAACATAATCTTATAATGTTGCAATTATTCATTGAAGCGCTTTACAGTGAATAATTGCAAACTTATTAGCAAATGTATAAGAATTAATTATATTAAGAAACACATCAAAATTTATGTTATATTAAGTTCCGAACATAATCTTATAATTTTGCAATTATTCTTCGAAGAGTGTCACCGGTGCTTTACAATGAATAATCGCAAAATTATTAGCAAATCTATTACAGGAATTAATTATATTGAGAAATGCATCAAAACTTGTTATAATTATATTAAGAAATGCATCAAAACTTCTTATATTAAGTTCCGTAACATAATCTTATAATTTTGCAATTATTCGTTGAAAAATATTTCCTATGCTATGCTGTTATTATCTTTTGAATCGTGTGTACTAAATATCATTATTTCGTTTGAATCTGAGTACATACATGTATCATTAATCTTATATTCCATGTTTTAATGATATTCAAACACTTGGCCAACGAATTTCGTAAAATTGCAAGCCGACGAATTGGGCAAAATTGCTAGCGGACGATTCGGTGCGCTGGCGAACTCAATTGGTAAAATTGTAAGCGGACGACTCGGCTTGCGGACGAAACGTCCCTATACCCTTTTTTAAAGCAAACTTTTCCTTGCTTTTACTGTACAACAATTTAATATTCGGATAATTCAAAAACTGCGTTTCTATTCATCTTGATACTTCACGAGATACGTGTCAATACATATCTGTATACAATCGTACCAATATAACAAAAATTATCCGTTATATTACCGGTTATATGTGCGTTTTTTCGATCAAGGCGATCACCGGCAGACAAGTTGCAATGAAACCAAGAGAGTTCGATGTGAAATAACGAGATCATCAGTTGAGCATATTGACAAACCTCCAGAAGGACTGAAATCGAGTAATAATAACAACACTTTGGCTGGCCGCTGATTTGTCGTGGTTCTCAGATGAGAAGGCCTTGGTTACCCCTGAAGTGTAGATATGTATATATCAACCACAGTTTTGAGGCGAATAAGGTTGTAAGTGCAGCAAAAAAGATCGAATATTCAGCCAAGGAATTCCCCTGCAGAGGGATAGGCCAATTGCAATTGAATGGGCAATTCGACACCGGAAGTTACGTGATTTTTTCACTGAAATTTACTGTCCACTTCAAAAATCACATTGACGGCTGTAGAGAATTCTGTTCTGGAACACATTTATCTGACTGGGTATGTGGAACCCTTTGCGGGCCTCCGGCCCGCTTGGGGTTACTAAGAATAACGTAAAGAAATCCACAGAAAATGTGAATTTTAAGTTCTAAAGGGTTGTCTCCTTTAATCTCTCGAAACAGGGTTCGGCTTGGTTCCTTGAATTCTCTTACTACTAACAAAAGTTATCCCCCATAAGCAGTAGGAGGTGCACGAATCGATGCCCATTGGTTCCATACCCAGAGGTACGCGATGCCTCTGAGGTAGGGAGCATTATTAAATTTAAAAAAAATATTTTTTTAAATGATTTTAATTGTTATGAGGCAATATCCCTACCCACGCCCCTCCCGTCTTATCTTCGATAAATTTAATTTTAATTGATATGACGTCATACTCCCGCCAGCTCTCTTAATTTTAATTGTTGTGACGTCATACCCCGCACCTCTCTTAATGTCGAACAGTGCTATGACGCAATACCCCCCCCCCCCGCCCACCCCTCTCCCCTCTTTTAAATTTAATTGCTATGACGTAGCCTCCCTAACAATTGAAAGGAGGTGTCAACTAATTTTAATTGCTATGACGCTGTACCCCTTCCCTTCCCCCTGTTTTAAAATGTATTTGCTATCACGTAGTCCCCCTAACAATTGTCGTAATATATTAATAATTTTCGTTAATTACATAATTTTAAATTAAATTTAAATGGAGTAACAAGCTGTTAATTCTCGTTAAAGAATTAAATAATTTTTAAAACATTTAAATGGCGAAACAAGTTGTTAATTTTCGTTAAAGAATTTTTAAAGGAATTAAATGACGATGATCATTTAAAGCATTTAAATAACAACAAAAAGTTTCAAAGTATTTATCAAATTAATTTCAACACCAACAAAACGTTTTAATGTATTCAAATGGATAATTATACTCCAAAACAGGGTTTTTGAAATCAATAGGCGAGACCCTAAGTCAAGAGTTCTGTAAAATTAATAAAAATAATGTCATCCAATGTTTACACAGCTGTGTAAACATACATGTAAGAGTAATACCCATTGTTCTGACCTAGATGAAACGGTAATTCCTTATCAACACACCCTCGGCGGGCTCGAATCACCTTACTGTTAATAGAAACCCACGCCTTCTTTGTGATTGCTCAGCCAATCAGAGCGCAGGAAGTTATTTGGAAAATTCGAAAAGCGATCAAATCCAGTCATTTTAATTTTGCATTCTCAAGAGTCGAGACGTATTTAAAAATGGAGAAAATTGGAGAGAAATACTTTTGTTGATGTTTTGCCTTTTAAAGGGGGATTGAAGATTCACATCAGAAGATACACCAAGGATTCTATGACGCCCACCAAGACTGGAATAGCCCTAGACATTATAGAATGGAGGGATCTTAAAAAAGCTATTGATGAAATCGAAAACAAAGTCATAGCTGCTGAGAGAAATGTCTGGAAAAGGAAAACGACTCACGGGAAGAAGAGAATCTTATACATGCACAAAACCTCAAAATGGCATAGTTCCAACCCTCCTCTCCCCACCCCACCCCTCCCAACAAACCAACTCTCCCACGTCCCCTATATTATAAAGCACAAGACCTGGTTCGTCAAAGATTTAAAAATGGTGCGTCAGTTTGAAAGGAATACATGTATACGGCACGCATCCATAAACCAACTTATTCATGGTGGTCTGTCGCTTATCAAGACAACTCTTAGGTATTTAACAGTTAATTGTGGTCCAGTGCGTTTAAAATTGACAAAATCAAGTAATGTCCGGCCATCATTTTTCTCGAAGGTGATGACAATAATCGCTTTTAACTCAAGTAAAAATGGAACGACGCTCACGCTGGTCATCCGATTACCACCTTTGCGGTGCAGTACCTCGTTTGCGGCGTAAAAAAGACGGAGATTGTTGCTCATTCAAGTTGGAAAATTGGTAAGTACACGCATTTCAACAAGCCTACTTGTGTTGCAAACTCTTTCAGACTAGATATTAATCACCAATACTTTCATCCAAGAAATATTTTCATTAGAGAAATGAAAAACAATTTTTTTGAAGTATTTTAAAGTGGAAATATGGAGATAAAAATTCCAGTTGTTGGGTTTGAACTGCAAATTATATTTAAAATATGCTATTGTGAGTCCTTGGAGCAGCATCCGTATAGAGAATTGTCTTATTTTTGCCAAATGTGTAAGTTACGTTTGTGAGCCTTTTGTGAAAACATGTTTAAACTGAATTTATCGAGGGAGGTAATTGATTTTTATGAATACCTTATTTGCGATGTAAAGTACCACCTTCTGCGGTTTCGGTGTCTGCTGGGTGTACCACAATTGCGGTGCGAAACATTTAATGGGATCACTCTTTTACTAAAATGTTGCTTTATCTGGACACCTTTATTCTCTCTGATCTGTATACAATTAATTCTAAAGCATTTGTTTGAGAAGTCAAAGCATTTATGATATGTTTAGCCTAAAAGTTGGACATTGACTCACTTGTATTGTCTTTGAAGCTCCGAAAACAAGTATTATGTATTGGGCCAATTCACGTTTGTTGATTATCCAGACCGCAAGTTGTTGTTTTTCGCTGCATCTCCAGTGGCAAGCAGGTCTAGTAAGCGCTCAAATCTGTCCGTCCGTCAGTTAGTCCGAAATACTTTGGGTTGAAATTTCTAGTCAAAGTTTTCTTGACTGGTAACAAGGGAATGATTTTATATTTTGCCTGGAGCTTGATAATGTTTCATTGTACCGTGTAAGCAGTTTTCAGATCTTTCGTGTAGCCACTTCCTGCTTGCCAATTGTTTGAAATTGTACTGTACCTGTACCCACTGAATATAAAAATTTCAGTTGAAGTGTTCTTGGCTTGTATGAAAGGGATTGATTTTATATTTGGTCTGGCGCATTTTGTGTTGTGCCGTGGAAGCAATTTCCAGATCTGCCGCACAGGCGGTTCCTGTTTGGCGAAAATTTGAAATTGTACTATACCCACAGCAAAATTGCATGCATGGACGCAGTTTCAGACTGGTACTAGTGTAGTTTTTTTTTAGAAAAAGCCCTTTGATAATTGATCACTTACAAAACAAAGACATTTTTCAAGTTATGGTACATTTTATAACATAATCATCGTAACTTACAAACCACCAAGAACTCTATCAGAGAGCTTTTCTATGAATTGTAAATAGCAACGATTAAGAAAGAAAAATGTCATTTGCATCACAGATATTTACAGGATGCCATCTCAAAATTGTGAATTCTGGATGGTTAAAGTTTTAATTGAACATACATATTCAAAGTAAATTTCAGAGAAAATGTTTTGGAATAAAGGGCAATGGGAATTTATTTATTTATTCAATCAATCAGCCCTACAAATCGCAAATAATGCGATATACGGTCGCCTGTAATAAAACACTATTGTCGGGTGGAAAATCCACCTTCCTACGATTTGGTAGTAAGTCACCCAACATGTACAGAATGGCCGCTGGCGATTATCATCAATAATTCGACTTGATGTCTTAAAGAAAATTTTCAGGAGCAATTACTATAATTAATTCAGTCTGTAACCAAATATTTACGCACTACTTTCGTTCAAAAAAGTCAATTTTCCCAAACAAACAAGTGAAAACATATTAACATTTTCCTCCTCAACAATTAAAAAAATTATCACTTTGCATCAAAAACAGCATTTTGACCCTTGGTATTCCAAAATCGGCAATGGTGTTGTAATGAGGGAACAGAGAGAATAACCTGGGTGGCCGGTTACTGCCAAAGCCTTTCCCAGAACCTTGTCGAAGTTCGACTAAAATTCTAGGAAAGGCTTCCGAAAGTGAAAGTTTGTAACTTAGTGCGCAAGCAAAACATTTCGGTTTTGTGAATACACATACATAGTGTTAGTTTTGGAAACCTTGCCCGGCATTATGAGAGGCCCGCCGATTTTTTCTCATTTAGGCTAATTACCTCAAGCCAGGATTCTCTTAGGCAGGATTTGACTTGCAGTGAAGGCCCCGCTGTCCTCACAGGTAAGACCGTAAGGGAATCCTGCTCCAAAGCAATTATGGAAAATCGGCGGGCTCCCATAACGCCGGACTCCAGTGTTATTACGCCGCCCCCATCTCGACGGTTTTGCGCGGATTTATTTTAGGTGCGATATCCGTTATGGAAATCAGGTTTTTGTGAGGCCTGATATTCCAAATGTAAATTACAAAATATAAATTTGTATTAAAAATATACATCAAAATGGAGGTTATGGTGGATAGAACACGGGAAACTAAGTCGTTTACCCAACATGTGCTGATTGTGGGCACCTGTGGTTCATGGAAGTCTGCGATCGTATGCGTATGAAAACCGACAACCAAACAATATTTCACGAGAACATCTCGGGGCTACATATGCTTCATACATCCATGAACAACGCTAGGCAATCAAACCACCTCACAATGCAGCGACAGAAGTTAGTCAGCAAAAATGCCAACACTGCCTGCATTTTTTTGAAGACCTTGTCCATGGGTAACGGAAGTATTTTATATGTGGTAACTGTGCAATCTCCACATCATGACAGTAGATAGGGCGAGGACGATCGGTCCCATTATTTCATTTTGAACGATACTGTTTATCGGTGTATTTTGGTCCCGTTGGACTGAACCTCTACATTGTAATGAATGTAAACAAACGAAATGGTTTGACATTCATCTTAAAGCAGCTCTGTCGCTGCGTTTTGAAGTATTTCGATTTCCCAGATTCGTTCTTGCATATTTGGCCACGAGTTGTTCTCGAGTTGTTCTCACGAAATTTTATTTGATGGTCAGTTCTCGTACGAATAGGATCGCAGACTTCCAGAAATCACCGATGCCTGCTATCATTGTTGTGTGTTGGACGAATATATTTTTCGTGTTCTATGAATCATAACCTTTATTTTCGTTTATTATTTGTGATATGTCATTCATATATTAACGGAATATCAGACTCAGAGTAAACCGACTTCCACTACTTCCATTATTTATATATAGCACCTTATATAAAATGTGTAAAATACATCCTGCGCATAAACCACTCTTATCAATTGAATACGTCAAACTGTTTCAAATTCCTCAGACTTTTCATTAATTTGTTTGCATAAACTAAAATTATTTCGCAGCACACAATGTTGGCTGTATCTATGTACTATTATAAAAAAAGAGTCGGTCATGATTAGCCAGTGTGCATAAATATGTGACCTTAAACACCAATAAATAAATGAATAAATAAATAAATAAATAAATAAAAAAGAGTGCTAAACTTGGTCCAAACAACGGTCCATCCAGCCCCAAAGGTAATACTGTTTTCAATCAACACACGGTGAGTCAATGAATGAAACACGGGTTATTCCTCCCAGCTCTCTCCAGGCACGGTTGACAAACCCTTTCGACTTGACAGAATGCTCATTAGATCACTGGTTTTGATTGATTAATGCGGGTGTTTATACTACGCACGTCGAAATAATTCAAGACGTCTGTACATATAAAACTGAAGGGCCAGGGTCATGTTTCGTTAGTAATCTTGAAAGATTGACACCGCAAAATGAGGTACTGTGAACCGCATATGAAGGTACTCATTGAAAGGACAACACCGCAAATCAAGTATTCTAAATGTTCAAGACCTCTCGTCGAAGCTGCCAAATAAGGCGAATGCAGGACTTTTTATGAAAGCTGAAGTTGACCTAAACTCAAAGACAAAAGTATGAAGCAGCAATGGAGCGAAGGTTTGACCTTCTTTGTCCTTCATATTCACGGAGAGAACAAATTTTGTCGAAAATTTCCGAAAGAATGAGGATGAACGCTAATGTATTTTCAATAACACAGCTCAATTACTTCATAAAACACACCGACACTGTGTACACGAATGCAATAATATTCCATAGATCGCCACATTACGTTATTTTAGTGATATACGCAAGTTAATAGCAGTTATACCATATTTTATGACACTTACCTTCAACCGTTTCCGTCTTTTTTAAACCGCAAACGAGGTACAGCACAGCAAAGGTGGTAATCGGATGACCAGCGTGAAAATTAAGGTGATAACCCTGCTACTTGTTTGTTAATCATAAAAAATCACCCCGCAAATATCGTGTTTTACTAGCCTATATCAAATGTTTATTTTTGGATATTAACTGAAGAATAAGCCAGCCATCTGACGCGGAAAGTGAAAACATGAAAGAAGAACCAGTCTCTAATTGCACATGTGGGGGCACGGTAGCGTTGTGTACTAAGGCGCCCTGCCTTCAGCCAATACTAACCCTGTGAGGATTCTGACAGTTACTTGCCGTTGCTTGGTGGTTCTCTTATGACTTCCTCAACTGTCTAACATGGGGTTGCCCTGACTGTCGTAAGTGTCATTAAAACCCAATAAATAAATAACTTCCAACCTATCATAAATGTGTTGGCCTTTATCGAAAAAACAAACTATCATAACAGACCTCGTCCCCTCCTGTCGTATAAGTTTTGAGGAGAAAATCAACAGTACCATATATTATCTACCCCTCTCACTGTAAAACAGTATTAGCCCCAAAAATGGGAAGAGGATACACGACTCTGTATTATCCGCCCAAAAGTGCAAGATAGATGTCGACTTGGGAAAAACAACCCCCTCTATCAATAAATGCTCTTTGGGATAGCAAATCTACACGCTTCACCTTCGCTCTTTAGGAGAAGGGTGCGATGTGATGTGTGAGAAAGCTCTGTTTTTAAGATTATTGTGGTCTTGAAAAAGACCGGCACAAAGTCCAGTGTGATGTTCTTTAAAAACTGCGGTTAGATAATAACGCCATCTCCTCCTCCGTGAACGTTTTTTTTCCCAACTATTCTGAGATGATTTAATCTCCTCTTCAGAAAAAACATCATCCTCCCAATTCTCCTTCTACCTCCTGTCATAAGCGCCTCTTGGACGGCTACCGGGAGGTGAAAAATATGTTTTTGGCGGTTCCGAAATTGGACCTCTCCAAATGGTCATATCGCCGCTTGGACCTCGGGAAATCTTTCTAACATCTCCCTATAAAAAAATTATTATCAATCCTCTGTACTCTCTTTTGTAAATATCTCTCTGCCTCTCTCTCGGCTTTTTCATCTGATATTTCACCTATTTTCGAAGCATCCATTTTATGTTCCTTCGATTGAGGTATGTAAGTTGAAATTCATTCCCCAACTTTATATCTAGCGTGCAGACGTGACAAAAAAATACAAAACAATACCAACCTGAGCCAGAATTCTGAAGTTTGAAAAGAAGTGTTTCTTATGTGAAAACGTCATCAACTTTATAGGTGACAAGCAATAATTAAGTAATTTAGACTAGTCACACTTTGAGGAAATCACACCTTTGTCTTTGAATATACTTTTATTTATGGAAAGTTTATAAACCCCACTGATTTGTATGCACCGGAGAGGAATAAATTATTTTCTATAGAATTTGTAACCTACCTTAGAAACCACGTTAAATATAGTCAAATTGAAACCTAGCTCGCCCATAATTTCAAGCCCGCAATTTAAGATTTGAAATCGGGGGTGTAATGAAATATCGTATTTTCTGCAGACATTCCGTTAAATTCCGACATAGATTTATTAATGTAGAAGCAGCCGGTTTACAGTTTTTTAACTTGTACAAACTTGTATAAATTTTAATTTCGTGTTCAATTGAGTAAAAAGTGAGATCCTATGAAATCATGGGAGACATAAATTTGAGTGTCCTACATTTTACTATCGCAAACGATGCAAATGACTGTAAATCTTTCATTTTGTCATGCCTAGAAGGAGCAAATGGATAGGGTACTTAGTGGTGTAGGTGTCTCGTCGTGTTAGAACCAGAACGTCCTATGTCCCCTATGGGACATAGGACGTTCTGGTTCTAACACGACGGGACTCACTCTTGCATCTCAGATTTCATAAAAATTTGTAATTTATTGACCAAAAAAAAGTTTCATTTGACCACCGATTTCATAGCAATTAGTAATTTATTAGTAATCAGTTTGATTTGTTTTTGATCTCTGGTTAGCATCGATTCTTAAAACAAATGCAGTATATCTCAGATTTTTTCATTGTTTTATTTGCAGTGTGTCGTAAACTACCGAATGCCTTTCGTGGCAATTATCGCGTTCGCCTGTATCCGGAAATCCACGTAAATTACCGGATGTAATTTCGTGACTATTCGGCAGTTATTCAGAACAAACACTTCTCACTGATCCTGTGATCCAATAAAAATTCGGTTGTTATTAAGAGGGTACTTTAATAATACTCGGCAATGTGGTTTAATACAAGATTTATTTTATCAACATAATGCAGGTACACAAGTTGTTCTCATGTATTATCTTGTTTTTACATCAACATTTGCCACAGAAAGGTCTCCAGTTTTTTACCTCAAAGTTACGCTATAGTCATAACTGCTGATAGTGACACATAGGGACATGCTTTAAAAATTGTACGGGAAGTAATTTTGACATGCGCTGTAGTGTGGTTCAGTGAATCAGATTTCATTTCGACTTGCGCTATAATATGATTTAAATTGCTTGAACATAACAATTAATTTCGACCCATACTATATGATCGATATAGACGAAAAGCGAGCAGTGAGGACGGAGAGAGAGAGAGAGAGAGAGAGAGAGAGAGAGAGAATTGAATTGAAGAGTTGTCCGTTGATTTCGATTTTGTGCGCATAGTGGGCAAAGGGTGGGTCTGAGTGGGGATAGTTGGATCCGTTAACAGGCTAACCAGAGCGTCATAAAATCTCAGGTTTGTAAACCAGCTGCGTCCACATGAATAAAATCTATGTTGGAATTTAACAGAATGTATGCAGAAAATATGCTATTTCATTACACACCCGACTTCAAATCTTAAAATGCGGGCTTAAAATTATGGGCGAGCTGGGTTTCAATTTGACTATATTTAACGTGGTTTCTAAATTAGGTCACAAATTCTACAGAAAATATTTTATTCCTATCCAGTGCATACAAATCAGTGAGGTTTCTACACTTTCCATAAATACAAGTATATGCAAAGTGAAAGGTGTGATTTACTCAAAGTGTGACTAGTCCAAATTATTAAATTATTGCTTGTCACCGGAAAAGTTGATGACGTTTTCACATAAAACAAACACTTCTTTTCAAGCTTCAGAATTCTGGCTCATGTTGGTATTGTTTTGTTTTCTTTTGTCACGTCTGAACGCTAGACATAAAGTTAGGGAATGAATTTCAACTTACAAGTGGTAGAAATCCCCCAAAACGAAAGCAAAAAAAGGATGACTCAGATTTAGACATAGAGCTGCAGGGGAGCACGAACGAGGAGGGCTTCGACACCATGACCGATCGAAAGGTCAAAAGGTGTAGGAGTTTCATTCCTCGCCCGTGCTCTTCTGGCTCCGTCAAGAAAGGCGAGCTTAAGTAATCTCTCAGATAATACATTTAAGGGGTCGTCCAACCTAACTTTGGTCAATTTTTTGACATTTTTCCCAATGCCTCAGAAACAGATAAGAGAAGTAAGGAAAGGCAAATTATATATCAAAATAATGAGTAAAGTGCATAGAAAAGGTACATATATTTTTTTCAGGAAAAAAAGTGAATTTTATGATTTTGAAGAAGATTAATTTGCAAATGGCATAAGTAACGAACCGGTAAAACCACAAAATAATCGGTAATTCGAAAGCCTTGTCCTCAATATAATGATAACATACTACAGACTCGGAGAAAGCATTTTTTTGACACACACTCTGGTGGGTTTTGACGTTTGAATGTAATAACACCAACACAAATTTTTGATGTTCCGGATGTGGCCATGTTTCAACGATGTTTTTCCGGTCATGTGATTACGATGTGGTTCTTGCAGAAATACTCAATTTGGGCAATCGTAAGAATGCAAGGACGTGATCACGCCCTTTATTTGTTCGAGACAATGTATGAGCGTATTTGCAAACAGGTGACAGCAAGTACTTGAGCTGTTAATGTCATAACTGCAAAATATGGTTCGAAATTCCCTCTCGTGTTTACAGGCCGTCTGAACTTTTTTGTTGACAAAAAATCTGAATTATTGCGCACTAGAAAGACAACATGAACCACTTGTAAAAAAAATAACCGAGTGTATAAAATCGGGACGATACACATAAAATAAGGCAATATTCATAACAAAGTAAGCAGAATGCTTCAGAAATCACTTTTTCACGAAGTATATTCCAAGTGACCTGGAACTATATTGAGCGTGTTAATTTCCCCCTGTCGCTGCGAAGTTATTTACGTCCTAGTAACCATGGAATTTGAAGGCGGGTATGTTTGATGTCTGCAAAGGACCGATTGAAGATGGGTTGAAAATGATGCATTCGTGCTTTTAAATAAGGTGCGCTTGGACGATGCTGAGAATTTAGTTTTTTCTTCCAACCAACCATAGTAATACAAGCGTCGATCAGTGTCTTTTATGATCGTTTTACACTGACAAATGTGAAAAATCTCCTTCACGGGAAACCATCCCTCAATTTGCATATCACAATAAACATAACCGCGTGGCCGTGTGGTCAAAACCGAAACGAATTATCGAATGCACGGTCAATATTAGCTGCAATTGGCTTTTAAATAAATGAAATACACGAAATATTCGCAATTTCTTCATTATTCATGCCGAGTTACTTTTTAATCAAACCACATGCGTTCAGTTTCGTTTGTCGGCATCAAACTGATATTGTTTGTGGTAATTAAATAGTACGAGAGGGCGAAGGAAGCCAAATATTTTTACATCATCTATTATTTAATTCAAATTGATAATTTCTTTTATTTTACTGAAATTATGAACTGATAAGTTGGGTGTGTTGCGATTATTATGCCCCAGACCTGGAACTTAGTGAAAGTTGGAAAATCAAAGGTGCATCTAGGGCCGTGCAGTGGTGACCCCCTGTCCTCTTAATCTTAGTCTTACCCATTCATCATTGCATGTACCAACATTCCCCCTTGTATCTCAACCATTGCTACTCCAATTTGAAGGATATTTGGTTTTGTGATCGAGCATCATGGAGAAACAATACCTGTGTAGCTGCTGTAGCATGTGTTTCTTCCCACATTTTTTCAGAGTTGTGGTACTTTTTCACTCTTTTGAGTTAGAAAATTTTGTTTATAACTAGTTGATTTGTTACAATTTGTTGCAGAGTGCCTGCTAATACCCTCAATTGTATTGCTACAGAATTTTCTTGTGAAGATTTTGTTCCTATTACTTATCAAGCAAAAACCTAATGAATATTCTGTATAAAGCCACCAATCTGATGTTTGACACTTTTATTGGAGCTGTTTTGAAGGCTTATGGAACTCAAAATGTTGATTATGGCAGGACTTTTTTATTTACCCATTAATCGATAAATTAAGTGTTATAGTTGGAAGTAAGAAGCATGAAAGGTCCAGAACTAAAACTCTAAAAAGAATGTTTTGCAATGTAACATGATTTTTGCAGATACACTTATTTGGAGGTTTACCTGTCTGATAGTGTTTGGAACATGTGTGGCCAGGATCTTCAAAAAGAAAAAAAAGTTAAACTTTGAGAAAAAAGGCATATGCCTTGAGTGCCGGAGGTAGAGTCATACAAGGAAGAGAGTCCCCCCCCCCCCCCAAAAAAAAAAAAAAATTTCTGTGTCAAATGGAGCTCACTTGTCATCTTTTGGGGATTGCTTTGTGTACTGCGTTCTTGAAAAAAATATGTGAGACCCTCTGGATGTGCCCTTCTGATCTCAATATGTCAGTAAGCCTCCTTGGGGAAACTGGAAAGTACATGCAATAATGGTTATGTAAGGTTGATTTGATGTTTTTTGAATAACAATGTACTTTTAAGTACATTAGATGGTTTATTGCAGTGACAGGTTACAGTTACCCTTATTTCGTCTTCAACAGATATCATGAGTGTATTGGTGTCCAAGAGTTAAACAAAGCTAATATACTTATTGATAAACCAGACAAATTTAACAATTTAATCACTATCAAATTGATGCATGGGATAAAAGGGGTTACAGTGCAAGGGGTTTGTAAATATATTTATTCAACTACAATGTATGACTTTGCAGTGCATTCTACATAGGAGAATATCATATTTTCTTTCCAAACCATTACAGTAACACATACATCTTGATATTGGGAGACACTCTTTTGTCCTTCCATACTTCTTCTGCTGGACTCCTTCAAGTTGACCTTTGTTGAACTCCCCAAATCAAAACATAAACAAAAGAAAATGTCTGCCTTCAATCAGTGAGCGCTCCACTTATAACATTTGGTCTCAATCTTCATTACTTTCATGAATTAGGAAAAGATTTCTTCGAGTATGTACTTAAATGTTTATAGAATACAGCTGTTATTTTATTTTGAGGTATTTTATTGTAAAAATTTTGTTCTCTTACTTATGCCATAGCAGACTTTCAGGTGGTGCTATTTACACATGGCAGCAGTTCCATGGCAAATTTCAGTTTCCACATGTTCTATGTTTCATTCCAAGCATTTTGGTATATAATTTATTGGGGTTATTCATTTTGGGCCTTTTTTAGACTTGAAAGAAAATTACATGAAATTTGACCAAAGTTAGGTTGGACGTCCCCTTAAAGCACAGAGCCACCCAACTTCGTCGAATCCCAGACAAGCACCATTGCCAATGCCAACGCCGTTAATGAAAACAGATTTCCCTGCTGCTGCCAAATAATACCCCCCCCCCCCTCCAACCTCACAGCGGTCGTAACTAGGGTCCATCCAGATACACCCGGTGAAGCCATCAATCAAAGCCTAAAAAACTGCAAATGGGAAAGATTTCATTCCAAAGCCACGGGCAAGATCACGTGGAAAATCAAAGTCATTTGCCCCAATAGGGAAGCTAAAACACAAATCATCGAAAATGGGATACACATCAATGGCAGGTGGCATGCAGGGGAGGAATATAAAACCTTCCCCACGCCCATACAGTGTCACAAATGCCAGAAGTTCGGGCATATCGCCAAAAAATGCAGAGGTAACTTAGCCTGCATGAAATGCGGAGATCCTCATCTCACCAAATCATGCAAGCTGAAGACCCCCTCTTGCCCCAATTGTAAAGGAAGTCACCTCAGCAGCTACCGAGGGTGTCCCCATTTCAAAAAAGTAAAAACCGTCATTGAACTGAAAAACTTTAATCTCATTAAGCCCAACAGCTTACACCGTCTGCTCCCTTATTGCCGGTCCCCTCTTCTCCGTGTTAAACAAACACGTTACAACCAAGCTGTCCGACAACTGTCAAGATGTCAGCCGATCGGCGTCGCAACTATTCAAAACCCATATCTCGGAATCACTAATAAAAGCCGCTATCACCTCTGACTAAATGCTCCAGAATAATCAACAACTAATACCCCGCAACTAAACACAAACCCCCATCATGAATAAGGTACCACTCCGGAGATTGTGAGTGCACAAAGTGTTGACCAGAGTTGAGAATTCCACAATTCTGGTCAATACTTTGTGGTTATGTGTGGATTGGTCAAAGTGTCTCTAAATGTTGTGCAATCTTCGTACTTATTGTAAATCCATCTCATAACCCGACCAACCTCTCAGGCTTCGTAGCTCCTACCTCAGCCTTACAGCGTTTACATTTTCTGGGGTTGCATCGGATGGTGCCCTCGGTGCGGGTGTGATGAGTGGTGCTGGGGAATTTATGCCGACATGCCATATGTTATGTTACAAACGTAGCACTGAAATATTGTTGAACAAGCTAGTGTGGATGTGGTACTTTCACACCCCACCAGGTTAACTTGTGTATATATATAAATATGAGGGTATATCTCACATATGTTTATGGGTGCACATCGCCCTCGTTAAGCACACGCCCTCAGTACGTGTTTCATATGCGTGTAGTTTTGTATGTGAGTGTTGCGTGGTCGGAAAAAGTCCACGCAAGGGATGCCAACTGAGAGATCTTGGCCTCTTTTACTGATCACCCAGAACGTGGGCCGACGTTATCCATGTAACGTTTACAGTTAGAGTGCTCGAGGTCTATATTTCATTCAGTGAACATGTGCCGAACCTTAACTGTTTTTCCAACGTATATATATGTGCAGTTGTATGTGAGCGTTACATGGTCGATAAATCCCACGCAAGCTGATGTCAAATGAGAGATCTTGCCAAAGTAATGTTTACTGTTTGAGTGCTGGAAGTCCCTATCTCATTTAACGTACATGTGCCGACATGTGTAAAGGGCCAGCGTCATAGGTCAACTCAAAAATCTCGCCTCTAACCTTGTTATGCTTGCAATTTTATCTCCAAAACAAGGCCTGTGTTCCTTATTGGAACGAGCTTGCTGAGCTCGTTCCTGTGAGAGGTCGTGGGTTGTATTCTTTTTAGACCAAACATAAATTCTTTAATAATTCAAGGACTTATTTTGCAGGTGTCCTCTGCTATCCGCGTTGAGCTTCAGTTCCTCCCCCGGATTCATCATTGCCATCATCGCATCATCTGTGACGCCCTTAGGTTCTTCCCTGTAAGCCCCTTGACGTGTGTTCAGATTTACTTTCTTCTACAAGGTAGGACTAAAATACTAGGTGAGAGCCACATTTGAATTATTTTGGTGCTGAAAACTAAGGCGACAACGTGTCGTTGCTCATCCTTGGTTTCATATGTCATGACTCATCCGGCCATACCCCCATTGTCCTACAATATGCTAGCTAGGCAGATCAACAAGTTGCTAATTATTTTGAATATTAGTGCAGTCCTCTGCATCAGATAAATTTGTCTACTGCGATTTGGTTCACCTTTGGAGCAAAGAATCATCTTATAAACCTGGTTTCTCAGTGAAGTAGACATTTGAGTGGAATGCATATATTATCCGAATGCCAACCCATATCCGATATATAATTAATAAATGCTGTTACCCCTTTTACTCCTGTTTATATCGCTAAACGCGTTTATTGTTACAATGCCACATTTGAAATACATAGAGGATATTCACGAAAATTTGATGAATTCCGAAAATATCTCGTGAGTGGCTACAAAGAAATATGAGGATCTTCACGAGCGACGCAGTCGCGAGTGAAGATCCTCATATTTCTTGTAGCCACGAAAATTTTCGTGAATTTTCTTTTTATTTAATGCTCTACGACTACAAACTCTCCAATTTGTGGCCTTTATTTGCCATTAAGGCGCAAAATTTATGTGCCGAACCGGCGTCCATACAAAAATTACAACAACCAAACTCCAACCATTGGAATGTGTGAATATCCGCACAAAAAGTAGTCCCGTCTTATTTCTCCCCTAACTTTACGATTTACCAAGGCTGGCGAATTGAAATAATCGCAATGTGTTTCTAAGAAATAGAACAATAACAAAAAACACCACTTTCTTATTTTCAATAACAAGACACGTCATTTTATTTTTTTTGAACTTAATGCACTGAAGACGTGTGAAGTTGAACTGAAGAAATTTGAAAGTGATTTCGGCTTTTCGCTGGAAGGTGAATGAGAAAGTCAAACTTTGAAACCGCTGATTTAATGAATTGATTTAGTCACTGTCACTATCAATTATTCGAATTCGTTTGTATTTGGGACTCTGGAATTCATTACTGATGTGCTGACTCGTTCAAAGTACATGTGATACGTCATCCGAACCGACGATGAAATATCGATTTCTAAATATCATTTTGATATTTCGTTTTGCCGACCGACAGGGGAATATGACTTAATTTTTCAGCGTGAATTGATGCCTGAGCATTAAATAAATGCAGTTACCCCTTTTACTCCTGTTTATATCGCTAAACGCGTTTATTGTTACAATGCCACATTTCGTCGCCTGAGTGCAAGAATGTTCTATGTCCCCTATGGGACATAGAACATTCTGGCAATCAGGCGACGATTTGAAACACAAATGTCTTTACCTTAATGGGTTCTGTAAATGCCTGGTGTAATTGGTGTGTTCTTGACAACTTCTTAATTTGAGCTCATCTTCTACCCTGTCAGCTAGTATCTTAGCAATTGATTCAATTATCATAATGACTGTCCTTTTACCGTGTGTCTGGTGGGGGTTGGCCGACCCTTTCTCTTCTCGTCAACTTTCGCCTATTTGATCTTTCGTGACAGGAAGAGATATGTGGTGTACTGCTAACATCTGGTACTAAACCTCTATTCTTTTGACGAATCCAGCTCAACCGACACGGTGATTGTTATAACGTGTCGTTAAATCAGTGCAATCAATTTAGCCCAGTGTTACATTCGATTCTTTGGCTGTTAACGTCTCTCTGCGACACTGATATTTTGAGTAAAATTTAACGGTCCAATTTCTTTTCCACAACTGCAGCAAAACCAATGCTTCTTCCACCGATAATGAACCTATTCATTCACCTTTAAATGTAATGAGCGACTTTGAAACACTTGTATATACTCTTATTACATATTCTAGTTAGGGCCGTCGCGATTATTCGATTAGTCGACTTAGGGAGACGACTTACATAAGCTGTCAGCTTTTTGTCGAATCCCGTCCTTACATAGTAATCTATCTATTTGTTCATCTTTGTTATTTAGTGTACTGTTGTATCTTGTGTTGTTCCTGTTTTACCATCCAGCATGTAATGTACACAATTAACAAACTTTCCAATAAATATTGTTTAAACTAACCGTCGACTATTGAAGTAGTCGACGTTTTTTATTTTTAGTCGATCGTCGTTCATTTTCAAGGTGGTACACGTCTACTACACGTCGGGGCTAAATTGCATTGTTTTGTGAGGTGAATGATCAATGAAGGTGAATAACTTTAAATATCTAACCATAGTTAACATTCATATCCGGAAGACTATACGACTGTCACTGACTGTGTAAGAAAGAACACTCACAGTTACTCGAGAAGAATAGATTCTTCTGAATTTCTCCAGTCTTGTACGCACGAATGCACCCATTGGAAAACCCAAAGCGCGGAAGTGACAAAATTATGACGAAAGTCAGAACGACAGATCACTTCTCAAAGTTCGGAACTTCAGACTAAGATCCAATTTTAACAACTGATGAGGGAATGCATAGATCTCAATGTTCAAAATTTCGAGAAACTTATTGCAGAAAGGAAACATATGCAGGAACGTTCTTTGGTAAATTCATTTTAATTCATCGGCTTCAATTTAGTTCAAACTTGGACCCGCAGTCAGTAATATTATTTTTGGGGTTGGTACGCCCTACAGGACGTACCAACCCCAAAAATTATATTACGGACTGTGGGTCCAAGATTGGACTACATGTAGCTTCAGTCGGGACCGATTTGTTGTTCCCACAACCCCACTTCGTCTGAACACACTGGTGCCATTGTCATTTTCAGAGTTTTACGAACAGAAGAATGATTTGCTAAAAAATCATGGGAAGCGACTATTTATCGACTAACCGTCGATTACTGGTCACGATTAGTCGATTACAAAAAATGATAGTCGCGACAGCCCTAATTCTACTACCATTTATGTACTTCTGACCATTGTATACTATTTGTTGCCCTATTCATGCCTGTAAATATATTATACTAATTATCCTAGTATCTGGCTTTTTCCGCTCTTAGTTCCCAAACTTAACAGGTTCAATAGCTAACTTTAACCGATACGTAATCTATTAATATCATCTTCCAACAGATTTCACTATGTGTGGTCTTGAGTTGTACCGTGCGCGCATTGGTACATTCAATGCTGCAACTAGTGTGAGTAGCTTAAAATACAGACTGTCAAGCCATTCAACAATGTGTGTTTTAGTTTACTTGTACCTACGACAGTGCGGTATCAGCCTACATAAAAGTTAATTGCACATCTTTTCCCACCAAATGAATACTTTACCTTGCATCCAGTGAGCCCAATTAACGTTGACAAGGCTAAAAGTGATGAAAAATTATATTTTGAGCCGCACAAACAGTTAGCAACTTTTTGTAAAACAAACTTTGTAAAGGTAATCCATGTACTTATAAACAGTTCTGCCTGCTTGCATCTGCTTATTTTATTTATGATTCTGTTATTATCGGGAGACATTGAAACAAATCCAGGACCAGATTCCATCACTGCAGGTAATGCCCCCAACACTTTGAAAATTCTACATCTAAACGTACAGAGCCGAAAACCTAAACTAGATATTATTCAGTGTGAATCGCCAGAATTTGACATTCTTGCATTTACGGAAACTTGATTACAAATTGCAGACCCAACTCCAGACATTCTGATGGATTTCAAGAACCATTGCGGTTCAACCGCCCGTCAAGGGGAGGTGGGGTTGCAATTTATGTTAAAGGCGGTATTTCTTTCCAGCACAGACCCGACCTTGAAATCCCGAACTTGAATGCATGTGGGCAGAAGTGTTTTCAAATAGTCGTAGATCGCTATTGCTGGGGGTATTTTATCGCCCACCCAACAGTCCATCGGAGACATGGGATATTATATCAGCATCTGTTGAAAAGGCTAAAGACACGTCAACCGACCATCTAATTATTACTGGTGATTTTAATGATAACCAAGTTCCTTCTCCAACCGGTTCCTTTACTGACATGGCCAAATACTTCAACTTGCGTCAGCTTGTGAGTGAGCCCACTTACTTCACTGAATCGTCTGCTTCACTGATCGACTTATTTGCTGTTAGCAACACGGTCAACGTCTTAAGATGTGATGTTTTAGAACCGTTAATACCAGAGATGGTTCGCTACCATTGTCCCATTTCCCTGGAGGTCGAATTTGTAAAGCCACCGCCCTCAATCTTCAAGAGGCGTATATGGTTGTATTCTCAGGGAAATTATGAATCCTTAAATGCTGCCTTCAGTAACGAACGGTGGGATACCCTTTATGACAATCCATGTCTTGATATGATAGTGTCCAACTTCACCTGTGTGGTACTTGAAACTGCATCCAAATATATTCCCACTAAGTTCATTACTTCAGGAACATCCCAACCCCAATGGATGCATAATGAAATACGCCTCCTGATTCGTCAGGGAAAACGCTTATATCATATAGCCAAACGCAACGGGCTCCCTCATGCTTGGACAAAATTCAAACACAAAAGAAACGAAGTTGTAGCAGCGATAAGAAAGGCCAAAACCTCATACATATCCAAAGTTCAGTCCAAACTGAGTAGCCACGAAACATCGCCGTCTCAGTGGTGGAAAACCTTGAAATCCTTTATAGGTAGCAAAGTTCCAGGTGTCCCAACTATAAATCACTTAAACTGTACCTACTCTTCTAACGAAGAGAAAGCCGAGGTTTTCAATGAATATTTCTGTTCTATATCAACTGTTGACGATTCTCACGCTTCCATCCCGGGCCCAACTCCACCTTCCCCACAAACCGTTGACAGCATTACTCTTCAGTATAGCGAAGTATTTGAAGCATTGAAGTCTGTTAAGGTATCCAAGGCCTGTGGCCCGGATCTCGTAAGTCCTCGTCTTCTCAAAGAATGAAAATCTTCCCTTTGCGAGCCATTTTTAATTTTATTCAACATCTTACTCAATAGCTGTTATTTCCCATCTGATTGGAAAAAGGCTAATGTCTCCCCTGTCCTGAAAAAGAACCCTTCCAATCTAGTTACAAATTATCGCCCAATATCATTGATTAGTTGTGTTGGTAAAGTCTTTGAGAAATGTGTCTTTAAACGCTTATGGCAGTTCCTAAAAGATAACAATGTTCTTAGTCAGTTCCAATCCGGTTTCTCTTCTGGCGACTCAACTGTCCTCCAGCTTACTGATTTATATACGAATTCTGTCGAGCGCTGGATGAAGGTAAAGAGGTCAGGGTGGTCTTTTGCGATGTCAGTAAGGCATTTGACAAGGTGTGGCATGTTGGACTCATTCACAAGCTTGAACGTATCGGAGTTTCTGGTGACCTTCTATTATTCCTAAAATCTTATCTTTCGGGCAGATTCCAGCGGGTTATTACAGCGTCTGAAAATTCTACATGGGCACCCATAAACTCTGGTGTTCCCTAAGGTTCTATACTTCGCCCTTTATTGTTCCTTATTTATATCAATGATATAACCGAAAATGTACTTAGTTCAATACGTCTCTTTGCTAATGATACATCCTTATACCTTATAGTTGAAAATCCTGAACAAGCATCGATCGTAATCAACCAGAATCTGACCACGATTGAACATTGGGCTCGAACATGGTTGGCGGAGTCCATTCCCAACAAAACCGAGAGTATGGTGATCTCAAACAAAAGTACCCCTGCCTTACACTCACCATTATTTTTCAGTGGTACCCAAATTTGTGAAGTACACAACCATAAGCACCTTGGTGTAATATTAAATCGTACCTGCACGTGGAATGACCACATCAGTACTTACTTAAATCTTCGAAACGATACAATTAGCTATCTGCCATATGCTATCGATTCCGCTACCCCACAGTTTGGCTCAGAATTATTGAACAATGCCTAGAACCATCATGTATTTGAAACTGTACAGTGTTTCATTTTGTCAAGTGGACGCTTCGGCTGATGAAATGCTATCGAGACCTTCTGACATGGGCCACTAGCCCACACCTAGCCCATTGATATAGCCCCTTTTAAACCAGTCAGTTGAAATTCCAATCCTGCAATGTTTGCACTGACTTGCTCAGCGACAGTCTGTATTTTTAAGTTTACTTTTTATCTAATGTTTACTTTTTATTTTTTCTCTGCCCTTAAATCTCTGTTTGTCTTATTTTCATTTCATTTTTTTATTATTAATATTATTGTTATTATCATCATTCAGATTATTACCACCTTTACATGTGTTTCTCTTCTTTGTCTGTTTTCCTTCTTACTTTTTGTCTTACTAGTAAGTTTCTCAATTCCGATTATCTAAGTCTTTCTAGGGACGTAGGACCTCGGCATCTACCTTGTCTCACTAGATGAGGAGTACTACCATTTGATACTTTACGAGTAATATACAATATGCACCTTCCAAGTTTTAACAAGTAAACGTCATATGCATTATTGTAATAATATAAATAATTACCCGTCAGTCTCCAACTGCCTATGCAGTGTTTGTCCACGACTTTCGAGGCTACTACTTTGTTAGGAAGACTAATTTTAACTATATCTTAAATGAAAACGTTAACTAACCAAGACCTGAAGATGCCAGACCCTGCCCGGTCCTTATAACATGCTTGAACTATTGGTTAATTGTTCCCTCCACATCAGGTCAGATATAGTGACGACCCCCGCTGTACTACCATGTTTATTCCTACATTTGACTGATGGGTATCCATATCAATTTTTCATCAGATCCCTCCCCATTGAACTGAATTTGTGCCCTACGTCCTTTGCCTGTCTTTTATCCTCCTATCTCTGTATCAGCTTAATCAACATTTTGTACAAAAAGTGTAAACATATGTGAGGTCTGGGACGCATGTGGGTGCGTGTGTGTTGCTTTCTGCGATCTACCTCGCGATCTTCAAGAATAAACTGCCCGACTACTGAGTCATAGATCACAGATTGTTGCCCACACGTTCGTGGGTGCGTCTTAGGACCGCCACCTCCCCATCGACCGTAACCTCCACGTTGTGTAAATCCACATTTTTTTTCAGGGAGAGGACTCCAAAAAGCTTCTAGCTTACTGTCGAATCCCTTCTATATATTTTGCACCTTCTTTGTTCTGTTACTGTGTATACCATAAATGTTTGATTTAGTTTGGATGCTAAGCTTTCTTGTTCCATATGATGCATACATATAACATGATTTTTCAAATAAATATTGTTTAAACTAATAAGGTACAAATAGCTAGAAGCGTTAACGGTAAAAAATTTCAAATGAGCCGATATTTCGAAGATACAGACATTGGCTTCAACCCAGCAAAAGGTTTTCAGTAAGTGGGTTCAGCACTATTAGAAGAGACCGGCAAATCACTAAAGGTGGCGGCGTCGCTCTTCTAATAAAGCAGAACATCAAAACTAAAACAATAAAAACTAATCACCTCCATGCAGAGGTGTTTGTTATTATAACGACCCAAGCCAAATTGTTTCTGACACTGTCTTTGAATTCTTTACGAGAAAATACAAGCACTGCATTTTTCTCGGCGACTTCAATGCCAAACACCTGTACTTTGGTTGCAACAAAACCAGCCCCAACGGTGAAGCCCTACTCGAAATAACAAAAAAACATAACCTCCATGTGGTTATGAACGACAACTCAGCAACCTATATCAGTAACAACCCACTATTTCCATCTGATATCCTCGATCTAATTATCGCCAGTGACTCTCTGATAAACCACATCGATGACCACTGGGTCGGCGATGATGACTTAGGCAGCGATCACCTCCATGCCTCAGTGCATCTAGGAAATGGCCCACTCAGGTACCCCCCCCCCCCCCACACCCTCCGCAGAAATTTTAGAAAAATTAATTGGAACCTCTACCGCGATATCATCGATGTCAAACTCACAACCCTCCCCACCCCCCCCACCCCCCCCCCAACCAACGCAGCGGGACTCGAAACCCAATGTGAGGGAATAGAAAAAATAATTAACTCCACCCTAAACGAAATGTGCCCAAAATAAGAAGTGCGACCGTGGAGAAATACCATCTCGGGCGACACACTGTCACTGTCACTAATCAAAACTAAACGGAAAGCTCTTCGCGCTCTTAAAACCGAAACTCGGTAATAAAGCTAACCACAAAAAACATATAACCGCCTTCATGGCGAAGTCAAGGAAGCCCTCAAAGCTGAAAAACAAACCAACTGGGAAAAGGTAACAGCCAATCTAAATGAGGTCCAAGATGCTATAAAATTCTGGGACTCTTTCAAAATCCTAACGGGACAAAAAAACAAGGGCGGTAAAACCGCTGCTAAACCTCTTAAAAGGGAAGACGGTTCCTTTACGCGTACCGACAAAGACAAGGCCGACACTTTTGCCGACCTCCTAAGAAAAACGCATCGCCCGTATCACGGCGAGGGTAATGATGACGCCGTCATAAACGCAATTAACGACTTCCTCAACGAACACCCTGAAATCTACCGTGACCCCAAATTCGATAACGAGCCAGAAGACGGGGATGACGATGACCTCGTCACCCGCATCACAAACGACGAAATCATCAACGTCATAAAAAAATGCAAAAATTCCTCCTCACCCGGCGAGAACGAAGTAAGCTACAAAATTCTTAAACAAAGCCCAAATACCTTAATCGAACAACTAAACAAACTTTTCAACGCATGCCTCACCCATGGCTACTTTCCCAAATGTTGGAAAAAAGCCATCGGTGTCATGATACCTAAACCTGACAAGGACCCCTCCGATCCAGCCAGCTACCGCCCAATCAGCATCCTCAGCTGCATTGGTAAGACATTCGAACGAATCCTTACCAATCGGTTCAGGGGGCACCTCGAAGACATTGATTTTTTCAATAAATGGCAAAGAGCCTACAGAAACCGTAAAGAAGCCATCGAGCATGTCTACTGACTAGTAACCCAAATGAAAACCGCTATCAACAATCAGCAAATAGGCGCGGCAGTCCTGTTAGACGTGGGAAAAGCATTCGACTCTGTTTGGCATAATGGAATGCGCTACAAATTATCAAAAATGAGACTCCCCATGAAACTGCTCAGATTACTATCCTCCTTCTTAAATGATCGCGAAATTAAAGTCAGAGTGAACAATGAAATGTCTGACAGTGTCCCCCTCGAAGCAGGCACCCCCAAGGGTCAGTCCTAAGCCCCCTCCTCTACATCTTTTATGTAAATGACCTCAACTTCTCCGATGACCGTGTTCAAGTCTCCCAATTCGCGGATGGTAAGGGCCCATGGGACTCTAACAATGCGGCCAATCTGCTCCAAAAAAACCCCTACAAAGCGCTCTCGATGACCTAGAACAATGGTGTGCCAAATGGAGAATTAAGCTAAACGCCAATAAAACCCAACGAATCACCTTTACTCGCAAGACAAATAAACGTGATTTTGACCTAAAACTAATGGATAACACACTCCCAGAATGCAAAGAGGCGAAATTCCTGGGCATCACCATTGATCAAAAACTGTCCTTCAACAAATACACCGACGACATGGCGAAAAAAGCCACCAAACGCATTAACCTATTGAAAATGCTAAAGGGAACCTCATGGGGAGCCAACCAGTCCACCCTACTCAAACTGTACAAAGCCTTTGTGCGCCCAGTACTCGAATACGGGACAATCATCCTAACTGACCTCAACCAAACTAATATGGGAAAACTCCAGAAGGTCCAAAATCACGCGCTTAGAGTCGCCCTCCGCGCCCCATGGGGCACACCCATCAAACCACTTCACGACAGGGCCGATATCCCCAGCATCAAAGAGCGCCTAGCCACCCTGGCCGCGAAGAACCACGAACGGCTAGCCGATGGCCAGCTAATATTCGAATTACAGGCAATTTGCGATAGCAGACAAAAACCTCGAAACGTCAATCGCTAAAAATACTAAAATAAGAAATAATAATCATGACTTATATCAGCCAGCACGCAAACACAACATGGGGTAAGATAGGAAGGCCAGGCTATTGTCAGCAACACTACTGCGATCCTACAGTACGATATGTCCTTTTTAAGGCATGCTACAATACGCTGAACCGAACTACTCAGTCCCCACACAGAACATAGACTCAGCAATCACGCAATCAAAACGTAGAAATCCTGGGGAGGCTAAGCTATTGCCAGCAACACTACTGCGCCCCTGCAGTACGATATGTCCTTTGTAAGGCATGCTACAATAGCTGAACCAAACCACTCTGCCTCCACCCACATTTACAATGGGGAAAGATAGGGAGGCCAAGCTATTGTCAGCAACACTACTGCGACCCTACAGTACGATATGTCCTTTTTAAGGCATGCTACAACACGCAGAACCGAACCACTCTGACCCCTCACACAACATAAACTCAGCAATCACGCAACCATCACAGAGAAAGCCTGGGGAGGCCAAGTTATTGTCAGCAACACTACTGCGACCCTACAGTACGATATGTCCTTCTTAAGGCATGCTATTATAGCTGAACCAATCCACTCGGCAACCAGCTAACACTGACAAGGAACACCAACTCAACAGTCACGCTCACCATAATCAGAACACGTACAAGCATTATACACATGCACACAAACACCGACACATTTCTCTCATCCTTTAAATATTATAATAAAATATTACAATTATCCTTCTATATCTTTTTATCTTTTTTATATCTTACACATTACAATGAAAACTAATTCTGCCTTCTGCTTTTAAGCAGGTATACAGAAGATGCTTTTTGATCAGCACCCCAATAACCGCTATGGACACTATAACCGTTATGGAAGCAGTAACTCCCATGGTTCCTGAACATCCTCCACTCCATCCCTAAAAGTGGTCGACCACTTTAAGGGAGGCGAGCGTTGGTCCTGCGTCCTGCCTCTGCCCCTTTTTGCAAGCGCATTGCGCACCTTTTGTCCCAGCCCAATAGGATTACAATGCAGGCCTGCCCCCGAACCATGGAAGTTCGGGTCTTCTTTTTGGTGGTCCCCGAAAGGGGTCGTTGTTGCTTTCCTTCAAAGAGTCCAACCAAACAGAGATAGCCTGAGGCAGATTATACTTGCAGTGATGGCCATCATTCAAAATCATCCTCGAAGTGGCAGACTATACTTGCCTGAAAAACCAGATCGACTGCACCCTCGGGGAGAGGTAGTACCTTTGTGAGAGGACCCAACCTCTCACACTGGTCCTCGCCCGAGGGTTCAACCGACATCAGTCAAAGAGACCATCACGCCACAACCGGTGACACCTGCCGAGTACCTGAAGCTGTTCCTTCTTCAACACGAGTAGACATGTGGAAATTAGCCATTTACAGTCACTGAGGGTCGAAAGGGGGTTGTTCCCCATGCCGTCCCTGCGAGTCTTCGGCGTGTGAAACCATTCCATTCAACTTACATACCTTAATCGAAGGAACATAAAATGGATGCTTCGAAAATAGGTGAAATATCAGATGAAGAAGCCGAGAGAGAGGCAGAGAGGTATTTACAAAAGAGAGCACAGAGGATTGATGATAATTTTTTTTATAGCTATCCGATCGTGGTGGAGCTCCACTCTACCTAACAAAGAGTATAGGGAGATGTTATAAAGATTTGCAAGCGGCGACAAGACCATTTGGAGAGGTCCAATTTCGACCCCACCAAAAACATATCTTTGACCTCCCGATAGCCGTCCAAGAGGTGCTTATGACAGGAGGTAAAAATGAGATTTGGGAGGATGATGTTTTTTTCTGGAGAGGAGATGAAGTCATCACAGAATAGTTGGGGAAAATGGGGAAAAGAAACGTTCACCGAGGAGGAGAGGGCGTTATTATTTATTTAAACGCAGTTTTTTACAGAACATCACACAGGACTTTGTGCCGGTCTTTTTCAAGACCACAATAATCTTAAAAAGAGAGCTTTCTCACAAATCACATCGCACCCTTCTCCCAAAGAGCAAAGGTCAAGGGTGCAGATCTGCTATCCCAGAGAGCATTTATTGATAGAGGGGGCTTATTTTTCCGAAGTCGACACCTATTTTGCATTTTTGGGTGGATAATACAGAGTCGCGTATCCTCTTCCCATTTTTGGGGCTAATTCTGATTTTACAGTGAGAGGGGTAGGTAATGGATGGTACTGTTGATTTTCTAATTAAAACTTGTACGGCAGGAGGGGACTTGGTTTGTTATCTTTTTTTTTTTGGATAAAGGCCAAAACATTTATGAAAGATTGGAAGTTATTTATTTATTGGGGTTTTAACGATACTTACAACAGTCAGGGTCACCCCATGTCGGACAGTTGGAGGAAGCCAAAAAGAACCACCAAGCAAAGGCAAGTAACTGTCAAACTCCTTACAGGGATAGTATTGGCTGAAGGCAGTACATCTTAGTACACAACGCTACCGCGCCCCCACGTATGCAATTAGAGAATGGTTCTTCTTTCATGTTTTACTTCCCCCGTTAGATAGCTGGCTTACTCTTTAGTAAATATCCAAAAATAAACACATTTGATATAGGCTAGTAAAATACGATATTTGTGGGGTGATTTTTTATAATTAACAAACAAGTAGCAGGGTTATCACCATAATTTTAGCATCGTTCCATTTTTACTTGAGTTAAAAGCAATTATTGTCATCACCTTTGAGAAAATGATGGCCGGACATTACTTGATTTTGTCAATTTTAAACGCACTTGACCACAAGTAACTGTTAAATACCTCAGAGTTGTCTTGATAAGCGACAGACCGCCATGAATAAGTTGGTTTATGGATGCATGCCATATACATGTATTCCTTTCAAACTGACACACCATTTTGTTTTTCGAGGAATTCTGAGACGCTCTTATAAACAGATTTAATTTAATTATAAATTCTTTAACGAACATTATTAATATATTAAATGCATTTAATTCCTTTAAATTTATTCAAATCTTTAACGAACCACGTCTAGTCTTTATGATATAGGGGCGGGTCGTGGGAGAGTTGGTTTGTTGGGAGGGGTGGGGAGGGTTGGAACTATGCCATTTTGAGGTTTTGTGCATGTATAAGATTCTCTTTTTGAATAATTTGGTTGGCCCTTAACAGGGCCGTTATAAGTGCTGCTTTTACCCATCACCATGCCGCGGGTATGTTCTCCATAATTATATTTCTGATAATATCCATCTCAGGTTCTCTTGCTAATAACTGGGCGCACTCGAACAGTTACGGTGTCGGCATAATCTTGCTCACATTTTCCACCCATAATGGCGTGAGTTCTGCTTTCTCCACTTTCGACATGGCTTCATCGAAACATCTCCAAACTCGTTCTTCTGGCGTCATCATAAGGCAGACATCGTGTTGTATCAGGCTGGGATGGGCTACTGTGCTCCCACAGCAAAGTTGAGTAGCTACCTCTGAGATTTTATTTTCAACCAATTCCGCATACGCTCAGTTCAGTTTGTGTTCTGTTTGCCGATTCCGCAGTTCTGCTGTTCGATCTTTCTTCCCGTGACTCGTTTTCCTTTTCCAGACATTTTTGTCCCAGCAGCTATAACTTTGTTTTCGATTTCATCAATAGCTTTTTTTAAGATCCCTCCATTCTGTAACGTCTAGGTCTATTCCAGTCTTGGTGGGCGTCATAGAATCCTTGGTGTATCTTCTGATGTGAATCTTCAATCCCCCTTTAAAAGGCAAACCATCAACAAAAGTATTTCTCTCTCCAATTTTCTCCATTTTTAAATACGTCTCGACTCTTGCGAATGCAAAATTAAAATGACTGGACTTGATCGCTTTTCGAATTTTCCAAATAACTTCCTGTGCTCTGATTGGCTGAACAATCACAAAGAAGCCGTGGGTTTTTATTAACAGTAAGATGATTCGAGCATGAGGGTGTTGTGATAAGGAATTACCGTTCACCAAGGTCAGAACAATAGATATTCCTCTTACAGTACGTGGAGGGTGGATTGTAACTAAATCACCCACGGAGTGGAGTTATTACCCAAGCTATAACTTTCAAATTTTGTACATATCGACAAAGAACACAAACAACGTTTAAGCCAATGGACCTCCGGGTTTACCCGGAGGTCCATTGGCTGAAACTTTGCTTGTGCTGGTTATGCTTTGCAACAAATTTGCAATTATTGCTTGGGTGAAATCTCCACTCTGCGGGTGATTTAGTGATAATACACTCTCCACGTAAACATTGGATGACATTATTTTTATTAATATAATTGAACTCTAGACTTTGTGCCTGGCCTATTGATTTCAGAAAACCTGTTTGGGAGGAAAATTATCCATTTGATACATTAAAACTTTTTGTTGGTGTTGAAATTAATTTGATAAATACTTTGAAACTTTTTGCTGTTATTTAAATACTTTAAATGATCATACGTCATTTAATTCCTTTAAAAATTCTTTAACGAAAATTAACAACTTGTTACGCCATTTAAATGTTTTAAAAATTATTTAATTCTTTAACGAGAATTAACAGCTTGTTACTCTATTTAAATTTAATTAAAAATTATTTAATTAACGAAAATTATTAATATATTACGCCATTTGTTATGGGGACTACGTCATAGCAATTACAATTTAAAAGAGGGGGTAGGCAAGGGGTAAAGCGTCATAGCAATTAAATTAGTTGATACCTCCTTTCAATTATTAGGGTGTCTACGTCATAGCAATTAAATTTAAAAGAGGGGAGAGGGGTGGGGGAGGTATTGCGTCATAGCACTGTACGACATTAAGAGAGGAGCGGGGTATGACATCACAACAATTAAAATTAGGAGCGGGGGAGGGTGTGTGACGTCATATCAATTAAAATTACATTTATCGAAGTTAAGACGGAAAGAGCGTGGGTAGGGATATTGCGTCATATCAATTGAAATTATTAAAAAAAAAAATTTTTAAATTTAATTATGCTCCATACCTCAGAGTC
Organism: Pictodentalium vernedei; assembly: GCA_031216915.1. Taxonomy (NCBI): domain Eukaryota; kingdom Metazoa; phylum Mollusca; class Scaphopoda; order Dentaliida; family Dentaliidae; genus Pictodentalium; species Pictodentalium vernedei. Next base: position 42,442,920 of record CM062294.1, read on the forward strand.
ACCGCGTTCCTATGGGATATGTAGCCAACGGGCATCGATTCGCGCATCTCCTACTACTTCAATAAATACTTGGTCCGATAAAAGATGCTATGTTTATCTGTGACATACGCAATGGATGCTGTTGGTGCCCGAAATCAGCCTATTTTATCAAAAGTTTGACGTTTGGCAGCCCATGGAGGTAAAACAAACGCTTAGCGGAATATTTTGACCATGCAACTTGTAATGTCACACCAAGACTTGCGAATGGCCTATGTTCTTGAAAATCCACAAGATGTGTTTGGAGAAATTCACAGAAGACATGAATTTTTAAGCTTTTAACGACTGTCTCTCTTTAACCAGCCCAAAACGTCTTAACGCTTAGTTTTTCTGAATACCCTTATTGTGTACAAAAATGATCGTCGGTAAATTCTTTTTCCAATAAAGAAAGTTATGTTTATCTCTCATGTACCTGTTGGGTTTGTGGGTGCCCCAAAACAGTCCATTTTATCAAAATTTCGATGTTTGGTAGCTTATGGAGGGTTAACAAACGTTGAACCCAATATATTATGTATGTCAACTGAAATGTCACAGACAGGTCTAACAGTGATGAATGTTTTAAAAACAATCTATAAGAAAGTGACGTTAAGCCCTAATTTTGACAGTTTTTTGCTAATTTTGGCAAAAGATGGGCGAAATTGAATATGCCTCTTCTGAACATTTTTAGATTTTGTACCCTCTATGATTGTGCAAAATTCAGTGAAAATCGCTCAGAAAATGGCTTTAGAATCGTACGGACAAAATGTGTGGGAAAAAAAAGAATAAATAAAAAAAAAATATAATAATCCATAGAAAAATAAAAATAAATGTCCTTTCCAGAGGGAAAAACTAAAAATATAGTCTTAACCCTTTACCCAACGAATCTCCCTCATCCGTCGCATATTATGCAAATTCAGCAACAGAAAAAATAATTTTTTTCGAAAAATTTCAAGGAAACCATATCATGTGACCCCTCGTTGGAACGAGCTCGTGGAGCTCGTTCCAAAGAGGGGTCACATGATATGTTTTTTGTGAAATGTTTTGAAGAAATTTAAAAAATGATATTTAAAATAATAAATTTTGAAATCATCTGCGTTGGGTAAAGGGTTAAAAAATGCACAATTATTATGAGGAGAGAATCGGTATGTAAGAAGCAAATGCAGTCGAAAATGTTCCGACTAGAAGAAATAACCGTTTTGGGTATGAATTATTTACCGTAACGCTCAAAACAAATTGATTGCTCTGTTTATTACATGACATTTGTAATAAAGAGGTCTTTTACTATAATAATTCAACCCAAACTATTGTCAGATATAATCCAATTTAGTGTAAACACGGAAACATTTTTAAAATTAGCAGGAAGGAAATACGAAATAGTCCTGTCTCGAGGCGAATTATTTACCGTAACTTGCCGAAAGAATGGGTCACTCTCTTTAGTAAATGACATTTTAGACCAAAATGTCTTTCATTAAAAATAATTCAACACAAAATATTCGCAAATGCAAATCTGAAATACTTCTGAAATTAGCGCGTATGAATACATCACTTTCTGTGTCAAATCTTCGATTGGAAATGGCCCAGTTTTATTTTTGTGACTTTCGTTCGATATTTTACTATTTTATGTGGCGTTCCAGTCGCATTTGGGGAATGGCATTCAGCCATAAGATAAAACATTTCTATTTGGATTTAATCAACTGTGCTAACGAACCTGTTCATAGAGGAAAGAAAGGATTTTTAAAAATATTCAGAAGGAAAATTCATTTTAATTAACTGTTTACCAGCGATAAACAAAAACAAAAATAGTTCCGGTGGGGGCGTGGCTTATATACGGCTGTCGTTCCAAAGTTACTATTGAAGTGACATAATTCATTCGTGACATTACCACTTTTTAATCAACATTAAATTCAATGCAAAACGAACTGAGGAATGTAATAAAATATAATAATATTAACATTCATTTCATACTTCCTCCCATTGGCACTTTCTCGATCTCCCAAACTATAAAACTATCCCTTTCCTTCATACGTTCCCATTTCATGTTTTCATCCCATTTTTCCATTGGTATTCTAAGAAGTCTTCTTCTACTCAGGGACGTGGCTAGAGGTTTCCGATTGGGCGAGGGGACGGGGGGATAGGGTAGTGAATTTCCAACTAGGGGGAGGGACCGGGAGGGGAATTCCTTCCCGGTCCCTCCCCTAGTTGGAAATTCACTACCGAAAAACATTTTGAAAATGAAGCCATAACAGGAGACATAAAATTGATTCTTGTAACTGAAATGTCAACACATTTATTATAGAATTATCAAGTTATTATTATGCAGGGGGAATGATGGCCTTCTCTTATGAGGACCGCGACAAATCAGCGGCTGGCCAAAGAGTTATTATTATTATTATTTGGTATTACTCTGGGAATGAAATATGTGCTAAACAAATGCTCAAACTGAGAACTCTGAGCAATTCACACTCTCCTTACATTAAATCAGATCTTATGCAGGAATGACCAATTTTCGGTGTCTCGTCATTTTGTAACTGTGAATGATGGAATTAACTGAGGATAACGATTTTACATGATGTGATTTTCTTGAAGTGCTTTTTCGAGAATTTTTTTTTTTTGTTACGATAAGTAACGTACTGTAGAAATCTCGTACCGAGATGATTACTTATGAAGCTCGATATTGCTTACACTGTTGTTGTAAATAGTAAGAGTTGGAATTTTTACTGATTTGAAACCGAGTTGAAATTTTGGGAACTAAAGGAGACAGCAGCATCACCAAAGAAGCTCTAAAATCCAGATAGATGAAATTTCCAGCTACTTATGACTTGCCCTCCGAATTTCCAACTATAGGAAATTTTTGCCAGGATTGTGGGGTGACACCCCCCCCCCCTCCCCCGTCGCCACATCCCTGGTTCTATTAGGCAATTATTTGCGACATTCTAAAATGAAATGTTCCAGAGTCTCCGTTACTCCTAAATTACACATTTGGCACACTCTTTCCTCCCCTTTCCCGACTTTCCACCCCAACTCCAGTGACTTTAATCTGACTTTGAACAACAAAGACCCCCAATAAGATCCATCTAGATCCATCTCAAAAGCTGAGGCATCTTTTGGTACAACCTGTCTAAAGGCTTCTTGGTCCAAATACCAGTTTCTATTCCAAATTTCGAACACACTTCCCCCGATACGGCTACTCACCCTGTGGCCTTTATATCGGATTTCGAATTGCAGCAGGCCCACTTTTACATTGAAAGTGACCCCAACCCTTGGTTCACCAGCTGAACAATTGGAACCAAATATTCATTGCTAGCTTTCCTTGTGTGCTCGTTTGGCGACAAAACGCCCAACAAAGTCGCCACAAACTGATCACATTTATCGACGAAACATCGATTCGCCACTTTACCAAGGTATGCAATCAGGTATAATGCATCTGGCTGTTTTTAATATTTATTTATTGGGGTTAACGACACTTTCGACAGGCAAGGTCAACTCTTGTCGGATAGTTATATGGCTGGAGGAAGTCGGAGAATCCAGAGAGAACCATCAAGCAACAGCGAGCAGCCGCCAGGCTCTGCAACTTACGAACTCCGCACAGGCAGGTGCACCATAAGTGCACCATCGACATGCAGTACGCGTTTGTACACAGTGCTACCGTGCACCCACGCGGGCAGTCGGGATTAAGTTCCTTACACAAGGACACAACGCTGTTACCCCTAGCGGGGATCGAACCGTGGGTCTTTCGGCTTGAAGTTAACCCTTTACCCAACGCAAACGATTTCAAAATTTATTATTTTAAATATTATGTTTTAAATTTTTTCAAAAAAATTCAACAAAACCATATCATGTGACCCCTCTTTGGAACGAGCTCAACGAGCTCGTTCCAAAGAGGGGTCAGATGATATGGTTTTGTTGAAATTTTTCGAAAAATAATATTTTTTTCAGCTGATGAATTTGCATATTACGCGGGCGGATGCGGCCGATTCGTTGGGTAAAGGGTTAAGTACCGTAACTACTGAACCACCGCGCTCCCTTGTCTGAGAATAACAAGTACTCATAACTCTGCCATACTCTGAAATCAGCTGCGTTAACAAATGCATAGATATGTGGCTAAGTTCAAAGGTAAAAATAATATAATGTTTTAGAGAAAAAAAGTGATATAAATACGTGCTTACATTTTTTCTATCTTCTTTGTGTTTGTGACTGATCCCAAGATAATGTTGAGGTTTCGGTGTTAAAAATGAGGCACAATCGAATCAAGACGTAACACCTATTATATAGTATGTAGATACAGTTAAGATCAAAATTCCTTATGGACTTCGTGGATGGGCTTCAAAACAGCGAACGTACTATCAACAACAGACGCATAACCAGGTATATATATTATACAGGGGTCTCTTTTTGAGGGTTGGGTGGAATCCAAGCATTTTACGCCGCGGGCACATCACGAAGATCGAGGTCTTGAAATTGGGAAAGGTATGGAGATGGTGTCCCCTTGCGTTGGTGGAACCGGGGGTATATTTTCCATTTTTTATGCCCCAGATGGTTCTATTTTGAGACATGTTGAGGTCGGAAAGAGCTTCAATTTTCACCAAGCGTGGTAAGTCATCTGTAATTTCATTAGCTGACTCCCCCCCCCCCCTCCCCACACACACCCATGTAGATCGTAGAATTCAGGCTCTTTGGAAGCCATTAGGATTTCCCTGCCCCTCTCTACGCCAGTGGTTATTATTTATTTATTTATCTATTTATTGATTCTTAACTGCACATCAGAACCAAATGCTCTATCAGCTAAAAAGTTATATAGGGTCAAATAGATCATTCTATGACCTTTTATGAAGAAAAATACAAAATTCCAGTCAAAAGATTTCCAGGATCTTCCCAGACTCTTAGTTATTTATATGTTGACATTTAAGCCACTTTTAGCATCTATGGCGATAACGTGACCGCAAAGAGGTATGGAGTCAAGTATACACACATGAATAGAACGGCATGCTGTTTCCATCCTAAAAGTATTTCCTCCAAAATAAATAGCCACAACTAACATGCGATCTCACTCCGACGAGATCGCGCGTAAGCTGTTGATATTTATATAAGTGGAAATTCCATTGAGACGTAAAAAACATGACTGGTGTAGAAAAGACAGAGAAGGCGGAAAAGCAACACAACCTTCCAAGTTTGCGCAGAAGAATGATCTTACTGTAAGCTGACACTGAGCCTTAACAGTGGTACAGTGAGGTATGTGGTCATGTTCCCCCCAGCACTGTATTTTCACCTAATAATCTATTTAAGCGGTTTAACAATCCGACCACCCTATTGCTTCTCACCCATGATAATCAAAGACAGATAAAAAATCTGAAGAAAATTCTTTTTTCACTATTCAGATGGCTTGTGTGGCTTTAATAGAAACTGCTCAGTGGCGCCCTCCCATCAAGTGGCGCCCAGGGTAGATGCTACACTTCCATACCTTAGGTACGCCACTGAGAGGAATTCTACACCAAGCGCTGGTGACCGAGTTCTACCAGTAAAACAGAACTTGCTTACCACAGTAAAGACCTGATTTACCTCTCCTTGTCCCCACATGGAAGACTGAATTATTATCCAGCTGGGAATTCCACTTAGTGGGGAGTGCACAAGGAATGTGGAGACAGCTTGAATCACTGGAAAATGTTTGTACTCGGATCGTAAACAATCTGTCATTTGTTTTAAGTACCCTTATGGATGCGTGTCGGTTACGTCACATAAAACCATACTATTTGGGAACAAACTTATTAGATACCATGGTACTATCAATAAAGTACCAGATGGCAACCACTCATTAGTAACATTGTAATGTACATGTAATAATGCATTTGTTTATTTACGGTTTTCCTGGCACTTTTCACAGTTTATGGCCCATCGGGCGATTATTTTGGTATTATACGGGACAAATTCAAACCTTCTCGAGGTGTCCGAACACCCTCAGTCACCATCAATTGTGGGGTTGATATTGTAACAGCGTACCGTCCTATCTGGTGAGGACATAAACTGGGTGTGTTCTGTGTGGGTAGAGGCACACTCCGTGCAGTCTAAAGATCACTTCGTAGTTTATTCGTGTAGAGCGAGGCCACGAATTGGCCGCTATGAAAGCAACCCCACACACCTGTGCCATTGGGTCAAGGAGAGGAGTTAATATAAATTGCATAACTTGCTCGTCAGTCCTGGTAAAACAAAAATGCTTAAAACTAATTCAGCACTCATCTCCTCCAGTATTTAATCCCCTAACTAGGGTTTAATCCCGGGAACGGGAATTCCCGGGTACCCAGTTTCGAAAGCCGGCCCCGATACCCGCGAAATCTACAGCACGGAACCGAGAATGAAGCATGGCACTGTTTGTGTTTTGAACTGAAGTTTTCTGAATTGAAACTTTGTAGGATTTCGTCAGCCCTTCCATGCCTGATTTTTTACAGTCCTGATTCCTGACGAACCATTTTCAAAAAATCACTGTAGCTCTCAACCGGGTCTGGAGGACACCCCCTCCCTTTCAACAGCAAGATCTTATTCACTCGCTTTAAAGTTCAAACTCGTCGTGATTTTCAGAATTACTCGCAAAATTATTCATTACCTCCCCCAACATCAACACCCTCTTCATTGCTGTCATCAGTCTCCTCTGCTAAAAGCAGAGGAGACTGGTGACGGCAGTGTAGAGGGCGTTGATGTTGAAGGTAGATGTGACAATGCGAGTTATTCGAAAAATAAAGACGAGATTGAAGCGGTTTGGGGTTTTCATACTTATCTTAGGAAACAAACTTTTCCGTTTGAAAATGTGAGATTGCCAATGGAATATGCTCATTATCATTAAAATAAATGCGTCATGTTACCCTTTTAAAGTTGCTTGATATTATCCGGGAAATCTTCCGGTTCCCGGTTCTAAGAGTAATTTCATTCCCGTTCCCGATTTCTAGAATGCCGGATAATATATTAAACCCTAACCCTAACCCGTGCTCTAGGCAAGTCATCTTTCACAGCATCCGAACTGTCGTCGAACATTTTGATTCAAACTGTCATCCAAAAAGGGAACGATCCTTACGGATTATTTAGTACAAAATATAAAGGAAGAAAATGTTTTTTTTTAAGTGCAAAGTATTCAGTCATGTGATGCTATTTACAAATATTTTTCTGTTAGGTTTAATACCACTCTCCCCGGCTACCAGTCAGATTATTTAAGGAATCCGATATGATCTTAAGGGCTACTCATGTTTACCCAAATTTTGTGTAGTTTGCTCGCAGGCTACCATTGATTTAATGTGATGTCACATATTCACCAAGACATAAGCAACGTATGTATATTCTTTCGTCATCCAGTTGCATATATTCCAAACAATATAATTCACTCCGAAAACCTTAAAATATTAGTACAATCAATGGAACTGCGAGGCGTAACCATACAACTACAGCTGTGGGGAGTCTTCATTCAGAATTATTTAGTTCACAAACAAATAGTATTCGTGACGTCATTAAAGATTCGATAAAATCAAATCTCGGTTGAGAAACAGTTCTTGCGTTGATTTATTTATTTATATCTATTTATTGATGTTGTAAGGTCACATATTTATGCACAATGGCTAATCATGACCGTGACAGTTTTACGGGTGGAGGAAGCCGGAGTACCCGGAGAGAACCACCGAGCACCGACGAGCAGCTGCCAGCTCCCCAACATCGTAACTCCTCACTGCAGCACAGGCAGGGTTAGATTGGTGGAAGACATGCGTACCATCGACGTGCAGTACGCCTTAGTACACGGCGTCATCGTGCCCGCATGCGGGCAATGGAGATGAAGTGTCTTGCCCAAGGACACAACGCGGTTGCCGCAGGTGGGATTCGAACCGAGGACCTCTCGGCTTGCAGCCTGCACCTCTTACCTACTGAGCCACCGCGCTCCCCTTGCGTTGATTAAAAGACGTTAAAGCTTTATTGTATTTTTAGATTCAATCGGATGAAATATTTCAGAAGGTCAGAAAAGCGAACCTTAGGTTCGCTTTTCCGACCAACCTAAATATTACAGATGATTGAATCCCCAAAAATGTGATGAACTATTTTAAGATTAGACTGGTTCTAGGCCCGACTAGCGTCGAATTCCTTACAGGAATAGACTGGAAAACTTGTCCCCAATACTGGGATAGTTGGCTCTGGCATTTTGGCTCGGCGAGAAAACAGAGCCTCAGCTTTTTAAAGGCCATATGTATATACAAAGATTGATGACTGAAGGGTTTTGTGCGTTGAAGACACGCAGGATTGGCATGGGACTGGATAACCCCATACAACTGTACTCTTTCACGTCCAACAGCCGCAAAGGAAGAGAAGCAAAGGAGCAAAGAAAGCCAGCAAGACTTATTCTGCAGTCCGTCCGGCCGGTCAGTAGTAGATGATTCTTTAGCCTCTTCAAGCATGTTCAGCCTGCCACTCAAGCGATGTAGCTTATTGAGAGGATCCACTGCCCTCATTGACAAGTATTGTCTGGCTCTGGCAGTTTCAGATGGTGGTAATTCTGAGAGTAGTGTCTATTCGAGCCTCTAGCAAGTAAAGTCTGCCACTAATAGCAATTAATATATCCCCGATAGAGTGTTCATTGACAAGTATATTCTTCCCCTTGTCAATCGGACCAGCCGCTCCCCAAGCACACACCCAACAACCAAGAGCTTCGAAGAATTTGGTGTTCCCTAGACCGGTCGATGCTCCCGCGTGACTAGGAGCCAAATGGAAATGGTGACTCCACCAGACAGGGACACGCCAACTGGGGGACACTGGTCAAAACCCCAGTAGTAACGCCAGTCGGGAATGTTTCGGGAATAATATTCCATACAGGTTACAAAAAAGGATTGTAGAAAACAAACACCTTTAGTAGTTTTAAAGGCCGTGGGTAAACCTTCAATCTTTCTTCTGCAGGTTGAGATGCCGTATTTGAAGCTTCAGCGGTTTTATGAGCGATATTTTAAACTACATTCCTAGCATATCATGGTACGCGCATTCGTGAAGTTTTGGATGGGGCTGAGAGGGCTATGCGTAGAATATGGTTTTGAACTCATTGCAGTTTGATTTGTTTTTTTCTGACGTTTTTGTGACAAGTGTCTCTTATTGAAGGACTGGTCTGATGAATGATTTAAAGAATTACGAAATGAAACCCAAAACTCAAACTCAACGCTGCATGTATACTAATACGAGATTTCCTCGCCTTACCCTGTATATTGGTATTGCATACACCGCTATACGTCATTGAATGCTATTTTTTTCGTTTACAGAGTAGGAAAATCTGCTATGATGTTACGAGTTGAAGTCTATTATTAACTCTATGGATGCTAGGGGATGGGGTGGGGGTGTCTTGCGAATTTCCAAATTGGAATCACTACAAGCAATATAAGTGAACTAATATATGAGTTTAAGATCGTCTTACAAGATAAAATGATAAGTTCGCATTCTTCACTTCCCATACACAGCTAAATCTGGTTTAACCTACAACGTGGTAGAGTGGGGGCACCGAACGTCCAAAACCAGAATGGCTGTTGTCAACTAAGTCAACTAAAGACAGCTCTAAATTATGATCCAAAAGAATCTCTATACACGCATAGTGTTATTTATCATACGCTAAACTATAGAATATCTAAAAGTCCCGAGATGATAGAAAACGTATCCTCCACTGTTGAAGATAAGACATTTTCATGTTCACAATATCGATCAAAATGGCGGCTTTCGCACGTCTGTTCAGATGGGAGCGTGTCGGGTTGTCGCTTGAAGTGGTCAATTTCTGATAAAAAGCTTACAAACACGTAAATTGCGTGTGTCGTGAGTGGATGCCGATCATTTCCAGCGATGGTACGACTCGTGTTCGCCTTGAATTGGTACGAGAGGGGCCGTCAGCTGATCCCTGCGTATTCACGATATGACTTGGAGTCGATTTCTTGCTGAAAATAATCAATTTCTTAAAAATTGATTAATTTCTTATAAAAAGTGTTTAATAAAAAGGAAATCTGGTGGTGTTGGGTTGATACTGAGGGTGGTCTCACGCATGACCTTAGCGGGTGTTCGTTTTGATAGGTATTTGTCTCGGACGTCCATTGGATAGATTTAGTTGTCCACTGGAAAACACAGGATATCCTCTATGTATCGAAAAGAGATGCAAATGTATTTGCTTATTACTGTACATAGTCAGTCAAGAAGTTTATTATTTTTAGTTGTTTTTTTTTGGTTGTTGTTTTAGCTTTATCATTGTGCTTATATATTATATTTTGTCTATCTGACACACCTGTCCATTCATATCTGAGTGTGTGCAAGTGCATATTATTATGATTATGTCTCGGTGCACGCGTGGAATGAAATATACTGAATCAAAAAAGAAGGTATAATAAACTTCGAGGAGCAATTGTTTTTTAGTATTATCGACTTTAATCCCAAACAAATTATTGTAAATTCATATTTCGAGTCTCGATGTATGAATTTGCATAATTTCATGTTCTTACTGTTGTGCCAGCGTCACGTCAGCACGTCGAAATTTAGACATGGGGTGAAATAAAAAGTTAGCACATGCAGTCAATAGCGTGTATGTCCACCATTTGCCCCTTGGATGGCAAGACATCGATGGCGCATGGACCTGATAAGTCTCTGGATGTCACCCTGTGGTATTGCGTTCCACTCCTGCCTTAGAACATTACGTAAATCGCCTAAAGTCGGAAGATCGTAAAGTCGTACCCGACAGTCCAGTTGATCCCAAAGATGCTCAATTGGCGACAAATCTGGCGAAAGTGGGGGCAGGGAAGAAGTTCGATGCTCTGCTCCCCAAGAAAGCCACGGCAGATACGCGCCACGTGACATCGGGCATTGTCTTGCTGGAATAACTGCAATCCGACGTAAGCATTGAAGAAAGGGGCAACAGCAGCGTTAAGAATTTCGTCTCTATATCGCTGTCCATTCAGATTACCATCGATGAAGATCAACTGCGTTCGATGGTGCAAGGAAATTCCTGCCCAAGCGATTACACTACCCCAGCCGAAACGGTCGCATTCTCGCACGCAAGCATCAGAAAACTGTTCTCCTCGTCGGCGATACACTCTTGCCCTACCATCAGCGCGACGTAGACAAAATCGTAATTCATCACTGATTATGTCTCGGAACACGCTGACGTACCAATTACATTCTGATGGTACGATGACGTTGGGTAAGGATTGGTCAGTGGTTTGGACGCCTACTTCGGATGCCGCGTTCAGCGAGTCTGTTGCGGACAGTTTGTGCACTGATTCTATTGTTAGTTCCACCAGGAGTAATTGCTGCTGTCCTCGTCGCCGGAAGGAAGCAATTCCGCAAGTGAGACGTCCTGATGTGTAGATCTTGTGCAGTGATCGTCACTCTTGATCGACCTGAACGCGGTCGGTCGGCAGTAGATCCAGTCGTACTATACCTTCCAATGAGATGGTCAATAGTGGCCACAGTGACTCCGAACTCAGCAGCGAGCTCATCTGGTGGTATCCCAGCCTCATGCATACCAATGGCACGCAACCTCTGGTTTTCAGCTAACCTTGGCATTTTTTTAAATGTCGGAAGACAAAAACTAGCGTGTTTTCTCAATAACCCAGGCTCTCTAGCACAATATAACACAAAGAAAATCATTGGTCACGCATTCAATTTGACATTCTCGGGTAGCACGTGCTATTTTGAAATCAGTAGCAAAATTGTATACGGTTGGGTGGACAACAACAACATGTCATTAAAGTCTTTGCACGACTTCTTGTCCACAAACATGCAACATTAGAACTATATGACGTACGAACAGGATCATAAATCAGTGAATTAAGCATGATGCTAAAATAAAGAGTATGATACTCAATTAATATTGTATGATACCCAAATAATATAGTATTATACTGAATTAATTCAGTATCATACTCAAATAATTGAGTATCATACTTAATTATTTATGCAGCATTTATGAAATCATACCAAAAAATATAGCATCATACCAAATTATTAGAGTATCATACTAAAAAAACAATTATGACCCTCCCGTACTTGAACCTGATTTCAGTATCATGCTATTTTATTTATGCTGCATTCATGAAATCGTGCACAGTAATATGATTCTAAATTAATTGAGTATCATACTAAAATAATTAAGTATCATACACAAATAATATAGTATGATTTTAAATTAATTGAGTATCATACTAAAATAATTAAGTATCATACACAAATAATATAGTATGATTCTAAATTATTTGGGTATCATACTAAAATAATTAAGTATCATACACAAATAATATAGAAGGATTCTAAATTAATTGAGTATCATACTAAAATAATTAAGTATCATACACAAATAATATAGTATGATTCTAAATTAATTGAGTATCATACTGAATTAATTCAGTATCATACACAAATAATATAGTATGATGCTAAATTAATTGAGTATCATACAGAATTAATTCAGTATCATACACAAATAATATAGTATGATGCTAAATTAATTGAGTATCATACAGAATTAATTCAGTGTCATACACAAATAATATAGTATGATGCTAAATTAATTGAGTATCATACTGAAAACCTGTCAATCAAGACATTCTAACCAATCAGTGGCGCCGATACAATCACGCTAGATTTTCTGGAGCCACATTTAAATAACACGATAAGCAAATGGAAGACCGATATAAAAATGAATCTGGAAGGTTTTTCTTGAAGGCGCTCGCGGTATCGTGTCTCCGGTAACCCACACTTTACAGTCCTCGATCAACGAAGCATCTGTTCCAAAAGCAAGTATGAGACTGGAAGCTTTAGAAAGAAATGTGAACAGAATGGTTGCGAGATTCCCGGAATGTTCGGCACTGTTACCAGTATTAACAGAGGCTGTGCAGATTGTTGAAGAAATGAAAAGCTAAGACTAAATCTTCGAAAACACTACGTTTTGGAAAATTGAAACGATCTCGTCGATCAAAATAGGGCAAGATGCGACAGCTTGAAGGGGGTGGTAGTGGGGGAGTGGGTGGTTGGTGGTGGTGTAATATGTACACTGTTTGAAACAAAGCAATGGGCAAGAACATGGATGTTACAACGGGGGGGGGGGGGGGGGGGGGGGGGCGGGGGGTCTCAAGCCCCGCCACACAAAATCCGGACACAGGTTTTGAACGGTTAGAAGTTCCCGCGGGACATGCCAAATTTCTGAAACTTCACCCTGCAAAGTGAGTAGCTGTCATAGTAATTAGCGTCAAACACTCGTTTCAATTTTCCTTCTTCCAGTTAAAATTTAGCCTGAAAAAGTTTCCTGAAAATTTCGTGCGGTTGAAATTTTGCAACACTTAGAACACTTGAAATATCAGTCGAAAAATCATATCCCAAACATTGGGGGTGAGTGCGCTTAACGCAAGTTCATCTCCAATCGGTTGGAAATTTTGTCTGGCCCGGTTTGGGGGGGTGGGGGGGGGGGGGGGGTGGTGGTGCTGTTTAAAAGTTTGAAGATGACAATATTCTCCACCGAAGACCCACTAAACACCCTGTAGCCACACCCAGACGAACATTCAACGATGGTTTATTTATTTATTTATTTATTTATTTATTTATTTATTTATTTATTTATTTATTTATTTATTTATTTATTTATTTATTTATTGGTGTTTAAGGTAAAATATTTCTGCACAATGGCTAATCGTTACCATGACAGTTTTACGGCTGGAAGAGATTGACGGAGAGAACCACCGATCAACGACAAGTAACTGTCAGCTCTCAAGCAATCAAACTCCACACAAGCAGGATTGGCATTGGTTGAAGGCAGATGCACCATCGACGTGCAGTACGCCTTAGTACACAACGCCACCGTGCTCCCATGTGGATAATGGGGGTGAAATGTTTTGCCCAAGGACACAACGCGGCTGCGGCAGGGCGCATGTGGGATTCGAATCAAGAATCTCTCGTCTCGCAGACGTCCCCCTCTACCTACTGAGCCACCGCGTCCCCTGATACACTTGTTAAATTAACAATGCATTTGCTGAAAAACAAAACACCGAGGTGTGCAAACAATTCAACTCAGGATTTTTTTTCGAAATCAAAATTAGTAATTTTGAGTGGATTGGTGGTATTCGTAGAGGTGGAAACTTGACTCTCGTACCATCGCAACTACACGCATAACTGCACACACATGCATATACTTCACTATCTTTGACGTACCTATTAACTTACAGATATCTCCTTGCACATACATACACATACACCCCCCCCCCACCCACACACGTGTTCAACCCCCCCCCCCGCCCCACACACACACACCCATCCTCCGCCACACATACACGCTTATATTCTAACGTAGATTTTCTTAGTTTACAATGCGAAACTGCCTCGAACCGATGTGGTATGGTAATAGTAATTCGGAGGTTACGAGTGACGCTTGGTGACGAAAATTTATTCATTGCAGAGATTGGACTGTTGTATATTTTGTGAGTTGTGTATTAAGTAATAACTGTGTCTTGTGTTCGAAGGGTCGATGCAGCTCTGGTGGTAAATTTTTATACAAAACATGTGTGCAAACTTGAAATTTATTTATTTATTGGGATAACGTCATCTATTGTCGGACAGTTTTACGGGTGTAGGAAGCCGGAGTTCCTGGAGCGAACCACCGAACAACGGCGAGCAACTTTCGAACCCCCCTTGGTGCTAAGTCCGCACAGGCAGGGTTAGCACTGGTTGAAGACAAATGCACCATCGACGTGCAGTGGGCCTTAGCACACAGCGCCGCAGATTCCTCACGGGATTAACTGCCGTGCCCAAGGACACAACGCTATTACCTCTGGCGGGATCGAATCGTGAACCTGTCGGTTTGAAGTTCATGGCGGCCACCACTGAACCACTGCGCTCCCGTCCAAACTTTAATAGAGCTGAAATGTCCACTCCATCCAATGTAATATGAATGTATACAGTAAGATTTCATGGTATAGTATACTGTTATATGATTTTGAACCGAAAAATTAGGCTGTACAAAGATGGTAACGGTAATGGTGATAGCTCCCCTTGCGAAACTCGGTAAGCGAAGTAATGCTTGGTACCTATGGTTAATCAACAAATGGGGGTTTAAGTCGACATTAATAGGTGACGGAAGTAGTATGTAATGTGGTTTTGGGGACTAGTTGGCAGGACCCCGTTGCAGGACCCCGGAAGTGACGTCATGTCACGTGACGTAGTGGCGTCATGTTCTGTTGCCATGGTAACCCGCGTGGGCGGCCATGTTGTGACGTCATCCCCATAGTGATACGTGTTGTTAGTGCGCATGCGCAGCGCGTGTTGTTAGGGTGATACGTGTTTCCGTCGTCCATTTTGTATACTGGAGGCCGCCATCTTGGTTTCTATGGTGGCACGTGGTTGCTATGTTACCCAATTTTTCTGCAATAGGACGGGGTATGTTCGGAGGGTATGTTCGATTGAGTATTTTCTGGAACGACTTCCCTGGATAATTACCACAAACAACCCGACAAGTTTTACTATTTCGAATTCTTCCAGAATTCTCTGCTTCTATCTATATATGCAATAGTTATCGTTTATCTGGCCATGTTCCTTTATTCTAGAGTATACTCCAGTAGCGTAGAGAAGCCTATCTGTTGGAACAGCTTTGCTTATTGTTACTATATTTAGCTATTTCTGGTCTATTTTTGTTAGTTCTGACCCTATTCTAAGTACTCTTGTTGTTTCATTTATCTAGAACATTTATAACCAATCAGATTGCTTGATTTCCCATAACCTGAACTTAATCGTATAGAGTTATCACCCCTTATACAACGATGTTGTATCCGATTCTCATCACATCTATATCCAATGGCAATATCCCCGGGCACCCCAAATTTCGGCACCCCTTTTTTGGAAAAATATATGACCATCGGCACCCCTTTTTGTCATATGTGCTTATGTGAAAAAAGCATAATGTGACACAATGTGCCCTAGCACAAAGGCACATGCTTTATGTGCCGATATGTGCTTATGTGAAAAGGCAAAATGTGCCCTAGCACAAAGGCACATACGGGTATTTGAGGATACCTATGGCCCGGCATTGTATTGTTTGAGGATACCTATCGAGGATACCTTTTATAGGATACTTATCTAAGGATACTATTACCTGTACCACAAGACATACCTATCCCAAATATCCCTTATAAGCCATCGAACAGTTATTGAAAAGTCTTTGCTCGAATGACTCGAATCCCATCGAGCAATGTGGCCCTTGGTACTACTGATCTACCAGGTGCTTCATATTATTGAGCGGTATTCTGGGGTGGGGTCAATGCCTGGTAATACGGAACGTCAGCAGATTATGGTTGGTATATTCCCCTGTAGGTCCCATCCTAACCGTTGATAGTATTAACCTACCAAATGCTTTGTATCATCCTGTTACTGGTAAGGTGGTACGTAATACCAGTAGTTCCTACCCTATTCCGAGTACTTCTGTTGTTTCATTTATCTAGATTACCCAATCACTTGACTTTCCTGACACTAACTAACCAATTAGATTCCTTGATTTCCCATAACCTGTACTTAATCGTACAGAGTTATCTCCCTTCTGTATAATAAAAACCTATATCAATGGCAATATCCCCGGCACCCCAATTTCGGCACCCCTTTTTGAAAAACATATGGCCTTCAGCACCCCTTTTTTTCTGAAATGAGGATAAATGAAACAACAAGAGTACTTAGAATAGGGTCGGAACTAACAAAAATAGACCAGAAATTGCTAAATATAGTAATAATAAGCAAAGCTGTTCCAACAGATAGGCTCTTCTACGCTACTGGAGCATACTCCAGAATAAAGGAAAATGGCCAGATAAACGATAACTATTGCATATATAGATAGAAGCAGAGAATTATGGAAGAATTTGAAATAGTAAAACTTGTCGGGTTGTTTGTGGTAATTATCCAGGGAAGTCGTTCCAGAAAATACTCCGATTCAATCGAACATACCCTCCGAACATACCCCGTCCAATTGCAAAAAAATTGGGTAAACATAGCAACCACGTGGTACCATAGAAACCAAGATGGCGGCCTTCAGTATACAAAATGGACGACGGAAACACGTGTCACCCTACCAACACGCGCTGCGCATGCGCACAAACAACACGTATCACTATGACCGCCCACGCGGGTTACCATGACAACAGAACATTACACCACTGCGTCACGTGACATGACGTCACTTCCGGGGTCCTGCCAACTAGGCCCCAAAACCACATTACATAGTACTCCCGTCACCTGTTTATGTCGACTTAAACCCCATTTGTTGATTAACCACAGATACCAAGCACTACTTCGCTTACCGGGTTTCGCAAGGGGAGCTATCACCATTACCGTTACCATCTTTGTACAGCCTAATTTTTCGGTTCAAAATCATATAACAGTATACTATATCATGAAATCTTACTGTATACATTCATATTACATTGGATGGAGTGGACATTTCAGCTCCATTGAAGTTTGGATGGGGGGCGCAGTGGTTCAGTGGTGACAGCAATAAACTTCAAACCGACAGGTTCACGATTCGATCCCACCAGAGGTAACAGCCTTATGTCCTTGGGCACGGCAGTTAATCCCACGAGGAAACGGCGGCGCTGTGTGCTAAGGCCCACTGCACGTCGATGGTGCATTTGTCTTCAACCAGTGCTAACCCTGCCTGTGCGGACTTAGCACCAACGGGAGTTCGACAGTTGCTCGCCGTTGTTCGGTGGTTCGCTCCAGGAACTCCGGCTTCCTACACCCGTAAAACTGTCCGACAATAGATGACGTTATCCCAATAAATAAATAAATTTCAAGTTTGCACACATGTTTTGTATAAAAATTTGCCACCAGAGCTTCATCG
Source organism: Pictodentalium vernedei (assembly GCA_031216915.1). NCBI lineage: Eukaryota > Metazoa > Mollusca > Scaphopoda > Dentaliida > Dentaliidae > Pictodentalium > Pictodentalium vernedei. The sequence goes on from CM062294.1 coordinate 42,460,780, forward strand.
ACCCTTCGAACACAAGACACAATTATTACTTAATACACAACTCACAAAATATACAACAGTCCAAACTCTGCAATGAATAAATTTTCGTCACCAAGCGTCACTCGTAACCCCCGAATTACTATTACCATACCACATCTGTTCGAGGCAGTTTCTCATTGTAAACTAAGAAAATCTACGTTAGAATGTAAGTGTGCATGTGTGGCGGAGGATGGCGCGCTGTGTGTGTGGGGGGGGGGGGGGGGGGGGGGTTGAACACGTGTGTGGATAGGGTGTGTATGTGTATGTATGTGTAAGGAGATGTCTGTAAGTTAATGGGTACGTCAAAGATAGTGAAGTATATGCATGTGTGTGCAGTTATGCGTGTAGTTGCGATGGCACGAGAGTCAGGCTTCCACCTCTACGAGTACCACCAATCCACTCAAAATTACTAATTTTGATTTCGAAAAGAATTCCTGAGTTGAATTGTTTGCACACCTCGGTGTTTTGTTTTTCAGCAAATTCATTGTTAATTTAACAAGTGTATCAGGGGACGCGGTGGCTCAGTAGGTAGATGGATGGGGAAGTCTGCGAGACGAGGGATCCTTGATTCGAATCCCACCTGCGCCCTGCCGCAGCCGCGTTGTGTCCTTGGGCAAAACATTTCACCCCCACTATCCACATGGGAGCACGGTGGCGTTGTGTACTAAGGCGTACTGCACGTCGATGGTGCATCCGTCTTCAGCCAATGCCAATCCTGCTTGTGTGGAGTTTGATAGCTTGAGAGCTAACAGTTACTTGCCGTTGATCGGTGGTTCTCTCCGTCAATCTCTTCCAGCCGTAAAACTGTCATGGTAATGATTAGCCATTGCGCAGAAATAATTTACCTTAAACACCAATAAATAAATAAATAAATAAATAAATAAATAAATAAATAAACTATCGTTGAATGTTCGTCTGGGTGTGGCTACAGGGTGTTTAGTGGGGTCTTCGGTGGAGAATATTGTCATCTTCAAACTTTTAAAACCAGAACCCCCCCCCCCCCCCCCCCCCCCCCCCATCCCAACTCTGGCCAGACAAAATTTCCAACCGATTGGAGATGAATTTGCGTTAAGCGCACCCCACCCCCAATCTTTGGGAATTAATTTTTCGACTGATATTTCAAGTGTTCTAAGTGTTGCAAAATTTCAACCGCACGAAATTTTCAGGAAAGTTTTTCAGGATAAATTTTTACTGGAAGAAGGAAAATTAAAACGAGTGTTTGACACTAATTACTATGACAGCTACTCACTTTGCAGGGTGAAGTTTCAGCAATTTGGCATGTCCCGCGGGAACTTCTAACCGTCCAACACCTGTGTCCGGATT